>VZSF01004236.1:736447-962014 GCA_013398295.1 Chionis minor | reverse complement strand
TGTTTTCGCGGGTAGCTTTTTAAAAGTTCCTTTTTTTTTTTTTTTTAAGCTTCTGCTGAGGGGAAGGAAATGGAGTCTAACCACAGCAACTGGAGTGTGTTTTGTTTGTTTTTTTTTCAATCTCTTGTGAAGAGTGGTATGCAGGGTGCCGTCTTTAAATAGCGTCCCCACCCCCGCATGCAAACATTCAAACATTTGTCTCTTTGGCTTGCTTAGTTTCTTCCGAACAGGCTTCCTGCTTTAGCGCGCTTCTGCATTTTGAATTAAAATGCTGCTGGGAGGGAGGGGGACTGTGCTGATTGCAGGGTTTTCTTTATAATTTGTTTCTGCAGGAGCGGTCGAGGTAAGCCCGGGATAAAAAATGGCACATTAAAACAATGTCCAGCCAAATCTGCCACCCAAAGACTTGTGGCCCAATGAAGGAAGCCATTCTGGGTTCAAAACTTTTCCAGCAATGGTAACTTGCTGAAAATCACCAATATGTGGATATGCTTAAGGATAATGTTAAGTTAGGAAAAAATAAAATCACATGCAAAGCCTGGAAGACGTTCAAAATATTTTGAAGCCCGTATTGATGAATAAATATTCTCAGAAGAGTTTATTTATGAAAATCTTTTTTTATTCCTGCACATTCTGCTTTTCCTAATGATCAGGTTAAGGTTTCGGTCTCTGCAATGGAAAGAACTAGCAGAGACTTTTAAAAAATATAATCTTATATTTCTTTTTTTCTTGATTTGTCACTACAGGTTATGTTCTTTGAGTATAGTAAGTAAAAGTTTTGTTTATAATATTAATCTTGGTCTAAGTGTTAGATCTCGGCTGTGAAACTAGGATGAAGGTCTTAATATTTTCCTTTCCTGTGCCTGGCTATGAAAATGCAAGAACAAACTGAACAACTCTGCAAGAGGAAGGAGGGTGTCAAAATGAAGCTTTCAGTGAAAGTGCACCAGTATCTCTGCAGTGGCACCCACTGCTCCCAGCTGCCTTGGATGATCACAGTTGGGATTTAAACACAGTAGACTGACTGCATTTGGTTTGTTGTGCTGGGTAAAGGGAAATTGATAACTGAGAGTTTAATGAAAAGCTCATAGTATGTCATCAGGTGTCCCTGAGATTGTTCAGGGTAAATGGTTGTGTCTTATTTTAAGGTATACGTGGCTTGCCAGTCCATGCTTATTGTGCTTGTGGGAGCTGTGCCCGAGTATCATATAGACCCGGAAGGAATTCCAGTGAGCAGAGCTGAGCTTGCCAAGCATATCCATTTTGTAGACAACTTCACATCTATAGTAACTGAGGCAAGTACTTCCGTCGTGCCTAACCATTTTTTCTCTTCTTGGGATTTGTGCCCCTGTAGAAGCTGAGCGGCACTTAGCGTAATGTTTTGCTTGTGCTATTGAAATTATTGGAACCCACCCATCTGGCGCTCTGATCTTATTATTTTTAAATCTGAAAGTATATGACTAAATTATTAGTTTAAGTTTCTTAGTATAATTCTAATACTTACTAGTTTAGGTTAAACTTTCTTTCTATTACTTATTTTGTTTTCAGTTTTCTTTAGCTTCAGCTGGTTTTGGAAGTCATTACTAATGAAAAATGGTGGTTTAAGTACAGTTTATAAGTCTGGCATTTAGGATGAGCTCCTCATAATAATCTCCTAAATTTCTACAAGAAAAGGTTCAACCTATCACATCTGCACAATCTGCTGTGCACATAAGCTTTACCACCAATTGCATGAGTTTCTCAGAGAAGATAAAGATTAAAACTAGTATGCAAATGCAACTCATGCACCACGTCTGGGTATTTTAGTGCGTTGCGAGAGTGAGAGATGGAACAGATTTGAAGCTTGCTGAGTGGGACCGAAGCTTGACCTGTCATCCTCGCGCCTTGTGAGCTCCACGCAAAAGGCTGTGTTTGCTTTTTGCTAGTCCCTGGGCTATAATCGCTCAGGCGAGCACGAGGGACCTAAGTATTGCTGCCAGGGCCAGGAGAAGGACTGCGTGGGTGGCTTGGCTTGTGGAGTGAACTGTCGGAGGTCTGCCGATTGAGTAAAGTCATATAAGACACGTTAGCACTTGGTGTAGCTGGTGCCAAATTTTTGATTCATTCCCATTATCCCAAATGTGATTGTGTAATGCTTATCTTGGAAAAATGTAGTGATGAGATGTAAGAAAGAATGATGTCGTATTGGATCATATCCTCTGTCAGAAACAGGTTTTTTTTTATTGGTTTGTTTTCCAAGATCACCCTTCAGTTTCAGACCCTCCTCAGGATGCGTGATAAGGGTGCTTAATGTAAAATCATAAATCAGCAAATTTTGGCTAATACTGTGTTTTTTAAATGTAGAGGTCGGTGTCCCCAGGTCTAAAATACGTAGTAATTCTCAAGACTCTTTGAAACAAATTTATGTTTCCCATTCATTTCAGTAACTTTATTGTAAGAACTTTTAAATCATGTTGTTAATAGTCTTTTCATAGAATCTCTAGATGCTGGCCAACATCATGCTGTATGCTAGCAGTCTAGTAACTAAATCAAACAGCCATGTGGATTTAAAGAGCTGAGAGGATGTCTGTTTTGGTGATAGTAAAATTGGCAATGTTTTTGTTGGCAAGCTACAGTGAATTTTGACAAATATTTAACAAGTTCCTTTTGTGCAAATAAAGTAGATAGATGTATTCTTTTAAGTAATGTGCTTGAGAGATTATTAAATTGGGCTTGTTAAAATGTGAGCATCTTACTGACATAGTAAGCAGCACAAGTAACAGTTTGCAATCTTTTCTCTTGCTCTGTCCTGAGAGAGGAAGCTGCTTTTGCGCAGTTTATTTCCTTTATTTTGGTAATGGAGCTTAAACTGTAAATATTTTCCTTTCTAGTCTGGCAGGGGCACTGTTCTGCTCTGGAGCACAACAAAATTCAGAGCTGCTCTTCAGTTCTGCTTCAAGAACTAATTACAATTAATTTTGGTGTAACTAAGACTTTGTAGATAATAGCTTAGTCTTCATGGAAAATACAGTTGTTAGAATTGCTTCTTGGCCTGGCATCACCTCAGTCCCCTGCTTTAACAAGTGATGATGCTTAGGAAGGTGAATTCAGGAATGTCTTGCATTTGGTGTAGAAATGGTCCTTTATCTTTGAGAAGCTGATTTTTGTAGAACCATATCCAGGAGCATAAAGTTGTTTTATCTCTTGTATCGGCCTGAAACACTCTGCAGACAAGAACTGGGGGGTTGAAATTTGTGTGTTGTGGAATGCTAGCAAGGAGAAGGACTTATGCCAGCAGTGCCCTGTGCCTTGGAGAGCACATGCTGTCATATTTTTATACATGAAGTTTCCTGGGTATTCATGGACAGGAATATTTCATTGTTGAAATCTCCTCAGAAAGTTAAGAAACATAAGTTTCAGGGCTACCTCTTTATTGAGTGTGATAGGGTAGAACCTACTACCCAGCAGGGTGTAGTAGAAACCAGCTGCAAATGCTGCTGCACAGTAGTTTTACCTTCCCAGACTATCCAAAAGTTCCCCAAAACTCTAAAGTGCTGGACCACTGGGTACGTTGGACTAAAGGTGTCCTGTGCATGTGTTAAATCTTGACCTGATCCTGCAGCCCGCATCTTGCAGGCTGCTGGGTGGGTAGAACACAGGTAACTGGTGGGTTACTGGGTGGATGGAGCCATGTCTTCTCTGAGCTTTGCCAGTATGTGAGTTCTGATTGAGTAAAAGTGCGTGTTTCTTGAGATTGCTATAATTAAATGCTTCAGTAAATTCCTAATATTCTTTGAGGATCTGTATTAATTCCAGGCAGACACTTCAGGGCTGAGGTTCTAGTATGCTGTATTGGATTTTGGTCGTGAGCCTCTTCCCTTAGGCTTTTTTTTTTTTTAACCTTCTACTTTTTAAAAAAAAGCAAATGGGATTAGGATTCTTGTTCCTTTCTCCAAAGGACACACTGCATATGCCATTTAAAAAGTCAGCATGGTACTCATCCACTTTTTTGTAGGTAAATTTTCCAGTAAATACACTGGACATTATTTGAAATACTCAAATAACAGTTAAATACTTATTTGGGTAAAGCTTTCATTAAATTAGTTAAACTTTTTTCCTTGAAAACACTTAGGATGTTCTGGTTGCCGTTCTTTCCCAAGTTCATGATGTCAGCAATGCTTGTGTAGTCACAACAACGCCTTTCTGAGTGTTGATTGTCCTTGTTTGTAACGGAGGGGCTGCACAAGCTCTCTGTGTGCCTTCCCCCATCAGGAAGTGGTGTAAGCTTCATTCTGATTTCAACCCACTGTCAGTTCACTTTCTTTTCCTCTGGCAGGTTTTGATTATGCTGCCTCAGTTTAGCTTTTAGATGAGGTAGAAAGTACATTTTTGAAAGAAAACCCATCATTTGTTTCTAACTTTTTGATTATAAATGCATGTGCATGATAAGATACTAAAATATCAGTAAATAGTCAATAAATAGTTCTTAGAGGTTTTTATAAAACAAGGACATCTTTCCATAACTCCTTCCTCCTTGGGGAAAAGAAACTAGAGAGAGATGTGAGAGCCTGTTAGGGAGGAAGAGGTATGACTATTGTTGGCTTACCTATCAAACTTTGAACAAAATTTTAATTGGATATAAAGCAGGAAGGAGGAAATGGGAAGAGAAGAATTTTGATAGATTTTTATTATTTTTGAGGAAGCTAGCAACTTGGTGTTACTGCTTTTAACAATAAGGAGATTCTGGTTTTGTTTTTTTTTTTTGACAGTGGTACCTAATTGAGAAAGAAGCCTACAAAGTAAGCCTTGCATCATCGCTATTTTTTGCTGGACTGCTTATAGGAAATATCACATTTGGCCCTTTGTCAGATAAACTGGGCAGGAAACCGGTGTATATCTCAGGTAAGGTTGTTAACAGGTTTTTCTTAAGCGTTCTACGTGGATAAAATCATCTCTTTCTGCCTGTGGGCCACCCTACCTGGAGGCTGCCCATGGGTCACCTGCTCTGTCAATGACATGAAGTCAATGGTCTGTCTGAGCATTACGCTCAGAGCAGCACTGAAATTGGTTAGTATGAATGTGCTGAGCAGTATAGCAACCACTGGAATATCAATAGGAGATGAAAAATAACCTGGTTTTGCTATGACTGTCACTATTGGAGCACAGTATTCCACACATTGCCTAATCATATTGTTCAAAACAAAAATAATTCACCTTTTTTTTTTTTTTTTGGAGGAGGTGGGGAAGAATGATTTACCTGAACATCTTTAGAGTGGGTTACTCGTGTCTTGGTGTTCTGTTTTCCAGCTGCGTTTGCAGCCAAAGGGTCTTTTTGTTTAGTGATAACATTGCCTCAAGGAAGCATCATCTCTGGCATTGCAGACCTCAAGTGTGTGGGTTGAAAATGATTGTAATTTTCATATGGTGTGATTTCAGAAAGCCAAATGCGAGAGGTTAGAGTCAACTACTCTGGACTACTTATTGCAGTCAGTAACTGACTGTGGTCCTTGCCTTTCTTCTGAGTTCAAGCTGCATGGCATAAGTACTAATTACATTTTATTCTCTCTCTACAGGTCTATTTTTTGATGTTGTTTTTGGGTATGTCACAGCATTAGCTCCGAATTATGACATATTTGCAGTTTCACGTTTTTTTGTTGGAATTGTGAATGGTGGAATGGCTCTTGTGTCTTTTGTCCTAACACAAGAATATGTAGGAAAATCATTTTGGTCATTTACAGGTGGGATTTGGGAATATTTACTTGTTATTACTGTGCCACATGTTGTTCTATCAATACCTTACATTTCACGTTTCTATCAAGTAAAGTCAGTTTGTAGCATAAGTGTGATGTGATTCATCCAGACTCTACCTTCTGTGGGAAAAGTGCCTGAATAAGGAAGATGTGATCGAGTCTGAGAAATAGCAAAACTGAGTTTTTAAAATTGGTACTTTGATGCCTAAAATTTTCTGTTTGTACACTGCATTAAATTAAAAAAATAACATATATTTTGGCAGAACCTGCCAACTTCTGAACGATGCTGTATGGTATCTTGGGAAGGTATTCTTGAAAGTGTTCTTTGAAGTTTCCCTGCCCCACAAAATGACTTAGTGCCTGGATAGTGTTTTTTCCACTGTTGGATGTGCTGACCAGCCAGTATTTTTAAACGTCCTTTTTCGTATGCCTCTGCCAAGACTTCAAATAAATTTAATGCTTTCACATCAATCTGTTGTAAAGCTGGAGTAGCTCCGACTGTAACACCTTTCTGGCTAGGGCAACATGGGGAAAAACTTGGTCCAAATGCTGACTTGCTGTGGCTGCGAGCACTCTTCTCTCTCATTTCTTCAGTTACCTCATTCTGTTATTTTTCTTACTTCTTCTCTAGACTCCTGGGGATGTATGAGACAGTTGTGGTTCAGTTATAGCTTTCTACTTAATTTTTTTTTTAAGTACTGAATTTTCTTCTTCTCTTGGGTTTTGCTTTTTTGACTCATGCCCTCTGTCTCTCCCGCCCCTTGCCCTGTTGTGTGTCTCCGCTCTTCCCAGCCTTTCTCCCTGCAGGGCCAGCCTCCTGATGGACCGAAGAGCCAGTCCGTTTCCTGCCGCTTGTCGCTCTAGGTGCTTTATTCTAGTTCTGCTCAGCTGTTGAGAAAGAGGTGCTGAACAACTGACCAGGGGCGGAAGGAGAGGGAGCTGCTGGAGGCAGCTCGGCAGCGTTAAAGAAGCTCTCCTCCTGGGTGCTGGCTGTGAGCTGGGCTTTGTGGGAGATAGCTGAGGGTTTCTGGGTTAGTACGAGATCCCCTGCGTTAGTCTGCAGAGGGTTTGTTAGGCTTTTGCAGTTCAAGTTGACCCCATATTCTTAACATTTTTATTTGTGCTCGTTCATCCTAAGTCTGCTGTAATAAACCTCTGACTTGCAGCTGTTTTTGTACTGAACTCAATCCTTGTACTCTTAAAACTGCCAATTCCTGTTCCAGCCTGCCACCTCTATTCAAGATTACCTTAATAGACTGAAATAAATTACTCACTCTCAACACTTCCCCTTCCTGTCCTCAAGGAACAATCCTTTCTCTTTAGGATATATAGATTCCTGTTAATTTCTTGCTCTCTTCTATGTACCATCCTTTATTTTTGAAGGGTGGGGGGAGAGGGGAACAACTCCCCCCTATGTTGTACAAAGCTATTCTTCATTGGGATTGCATAATATACTTAAGCCAGCTGGTTCATAAGTGCCATAAAGATACCTCATAAAACTGCTATTTTATTTAGGTATATCATGGGCTTAGGAATTTCAGGCTTCTGCTTAAGAATTTTTTTTTTCTTTTGCCGATGCTTTCTGTAGTTACCATTTTGGTCTTGTATTTTCAGGTTCGTTAACTAATTTGACGTTTGCAGTTGGCATTGCCGTCTATGCTTTACTGGGTTACTGTGTAAGAGAATGGCGCTACCTCGCCTTGGTATCGAATACTCCAGGAGTCATCTTCCTCCTCCTTTCTTTGTAAGTGGTCATGTGCATTGTAATGGTAAAAAAAAAAAAAGCAGCAATTTAAGAGTTACTTTTTTCTCGTCATCATTCAAGAGAGTGGTATAAACAAGGATGCTGCTTTTCTGCATGGTTTTGTGAATCAAGCAAGGGAAAAATCATATTGTGAAGGAAGAAGCGCTTTTAAGTGAAGCAGAAGGTCAGGGTTTCCCAGAAGAGAAGCTTGTGTTCCTGCGTGCTGTTACAGTTGTGGTGGCCAGCGTTGCAAAGAGCAGCTGTGTGCCAGCTGTCCAATAAAACTCCATTACAAATCTGCTTGGGGAAGGGGAGGCCTGCCAGAGGCTGCGAGCATCAGCCAGGAACACTGCCTCCTGCCAAGGAAGGCCTTCAGCGCTTGAGAAGTTTTGGAAGTGATCCTAGAGGGACTTTTAGTGTTTCTTTTCATGAGACGCATGCAAGGGGAAATCAGCGAGAGTGCTTTGGAATTGCCCTTTTAGTGTGATATGCTAGCTATCTGCTTGCTTTTGGGGTCCCATGCTTCTGTCCTTCACACTATTGTGCTTGGGTGCTCCTATTTAGAACTCCTACGTGGATGTTGTTATGACCGTGAAATATATCAGTATTAAAGGCATTAAAAGTGCTAGCTTTGTTAGGCCTATGTTACAAAATACTGTTCTAACATAGCAAGTAATACACCTTGTGTGCTTCTGATCACTAGTTGAAGCTGTAGAAGGACTAAGAGCATTAGTGTAGTAGGTTGTCTGCACATCAGTACACGGAATGTCTAGCATAAATAGAAAAAACCTTTTTGTTTCA
The DNA here is from genome assembly GCA_013398295.1 of Chionis minor. Lineage (NCBI taxonomy): Eukaryota > Metazoa > Chordata > Aves > Charadriiformes > Chionidae > Chionis > Chionis minor. The sequence continues at coordinate 953,740 of VZSF01004236.1, read as the reverse complement.
ATTTTTTAAAAAACTTCAATTCTTTTTTAGATAGATCTGCTCTTGAAACGAGTTCTGTTAAAGAATACACTGAAGGCCCCCTTTTCCTGTAGTCAAGGAAAACAAAGCCTCTGGGCTGAGGAAAGAAGTTCTGCATAATATATTTTCCTCTATGGTATTCTGTGTCTGATGGAAATAGAATTGCTTCCCCCAAATACTAAAAATACTGGGATGCTCTGAAGTAATGTAAGTTTAGTTTGGTTGTAGGATGTATATGTTGTTAGGAGTACCAGAGAAAATAAAGGTTCAGTTAAAAATATTCCATTCTTTTTTTTATGGTTTGTGTAAAAACAGCAGCGCACTCTACAACTGGGGGGGGGGGGGGGGAACCCAAAAACCCCAAGAATTGTGAACTGTAATTGTGGTAAGCAAGGATATTCTGATTATACTTGGGAATAAGAGATTTAAAACTTAAGTAAGCAGTGATGAGCTAGTACCAGAGCCTGACAAGTGATTCCCCAGTAGTGTTTTTTTCCTCTTCTCTCCACTCCAACTCGGAGACCTTCCCATAATGAAGAAGCTTGAAATGAACTTTCTGAAAACAAAGCTTTCTCTGGGCTGTCAGGTAATTGGGATCTGAGATGCTTCTTGGATAATGGTAGTGTAGCGTTTCCTAAGAAGTCAGGTCAGCAGAAGTCAAGATTTGATTTTAGACTCCTCTAACATGACTGAGTGCTTTGTCAAGTATTTCCAACAATTCTTCTGTAAGGTTAACTGCATTATTATCAGAGTAGGTAGAATTTAATATGCAGAACAGTGCAAATAAAATGTTTTTATCTGAGTTTTGTATTGGTGCTTTTTCAGTGTTGATTTGCAAAATGGAAAGACTGACTTCAGTGCTGTGTTCGTAGGATTGAACTTGTCACTGTTGATTTTCTGTTCTTTCCTGTTAGTATGCTCCCCGAATCACCACGATGGCTGTATTCCCAAGGGAAAATGGCAGAAGCTGAAGATGTTTTGCAATATATTGCCCTTGGTAATGGAAAAGAGAGATTGAATTTAAAATTAAAACCAAGCACAGGGTCTTTGAGAAAGGATGAATCAGCACCTGGTATCCTAAACTTGGTAAAACACCCCATCCTTCGGTGGCGAACCGTCATACTGATGTACATCTGGTATGTAATAACAACATGGTGAGATCCTGTGACTTAGTCAGACACGAGGAAACAATTAAGACTTTCATCCTTTTCTTTTAAAAACTCTGTCCTCAAACTAAACCGTAAATTTGTCAGTTGATGGCAGACAATAATCTAAAATGATGCGTTGTAAAGTTGATGTTTCTTTATTATTGCTCTTGCGTTTTATTTGTGTGTGTTACTTAGAAACCGTTTCAAAACCTACTAAGAAATAATCTGGTGAGAACATAGTATTTACGTTGAGTGAAATGAGAAGCTGAAGCAGAAATTACTGAGAGGGTGTGTATTTGAACTAGTTTTAGGAAGAAAAGGATTACATGGATTTGACAACAGGAGAGATCTGGAGTAAGAATAAGCGTTAAGAGCACAAAAGCATATTACACAGGTTCAGTGGAGGAAAGCTGTTGGCAAGATAAAATACAGATTGCATAGATTTATATTAGGTGCTGTCTTGAAAAGTGGTACAACGGCGGGGGGGAGGAACCCAAACCACCCCGAAGCGCAGGAGGCTGTAACATAATATATTAGCAATAAATAGCAGTGCAGAGGGAACCCCTGGGGTGGGGATATGGCAGCAGCTGTTGCAAACTGGCTGGGGCTAAAATGTGTTGGAGGAACAGCTCTTTTCCAAAATGCCGAGAACAAGTTCTCCCTTCTAAGCTCAACATCATTCGAGGCAATTGTCAGGATGTAGATGAGAAAAATCGGTAGTCTGGGGTGAGGGGTAAGCAGAGATGTGCAGGAGGTGGGAGAAGCGGCAGGAAAATCTTTGCTAAGTCGGACCTTTCCAGAAGTGTCTTTGACTGTTAAGGTTCTGGTAGGTAACATAAGGAGCCGTGGTGATGAGAAGTTACACAAAGGCATTCTTACCTTCTGGAAGTAAAGGTTGCAGCGCTGTTTTTTCTGTCTCAAACCCCGTTAAGATACAGCGCGCAGAGCAGTTGGAGCAGTGTCACAGCGGTTGTCACCCAGCTCCTTGTGCTGTTGCTCAGGAGCCTTTAGCACCACCCTGAGCTGTGACTGACAGAGGACACAGTTCTCCCGTTATCAGGCAAAACCTTCCTTTCCTACATCACTTGGCGCATGTATATACACACACGCACACTTGTGCGTATATATGAGCACTTGTTTTCTTTCAAGAAGTTAGTTTAATTAATAGGAACTATTCTCTTTGCCTTGTTTCCCTTTTGGGGGTGGGGAATAAGAGTTCTGTTCCTAGCATGTAGCTCAATATACCTCATCCATAACTCGGCATAATTTACCTTTTAAATACCTTCTTAGGCCTAAAGACTAGTTATGTTAGTAATAAAACTTCTGTGGTTATTTTTAGGTATGTCTGCAGCTTCGTGTACTACGGACTAACTTTAAATGCTGGTGAATTAAAAGGAAATCTGTATTTAAATGTGGCTCTTTCTGGTCTTGTAGAAGTGCCAGCATTTCCCCTCTGCATGTTTTTTATTGAGAAGTCCTGGTAAGAAAAACTTATTTCCTGGCTTTCTGAATATATTTGTAGATATCCTAGGAAAGTATTAACATTTTCCTCAGTAAGATACTTCACTGTTTTTCTAAAGAGTGTTGATTCTTTGGGGATTTACTTGGCTGCAGGGATTTCTGCAGTTAATTCAGAAATGGGACTCCAATTTTCTACTTCTCTTTTTTTTTAGTTTTGTTCATCTTTTGATTTAATCAAGAGGTGAGCTTTTCAATGATTGTTATTAAAAACAGTTCGATCTTTATGGAAAAAAAAGCCTATTTATTTAAGTATCTATAGCTTATATCTCTTATATATTTTATTTAGAATGACTTGTTTTTGTACTACCTACCAACCGCAGCTGAAAGCAGTTTTCAGCATTGTTCACTTAAACTTTTCAAAGAGGACTTTGAAGTGAGAGCCATTCAATTTTCGTTAAGGCATGAATGATCGATGTCTGTGTATTTTCATACTGCCCAGTGTATTTGGAGGCCATCCTTTATGTGGGTGCACATTCCCAAAGGCTGAACAGTCTGGCAACCCAGAGCCACTCGGGGGTTTGTGTAACCTTCAGTTTGAGTATCTTTGTAGGGATGCTTTTGGCCTCACTGAGGTCAGTGGCAAAAAAATCCCATTTTCTTCAGTCAGGTGAGGATGTCACCTTTTGGGTTTTTTGGGCAGCTCTGTCAAGCTAAAAAGCAAAGCAAGCAGCCAACCTTCACCTCAGGCCCACGAAGCCAGTGTCAAGGCTTAAACCACAAACTGCACAACTCCTTTACTAGAGTTTATTTTTCCATTGTCATTTGTCAGACAAATTGCAAATGTCAAGCTTTTGGTTTCCTGAAGTTAAGGATGTGTGTAGTTTTAGGTGCTTAATGCAAACCAGAATGTGACAAGCCAGCTGCTGTGTTTTCATTCAGTTTTAGTGAGCAGTACCCTTAAAGTATTGCTTCTTTATTGCAAAAGTATTTAGAAGAATTTAAAAACAAGCACTGTATGTTTGTTATAAATTGTGTTTCTACTAGTACAGGGTAGTAGCTAAATAGCTGTGAGACTTCACAAAGTAACAAGAATGTATAGTATTTCTACATGACTGCAAACTGTTACTAGGATTGTCTTTATCTGTAGTCCTTTGCAAGTAATTATGAAATATTTAAGTATGGCAGATGTGGAGATGGGCTGGTGATTTTCTATCCTGTCATCTTCTCTCTTATCTTAAAACACTAGGCAGTAGCAATAGCCTCTGCTTATTTCCATGTGTATAGTATTAGACAGAAAAGCATACAAAATAGTTTTACTGTGTGTCCTTTGCATATATTTATGCAAAGCTGTAAAAGAGAAATACAGATTAGGAAGCATTAGAATTACACTTTTTGGACCAATCTGATGTTTGTGTGTGTACACACTGTTATACCCTTTTGGTGGCAGGGCCCATTGCCTTGCATAAAACAGGGAAGAAAAAAGTCTGAGTTTTGGCTGCTGAAGTAGATGGGTTCTTCTCAAGGGTACAAATTCAGTAGCTTAAAGAGCAAAACTTGGCCAGAAATAGGAAAGCTTTTGTGGGAGGACTTCAGAACACAGAACTATGAAAATAATCTAAAATTTTGAAGCACTTACCGAGATATGTTAGATTTGTAATGGTTATTAATGCTGCTGTGTACTTTAGTTGGTATTCTGCAGACAAATGAAAAAAATACTGAAGGACTTTGTTTCCATCTTTATCTGTGTGCTCCTTTCCTTCTAGGTCTGGAAGACGTAAAACTATGACATGTTTTCTGGTATTTGCAGGATTTGCCTGTGTATTTACCATGTTTTTACCAACAGATGCTGGTAAGTATGTACTACTGCTAAAGTAGATACTTGTGAGTTCAGCTAAAAGCTGACAAAACTGCTTCATGAGTGTTTTGTGACCGATTATATCAGGGCCTAAAGCCCTATCAATTTTGTACCTCTCTATGTCTCTGTCTCTTCCTCCCGGGGCTGGTCAGGGAGCCAGGGTCTTGTCTATATTGCTTTGATCTTCTTGCAGGCATAATTTGACCCTCTTAATTGACTAAGTTTGTCTTACTGATGGCTCTGTGAAGGTCAGACCAATCACGTTCTGGCTCAAGTACTGGCACTGCATTCATTTATCACTATTAAGCAGTTTACCTTAAAATTTAATAGCCAGAGTGCAGCGTAATGTTAGTTTGACTGGATCTTGACAGTGTGAGATGCCAAGTTTAATTTTACGTTTGTTTTGGTGGCATGTAATATTTATAGAAGTAGGAAGCAAAGGATTTTCCTGAATTAGAAGCTTAATTCATCATTTAAAGAAACAAAACCAAACACTAAAAAGCTTTTAAAAAATATTTCGTACTTGAGTATTAGAAGTGAAGTCAGGATTGCAATATGGAAGCCACAGGGATGTCAAGAAGCTTACTGCCTTTCTCGATCTCATGCTGTGTATTGCTGCGGTATGCAGTTGTGAGGGCAGTTCATGGTAACCACGGAGTATCATCAAGTCTATTTCTGATATAAAAAGATGTGTTTTTTCTAACATTCTCAGTGAGGTTCATGTAGGTTAGGCTTTGTATTTTCACTTTTCTTCCCTTTCAAGTACAGTTTGTCTGTACTAATCCGTATTTTAGCTACTGAAAACTTAGTCTATATGACACTAACAGATAGAAGCGGCAGCTCTCTGCTTGTATTTTTCTTAACGTTGCTTCAGTAGAAATGCTTTAGCTTTAACAGTGTTTTGACTGAAGAGCACAAGCGATGTGATTACAAGGTAGCTTTCTATAGGTTGTGTTTATCCTTAACAGTTATAAATGCTGTCTAGCATCCATTTCAAATTGATTTCAGAAGTCTCAGGAAGAAAGAGAGAGAGATAAAATACTCTGTAACCCTCTTTGCTATGCTTGTGTGATTTCAAGTCCTCGGACGTTTTCTTGCTCCTTTTATTGGGACAGTTTGTTTCTTTTTTCTTCCACAAAGAAAAGCAGTAGTGACTAATGAGGATAGGGTAATAATTCCTGAAGAGTTGCTAAGTTTCAGGAAATCTTCTGCCTTTTCCAGTTGACTTGGCTTTAACCCCATTAAAATGTCTTGTGTTCCACTGTGGTAAGAGTAAAGCTGGTTCTTGGCACAGTGTGGCCTGTGTCAGTTAAATACAAAGAAATTCAGCTCCAAGCATGACGAAGAGGAGTCCCTTTGGACGAAACGAGGATTGTTGCATCTCTAGTATGACCCTCCCGTTACTAAGGGGAACACTTCTTATGTTTGTCTAAGTCTGCATTCTTCTGAGTGATTGATTTTATTACAAGGGATTTAAGATTTTAATGAGATATTGGGCACTCGCGCCTCATGTCTGTAACCTTCACTCCATTTCTAAATAACTCCGTGAACTTGTGAATGAGATTCTGATCCAAGTAATTTCCCCTGTGGAATAAGGCAAGAACATTTGTTATTAAAGATGTGTACTGAGTTTGAGACTAAAAATCTCTCAATGGTTAAGTAAAGACTGATATATCCCTCAGATCCCGCTTTCCTTATCGCTTAGAACTCATCAGTTAATTTGTTTATCATCTTGAAAGATGGTGAGGGAGAGTGGCAGCAGAGGGGGAATGGAGTTGTAATGTTCTTTTATTTCAAAAGCTGCTGCAAAGCACAAAGACATCTTCTGCTTTTTGTGTCTGCTTTATACTGTAGCAAACAAAGGAGACTTCTAGTCTAGGGGTAACTAGATTTTAACTTTCATTTAGATTTATCTGCTACTGCTGAACACATATTAAAGTTTTGTGACTTCATTTGATAAGCTTTCCACTGAAGAAAGAAAGAAAATTTGCAGTTCTTTAAATCAATTTTGTCTCAGCTTTTGTTAATGTTGGGTATTTCCTTTTGTGTTGCTGAAGTACCCTTTCTTGGTGGGTATTTTTTCTGAAGTAAATACAAAAACTCCTTTAGTTTCAGAACTACTGCTTAAGTGCGTTTTTACTGATGAAGATGACAGCCAGAGGGTGAATCTACGTAATGGCACTGCAAATGAGACCACTAATGGCATCAAAACTTTATCACAGAATAACTCCTGTTGTAGAAGGTCTTAAACGTCAGGACCATTTTTTACCGTTTCCCCCGGTTTACTTCTCTAAATTCCAGAGATCTGTTAATGGAAGATTATCCCTTATATCAATAAAACTGCAATGTGTTAATTTAGTTAAGAACTTGCAACTTTGCTTTTTACCCAAGTTTGAAACAGTTGCCCTGGCGGTACTGTTGCAGGCAGAATTGTGCGCACACCGCTGCTACTGGATGTTCAGGTGAAAGGGTGTTTGACCAAATATGATAGAAATGTTAAAGGTGCTGCGTGGACATGCTTGGCTGGACCTAGCAAATGACCTATAAATGGTCACCAGAATCCCCACAGGAGAAAGTGCATTCCTGCTTAATGGAGTTACATTTTATACATGTAAAGAAAATAATGGACTGTTCTGCAAGAATTGCTAAAAGTATGTTCCAAGACTCCGAGGAAAATATAATGACTATGTCTGGGCTTACTTACACACGGCAGCTGATATGCGGTGAATTTCCAGTGTGCTTTTAATCCTGCAATAATTCCCTATATGGCCAGCCTTCAGTCTCTCTCCCCTGAGGGAGGGAAGCGGGAGAAGACAGTGCACTTTAAATTCACTCCCAAGCTTCTGAGTGCTAATTTCTGTCTAGACAGACTCTTTCTTCTGTTTTGATAGTAACACCAAAACTTCCCAAGTGCACTAATGCTACATTTCCAGTACATGGATATGCAGTTCAATTTAAGTCTCCATGGGAGAGAAACAACAAGTTTGGAAAGACATTTGCGAATTGCAAATCTCTGATGTGATGAAGAATCGCTTCGTGTTTGGTTGATGGAAGAAAAGGGATGTCCCAGCTTTCCGATGGCATCCAGCAGGGCTCTGAGGACCAGGTTCACACCTTTGCATCTGGCAACTGTATGTAACATTCCGGTTCTTACTGAGCAAACGGAGAACTTGGATGAAAATGTTGCATCTGTTTTGCATGAATTACAGAAATAACTACAAAAATGCATCACGCTTAAAGAAATTTCATCTCTGGATTTTGGTTTACATACAAATCAATTTCTGCTTCAGTTGAAATAGAATCTGACTTGATCAGATGAATAGAACCGAAAATATTTGAGGGCAAAATTAAAAGAAAAGCAATTGAGATGCAATCAGACTTCCCTGTTACTTAATCAGCATCATTTGATCCAAACCAAAGCATGCTGAACTCTGCTGAGGAAGAGAACCTGAAATACAGCTAATCGTAGTGTTTGTTCTTTTTTCATGCTTAAGAAAAATACTAAATTCTTTTTTTATTAAACGGATGGTGCAAACATAACCACAATCAGGATAATGAAAGCCAGGTTTCTTTTGGACTTTAAAAGATGCACGCTTCAGTCTAGCCGACTGAACTCTGTCTGTTAGTAAACTGGGCTGCATTAGTGTTTGTTCTTTCCTATTACAAAGCTGCTGCATTTTAAGTCCCAACAGGATGTGCTTGGGGAGCAAATAAACTGTTGAGGTGAATTAAGTTTTATGGTTTTAATCTAATCTAATAAATTAGTCCAGGAGGCTGTGTTGTCTGTTTCTGCCTGCCAAAAATGCAGTTACCTGGTAAGGTATTCCGACTGCAGAGCTGGAAGCATTAGCCCTTCCATTTAGAGCTGTGATAGTTTTATACTTTCCCCAAATAAATGGGTGAAATTTTCTTGGTCCTAAATATAATTTTATGTATCTGTTATTATGCTAGCTCCTAAAATGGTTGGGAAGAATTGAGATACTGCTGTTGTGCTTGTAATTGAAAAGTGTATGGCTGAAACATTGGTTTTGCGCGACAGTCTCTTAAAGAGGACGGGATGTTTTCAAAATTGTATAAGAAAGGTAAGAAAACAGACTATTTATGCTTACAGCTTGTTTCCTCTTTCCTGAAAGGTCCGCTCTTCAGTCCCACTTTATTAGCTTTGTGTGGAAAAATGATGGTCAGCGCTGCTTTCAACATCCTGTATATTTATACATCTGAACTATACCCAACAGTACTGAGGTAATTTAACAGAGCTTCTGGGTACATGAAAATACTTTTCATGTACGGTAATACTGATTGCTAGTGTGCTTTAATGTTTATCTCTAATTATTTTTACCTGAAATATCAATATGAGGTCTTTCTGTAATTAAGGCAGCTTGCCAGGGCTTGAAAGGACTTCTCCTGTTAGTCATATGTTTTACACCATTCCACTTTCCCGGGCTGTTTGTGGCAAGTTCCTCTAGGTCTGAATCTAGAATAAAAACAGGAAAACCAGCTTCTTGCACTGCAATGCTAGGTGCTGTATTTCTCTCTTTTGACTATTGATTTTTGGGAGTAAAATTACAGGGTGCAAAACCAAACAATGATGTAATGGAAGCGTGTGCTAACTTAGTCATAAATACATACTATGCAGTAACGACTATTTACAGTCCTCCTGTATACTTATATCTCCCATACAAATACGTTTGAAAAACAAGTGCTTTTCTGTATCTTTGTTATTTCTTTAAATATTCATAATGCAACTCATTTTAATGGTTTCTATATGAGAGTAATTTGCTTTATGTCATTTAACTCATATAATGGGCTAAAACCTTAGTTTATTTTTCATACTTCTCACCAGCATTTTGTGAGGTTACTCTCTCTCCTTTTGTCCCAAGATAAACCCAAGATAGGAAAATATGGTACCACACAGTCTTGTTCTCCGCCCCCATCTTGGTTCCACCTGGTTTTCTCAGCAATTCTCTTTAAGGACATGTTCAGAATTTGAGCCATATTGCACGAGTTGCTCAAGAATAGCAGCTGCAAAGCTACTGCAGAAATTGAGCCCTCTGCAGAGAGAGCAGGAAAGTTGAAACCTGACGTGGAAGCAGGACGTTGTCCCAGCTGGTAGGTGTGTCCTGTTGCATTATAGAGGTAGTTAGGGTGGTGACATAAATCACTTGATTCCAGGACACTGAGGGCTTTGGGGGGGTGTGTAAATAAATGTGGGTGACTCCTTGGATTGTGGGGGTTTTTTTGTCTTCTGAGGTTCACAAATTACCGTATGTTAAGGAGGCATAAATGCTAGTCTGAATGCAGTTTTTGCAATAAAACTTGTGAGGGTGGAGGTGGATTGACTGATTCTCAATACTGAGCTCGTGATTCTTGGCACAGGTTTAGGTTTAATACGCAAGTCCCAAGCATGCTGACTGAAACTGGATATGATGTTTTGTTTACGTACCTGTCCAAATTTTTGTATTCTTTAAAGCCTCTTTTTCCTTTTTTTTCTTCAGTGGGTGGGTTTTGACTTTTTGTTTTAGAATTGTAGAATCATAGAAGCATTTTGGTTGGAAAAAACCTTTAAGAACATAAAGTCCAACAATTAATCTAGCACTGCCAAGTCCACCCATGTCCTTCAGCACCATGTCTACCTGTCTTTTAAATACCTCCGGGGATGGTGACTCAACTGCTTCCGTGGGCAGCTCGTTCCAATGTTTGACAACTCTTCTGGTGAAGAAATTTTTCCTCATATCCAGTCTAAACTTCCTCTGGCACAACTTTTCCCTGCTGCTTTTCTGGACTTGAGAATCAAGAGAATTAAATCTTGACAGTGTTTGAACTGCTCAGCTTTTGCTTGTTTCACTGTGTTTTCATGTTGCACTGTCTTCCTCAGTTTCAGTGATGTTCTGTGCCAAGTGTGTGACAGCTCATACCTACCAGGAATAAAAGTAGTGTCTTTGCGTGTTTGAAACTAAGTGTTTGTGATTAGGAAGGCTCAAAATAGTAAGTAATTAAAACAATCAAGTGAAGTGCTGCTTCATTTCAGAATCTGCACCAATATTCTGGCAAAAAAGTAACTTTACATGTCAAAAGATACAGACTGCCAGTGGAGAAGGTGCAAGAATAAAGGTTTAAAAATTTATCAAGTTTATTAGACCATTTGTGTTTAATAATATGGCAAACTTAGGTTAGACCATATGAAAATTCCTCACACGTGAAAAATAAGTTTTTCTCTCTGGTACTTTAATTGCAAATATAGTTTATGCAAGAAAAGCAATGATGGGTGAGTGTTTAATTAAAAGCAAACCATCAGCACCATCTGGTGGTCTTTGCAAACCTTTGTAGTGATCCTGGCATTGCTCTGATAGCGCAGCTGAGGCATGCCATGTGATGAGACATGTACCCCTCAAAGGCAGTGGGCAAGGGGGGAATAAACTCTTTTCCACTTTACTGTTTTGCAGAAAAATTAAATGTCTTCAGTGTTACTGCTCCTTATTTAAACAGACATTACTTTAGGCATGTGGACTGTTAGGCGTAGGATTGTTAGGTGAATTAAAACATAGCCTAAATTTTTTTAACTGCTTTTTTCATTTTGCATTCGAATCGAAATGACAGAATTTGCATTTAGGAACAACTTTTGCCCTACTCCCTCTCAGCAGGAAAAAAAGCAGCCGGCAAAACCTCTGGATATGGATGGGCTTAGGGTCTGTGGGGAGGGTGCTTCTAAATGAATGGTTCCCACACAAACTGGTGTCTCTCACCTGTTCAGGGATTTTGTTGACAGGGGAGGTGCTTGGCCTTGTCTCGTGGGGTTTGGGTCGATGTTGCCTGAAGGTGAGGAGGTGTGGGTTGCTATTTTCCTTTTCCCAAGAGGACCTGATGAGAGAACAGGTTGCTTTGGCAGTTTATTTTTACACCAGAGCCACTGGCTTCTCATCAGCTCCTTTCATCATCTGTTTCCGTTAACCTGGGTAAAGGGCCGTTAGGAAGGGACGTGCAGGTGGGTGGTTTTGGTATACTAGTGACCCGTGTCACCTCTCTGCTTGTCATCTTTAATCCTGTCACTGTCTTCCTGTCTTTGGAGGGGGAAAAGGAAATGGGGTGAGCGGGAGCGGCTCCGCTCAGTGGCATGACCGAGGATGATGATGAATGAGAGGAAGCAACAGAGGGACGTAGGGAGAAGGAACCGCCACCATGAGCTGGTTCTTGCTGTCTCACAGATGACTGGTGCCAGTGTCAGTCTCTGAAGCAGCTGTCAAATACTCTTATTTAGGAGTGATACAGAGATGGAAGATTTTCACATTTGATCAGGAAATGAAAGACTTTGAGGATTTTTGTAACTTTCTTTGAAGAGGCTCTTTGAAGAGGATCCAGCTGTTGTAGCCCCTGCTTTGATTATCACAGTCTAGATGAGATAGTTTTTAACTTGTCTGAAAACTGAAGGGAGCACAGAATTCAGCAGCCCCTCTAGTGACACATCTGGCCAGACGATTTCAAGCTTCACACTGGCAAATAGTTATTTTTCTGTTTGGAGGTAAGCACTGGCTTTTCATCTGTGCAACTTCAGGAGGCAGAAGAGAGGCTGCTGCCGAGGGCCTGAGCTGGAGATAGCGTTCAGGATCTCCTGTCTGAAGATCCTGCCAAATTTTGAAATCCTTCCCCATCCAGCACAGGGCTCTCCAATTAAATTGCCCTATATGGCAGGCTGGAAAACCTCTCTCTTTGTTCAAACTTCTGTGAAGGATTGCACAACAGGGTGGTTTTGCTAGGGTTTGAAAGGCTGTGGTGCTGTGATTTACTTTGCTAGCAGCTAGTTGTAGAAAATCTTCAGAGTAACTGCTGGAGGTCTGTAAAAAAACTTTTTTTTTTCTCTCCTTAAATAAAGACTATTGATAACTTAAAAAAAAAAAGCGTAAGTTGGTTCTGACAGTGCCACCACATGTTCATGCATGATTCAGTTGCGTATTCTGAAACTACAAATCTTTCATCCTTTGTTTCAAACAGAAACGCTGGCTTGGGTGTCTGTTCCATGTCTTGCAGATTTGGGGGCATTTTGGCTCCATTTGTGCCATCTATGGTAAGCTTATATTCTACTTTTTATGCAACTCAGATTTATTAAAATCTCTTAATGGCACTTTGTTGATTTTTGGTACCACATATGCGTATATTACTGGAAAAAAAAATTGTTTGAAAAATTAAATAACATTCACTCAATTTCAAGAATTAATGAATAAGATGTTTAAAAATACCTACTATTTTATCCTTTTGGGGACTAATCTAATATTCTGTGTGGTGTTAATATTTCATCGGTTAGTGAAACTGTTGTCATATAATGCATTTGGTACTAAGGCTCACTCAATTATCTGAGTTCCCTTAGGCATGTAAACAAAGTTTTCTTATGAAGCTGTTTATGTGAAATGACATTTATTGGGTTTTTCTTTGTTCTACCAGTATGTGGATAATTGCAAAGATTGCTGGAGTGAAAAGTTGGAGCCTTTTGGTTTTGGCTGTGGTTCATATGGTCCATATATTTTAAGATCAGGAAACAATGTTTGGTGTTTACTATGGATTTTTAATTTTAGAAATCCCTTAGTCCTTCTGTACCGTTCGTGGTGTTTGGAATCAGTGGACTTTCAGCGGGATTCCTGACTCTCCTTCTGCCAGAAACACTAAATAAGCCAATTGCTGAGACCATTGAAGATCTCCAGACTCCTAAATACCAAGTGCTTAAAGACGAACAGGCAGAGTAATTAATTTTTTTATATTGCAGTTTGCATTATTTTCACCTCTGTCTTAAGCAAACCATGATTTAGTGCATATTGCTTAGATTGTGCATGAACAAACACGTGCATGAAGATTTTAAAGCCATCTTTGTCGCACTCAGTGGAAATTAAAATTTACTCTTTGGCTCTTAAAGACAAAAAGGCCAACAGTTTTCACCTTGAATGTATTAAATTGTATATAAATGAATACTATTTTGTTTTCTTAAAGGAAAACAAATTTTAGAAAGGCAGTCTAAAATAATCAAAGACGATACGTTCAACAACATTCCTGTGCTTTTACAGTAAAACAACTAGGCATATTTTTCATATATTGGATTGTGCCTTGTCATGTTTTATAGTGGATCATAATCTAAAACTAATCTATATTGGAGGAAGTGGTTTAGCCTTCATTATTCTCCTGGGTTAGAGCCTTTTAAAGCGTTTTCCTGTTGTTGATATGCACTAAATGAAACTTTTGAAGGGGGGAAATGAAAATTTTGTTTGTTTCAAGAGGTAATAGAATAGAAAATGTGAAGTATATCCTCTAAGTTTAGGTATGGCTTCCCAGAAGAATTAGGTTGGTGGTGTTTTTTTTTTTTTTTGGGGGGGGGTAGAGGGGGCAGGGGCGCACGGAAATTCCTATAAGAAAGGAATTATTAACTTAGAACTAAGCAGGCTTAGTGTAGATATAAAAGAATGTATGTTTTTCTTGATATGCTAACTTGTTAATTATCTGGTAATTAGTGTACTTAATCATACTACACACACAGTTACACTTTTTATGCCTAATACATAGTAATACTGCATCCAGTGGAAATGGAGGAAAAACATATAATTTTTAACTTAATAATGTTTAGGCTTTTCAAATATCAGTTCAGTTCTAATTTAAAAAAAAATAATTCTGGTTTTCACATTTAAGACTAGCCTATAAAATAGGACATAAAATGACACATGTAAACTGTTTTTTGGTAATTATTTTTCTTCTGTCTGACAGGCAAACCAGTTAAAAGAAAACACTGAAGTTTCAGAAGGCCTGACTGTAGTGGAAAATGAAGCCTTCAATGAGAAGGTGCTATAACAGTTGAAGAGCAGAGTCTTGCTCTATGTATCTGACAGGAAATGTTGGAGGACTCGTGTATAATGTGATTTGCAGCACGTTGAACAATTTTATGGGAAGGCAAATTGAGAAGATGGAAGAAGTTGATCAAAGGTTGTGAGAAAAGAGGTGACAAATCTGTGAATTAATGTAATGACTTAACAAAAGCACACTTTGGATGTTTGGACTTCTCTACGGCTTCTTAAAAGGAAGTATTAATTTATTTTACAAAATGTAATTGCTAGCTTCAGATTAAGCTATAATGTTGTAATTGAAGTGGTGTGTATAATTTAAAATTTAGATGGACTTACATATTCAGGCAAGCTGTAATCACGAGAAGTAACAGTATCCTGTATACGCTAATTTTCTCTACAGGGTTTTTTGCCTCTAAATTACGGTATACCTCACATGGTGTGAAGAGACCAAAGATTTTTATGGGTTGTTGGCCTTAGGATGTCTAGCATAAGAAACCTGAACAGGAGATCTGAAAGGAGAATAAGTGGATTTTTATTGCAGGAGTAAGTAATTTTTTAATAAAGTCGTACATGAAAAGATGTGGAAAGTGAAAAATTATGTCAGGTCTTTGAGGTGCATTTAAAGGAGAGGATGAGTAACCTTTTAGACAAAGGTTATTAAGTTCTGGCTGTACATGTGAAACTGGAAATTGAGTTATGTATTGTATAATATATGTAATAGTATGTAATCCAATACATTTCCCATATGAATTGGAAATTCTTCCTGCAGGGGGGATATGTTTGGTTGACAGTTAATATATTTACGTTGCAATAAATGCATCACAAATGTTAAGAGTTTTCTGATGGCCAACACAATTTTGTTATTAAGAAGAAAATTACTTCTGTATTATAAGTGCTGCTTTTTCCAGGATGCTTCCCCAGGCTTTTTGAAGAATACCTGTACCATTTTGATTTTCGCCCTTTATCTAATGCACCTGATAAGAAAAGTTAATGAAAGGCCTCTGTATTTTGAGCAATATCCATAGTTAAATAATAGTTCTGCAAACACACACCCGTGCAAGCACGTGTGCACTTACACACAGATGTGTACACGTAGGCACATGCGGGTTGCTCTGCCTGGATGCCTCACTAAATCTGTGCTGTGTGCAGGTGGATCGGTCCGTGCCTGCGTTACAAATAGCCTGACCAGGTGCCTGAGAGGTGAAAATCAGCTGGTGTTCAGAACAACATGCAGATAATGTTGACGTAAAGGTGGATTGTATGTGTGTTGACTTAACCTCTGGGGCTGAAGCTTCCTGATGAACAGCTGATATAACATGTTGCAAACTTTCCTCTTCTCATCGTTTATTTATTTGTCACTTTTGCGATGTTTTGCTTTTGTGAGGATTGGAATTGAGTTTGTGAATTCTTTTTTCGGAATAACATTAATGCCTTCCATTGTGTTACCGTTTATAATCATAGTGACTGATGATACCTCTTTAAAGGATAATTGGGTCAGCAGGGATATAGTAAAGAGCAAGTTTTGTTACTGTTGACTTCATTTTTTTTTATTACAAGAAATAAAATTTAATAAGAATTAGGATATAAAGTTGTATTCCCAAAGCAGAGACAAGGCTCTGGAACAGGAGGATCATAAAGGTACCATTATGTGGTGGGAGTCTGTTTCTCCCTCCTGCCACATGTATGAGGCTGTAGCAGAGCGTTTTTTTCTCTGCCTTTTATTCCACGTTATGTGAAAAACAGGAAACAAAGATCGTCTACATCTTGAACATGCTTATTTCTGCTTTGACTTGGAATTAATGAATCCTTTTCCTGGGGTGACTTCTGTGAGTTTGGAGGATCGATGACCGGAAAGGTTTGTGTCCTGTAAAGAAGTTCATGATCTTCTCAGCCGCCCTGGCGTGACTCGTGGTACCAGCAGCTCTTTTTTTGAGTGTAGCCGGCGGGGAAGCTGATTTGGTACTTTGTCTCCAGGATCCAAAAGAGAACATGGATGGAAACATTAACTTCCATTTTTGCTTCTTATCTTTTTCAATTCAATTTAACAGCTTGTTTGGCTTTTTCCTTTAGATATCCTTGCTGCGTTTTCCTATTGCTGGATAAAAAGATGCTATTTGGAAAAAAGAGGTGTTTCTCTAGTTACATGTTTAGAAATATGGAAATTATTTGCAGCTGTATTAGAAATATTTTGTTGAACTAACGTAGTCTGTGCATTACATCTTACAAGGTCCTAAAGTTAAGATACCAACTGTGTCACTCATTACTGTTTATGTCATGGCAAATCAGAAAAGGCAGCATTTTTTTGTCCAATAACTATTTTTTTGGAGTAGATATCTTGCCTTAAAGCTTTTGACTTTGTAGAATTAGAAATTCTTCACTTGGAGCAACTCTTTTCCCTGTTATTTTTAATGAAGACAAAGCAGTTTTGGGGAGGAATGCCCTAATAAATTTTTTACTCAGTGTGGGACTATTATCTATTGCCTTCCATTTCTCCGTAAAAAAGAACAAAGGGAGCCGAGTTAATTTAAGTTGCTTAATTATACACATTAGGTCACAATCCCCATCCTTAAGTATCACTTCCAGCTCTTCCCCTGTGCTTTATACGCGTGTAGAAATTTGATTATAATGTTGCATCTGCACTGTTCATCTGTTTCTGTGTTAGAACAGTGTCTTCAGTGCTTTACACTCAGTTGTGAAACTGCCTTTATTTCTTTATCTGTTTTTAAACTGATTTGAAGTCTTTTTCATAGAATCATAAAATGGTTTGGGTTGGAAGGGACCTTGTAGATCATCAAAAAGAGTTGGCCTCTTTGCACTGTCCTTAAATACATCTGTGTTACTGACAGATTATCCAAAAAGGAAGTCTGAACTGATTTCAGTTTTTTCATTCCATTCTGTTTCACCTTTAATCTTGCTGTGTTTTCTGCCTAAGGAGCGCTGGGTTGTTTTTCCTGTCTTTGGTGCTGAAAGTGCTAAGCAGAGGCAAAGCTTGAACATTCATTTATGCCGCCTACATTTTAATGCCATTTCCCTGTTATTAGGCAGTATTTATCCTTTAATTCTTGGTTAGGTTTGCTTAAACCGCAGTTTTCCCTGTGTTAGAGGAAGAATATAGATTGTAAATATTAAAAAATATTTTCCCATTGCTCCTCCAGTTCATGCCAACTTTTGTATTTGGTTTTGCATTTTGGTGTTTCACAGCCCTTCTGGTCACCGACTCAGCATGGAGAAGCAACGGGGGTTTGTCTGAATCTACATTTCCCTGGTTGGCGAATATCCTCTGCTTTATTTTGTCATCAGCCAGTGATGACGTGTCCCCATACCCTCGCACCATGTTAAAAATCAGGTCAGGTATAAAGGCGGGGCTTGAGTTCCCCCCTCCCCTTTTTTTTTTTTCCCCAGAAAGTAAACTTTGCCCAATATTCATGTCGAGCTCATCTCGATGATCTCTTTCATTATCCCATTTGATGTTTCATCAAAGCTGTTTCCTCCTTTGTTGCAGCACTGTATGTTATTGTTTGAAGTGAAGGCTATGGATTCTTTTTTAGATTTTATCCTTTTTAATCTGAGCGGAGTGAAGTACAAATAATCCTTTGCTTTGTTGACTAATACTCTTGCAGCTAAGCAGCAGAGAAAGGAGGAGGTGAACTTTTCACACTACCATCTGTAACCAGCTGGTTCTGCCATTCAATTTTTAGTTTGCTTCAGGCATATAACTGTATTGTGTATTACAGCATGCAAGAGATCTAATTTTTTCCATGCAGTGAGTTATCAGCAGTTCATTGGAAAGGTCATCTTCCGTTGTATCACTTGCTACAGGAGAGGTGCGATGTCCTAGAGAGGATTTTTTGATAGATGCAATCCTTCCATTAGAGTTAAATTTGTGAAAATAGTGGACAGATCATAGAATCATAGAATGGTTAGAGTTGGAAGGGACCTTAAAGATCATCAAGTTCCAACCCCCCTGCCATGGGCAGGGACACCTCTGACTACAGCAGGTTGCTCAAAGCCCCATCCAGCCTGGCCTTAAACACTTCCAGGGATGGGGCCTCCACAACTTCCCTGGGCAACCTGTTCCAGTGCCTCACTACCCTCACAGTAAAGAACGTCTTCCTAATATCTAATCTAAATCTCCCCTCTTCCAATGTAAAACCATTACCCCTTGTCCTATCACTAGACTTCCTGACAAAGAGTCCCTCTCCAGCTCTCCTGTAGGCTCCCTTCAGATACTGAAAGGCTGCTATCAGGTCTCCCCGGAGCCTTCTCTTCTCCAGGCTGAACAGCCCCAGCTCTCTCAGCCTGTCCTCATAGGAGAGGTGCTCCATCCCTCTAATCATCTTAGTGGCCCTTCGCTGGACCTGTTCCAACAGTTCCATGTCCTTTCTATGTTGAGGACTCCAGAGCTGGACACAGTACTCCAGGTGGGGTCTCACAAGCGCAGAGTAGAGGGGGAGAATCACCTCCCGTGCCCTGCTGGCCACGCTTCTTTTGATGCAACCCAGGATACGGTTGGCTTTCTGGGCTGCCAGCGCGCACTGCCGGCTCATGTTGAGCTTCTCATCCATGAGCACTCCCAAGTCCTTCTCCTCAGGGCTGCTCTCCAGCCATTCTCTGCCCAGCCTGTATTTATGCCTGGGATTGCCACGTCCCAGGTGTAGGACTCTGCACTTGGCTTGGTTGAACTTCATGCCATTTGCATTAGCCCACCTCTCAAGCCTGTCCAGGTCCCTCTGGATGGCATCCCTTCCCTCCAGTGTGTCAACCGCGCCACCGAGCTTGGTGTCATCGGCAAACTTGCTGAGGGTGCACTCGATCCCACTGTCCATGTCTCCAACAAAGATGTTAAATAGGACTGGTCCCAGTACTGATCCTTGCGGGACACCACTTGTCACTGGCCGCCACGTGGACATGCGGTGTCCACGTGTACAGCCAGATGTACAGCTACAGGCAAACTATGTGTCAGGATCATCTGGGATGATCTTTTCTTACAGTAGCAGAATTTCTTTTAACCGAGACTGCCAAAACTGTAAAGAAGTGTGTGGGCTATGATGTGCAGTGGGAGTAATTTTTGTGCCTACCTGAGGAGGGTGGTAGACCACAGTAGCTGGAGATGTTTGTGAGGGAAGGGGAATGTGGCTTGGAAGGTAGAAGAGGAGATTTGGGAATCAAACGATGTTTCCAACTCCTTCACACTTGTGGTACGATCCTGAATTATGCCAGGCTCCTTTTAACTTGATATTAAGTAGTTACAATACTTTCTATACTAGATGAACTACTCTCCCTCTGCATAGTCTCCTGGTTTAGGAAGCAAGCTGATACTGGGATATATAAACTAGAAAAACAAGCATGTTGCAGCAATTTTGATGGTTTATGAAACCACAGTACAGCTCTGACTGGATTGGTTTGACTGTGTGGGTTCCTCCAGTGGTCCAAAGAGATTCAAAGCTGTGCAGGCTGATGGCTTTTCTTGTCTTTTCACCTAAGAAAGGGGTGTGTGAAATACAGTTTATGTGACATCTTCCCGTGTAATAGCAACCTAGTGGTGCTAATGATGGGTAAGGCTGAATACACTGGCTCGCTGAGTAACTTTTTAAACAGCTTCAGTCACTTGGGCTGAAAATCTCTACACTGGGCTTTTGTGTCCCTGTCATGAAAGGCTCCAGGAAAAGCTTGTGACTACATGGGTTTTTTTTTTTTAACTCTTTCAAAGAGATTCTGCAGGTGTAACACCGCATTTCTTGTTTGTCACAGCTTCACTCACATAATTCTCTGCCTTCCTCTGCACCTTTTTCCCCTGCTGTTCCATCCACAGTGATGCAGATTCTGATTGAATTCTCATCTCTCTGTGCTGATGTGCGAAGGAAAGAGACTGCAGTATATTGCTGGCGCATCTAAGGAAACTAGCATCTGCGTATGTGAAATGATGTTACTCCAGATGTGTCCAGGTTGAATGAAATTGCCATTTCTTTTCACTGTCTTGTCTCATGGTTGGTCAGGTTTGTAAATGTTGGTGTCAGTATTCAGTGACAGCTGGCTCTGAACATTGCTGCGAGAAGCCTGTGTCCCTTTCCACCAGGTTTCTGCTGCAGCTCTGGAGGTATTTACTCTGTTTCAAACCATTATTAAATCCTTATGATAGTGTATGCTATTGCTCATACAAATATTCTATCTTTTTTAAGGCCTCTTGATCTCTTGATTTCAAGGCTATGATAGGACAATCGAGCAGTCTGTCATTGCATCGTGTTTGTGTCCTTGCACCATTCTAGATTTGCTGCCTCTCTGTTCCACTGGAGATACCAGCGATCAGGAATAATGACAGCTAATAGGAATTCTTGACCTGAAGAGAGACCCTGTGGTTTAATGATGTGTATTTTGTATTGTCTGCTTTCCGTTCTTTCGAAAAATGTTCTGATTTATTTCAGTGGATGGACGCTTTCCAAGGTTCTCATTTTTATTATCTGTCTGTGTTCCTCGAAACGAGTAAACAAACGGCTCTAAGTGCTTGTGTAAAGAGACTCCCTCAGCGTGTGCCCAGTTTGACTTGTGCCAAGACCTGCCGGCAGAGCAGCAGCCACAGCCTCTGTGCGGGGTCGGGGTGACTGCTCTGACTTGCAGGAGCGCGCGTCCCTGGCTGTGTCTGAGGAAATTACTGCCCAGTCTTCCCTTTAACTAGAGGGGAGGGGGCTCTTCCATGTTGAATTCCTAAGCCGCTTTGATGGGATTCCAGGGGTGTTTTGAATGCTGAGGTTTTCCTGACCGATTGCCCCGTGGGTATGGTGACCCAGGTGGTCGGGGTGAGAGCTCCAACCAGCTCCAGCTCCACCTACTGCAGTCCTTATGGTGGTCCCGCTCCCCGGCACGGGAGCTGCAGTGGGATGGGGTTTGCGGTCTGCCAGGCATCTTTTATCATTCCTGGTTTGCTCTGCCCTGCCCGATTCCCGAGCTTTCCCGGGGATTCTGCTTTTACTGAGAAATTCCTCCATATTTTAGCTCCAAGGAAAGTTACTTCTGCTGCGGTTTGGGGAGTTTGTCCCAGCTGTTGTACCATCCTTTGAGTGCAGAAATGGAAGTACTCTTTCTGGAGCAATGTGCACGTGTGCCCTGGACTGTGCTGCCTCGGGGGGTTTTGGGGGTACAAGTAGGTGCAGGGCGGGCTCAAAAAAACCCTGTTACCAGCAGGTTTTCCATCTGAGAATAGCTGGCTGCTTGAGAAGGGTGATCACGTCTCCCTGCTCCTCACCCGGGGGGAACTTTTTACATTTGACCTGGTAGTTCTTCAAAGAAAAACCCACAACCACCCCTCCAAAAAAATCCCCCCGCAACAAACCCCAAACCAACCAAAAAACAAAACCCCCAAACCAGGAAAAAAACCCCAAACCAATCCCCCGGACCACAGGGTAAAAATGGTGTTTGGAAATGAAAAAGCAAGGAAAAAAATAATGGCTTGGCGCAGCAGCCAGCCATCTCTGTTGAAGAATGTGTCACAGAAAAGTGAAGTTGGCAGCAGGAAGGCCTCTGCGGCTGTGGCCTTAACGAATTGCTATGGATCCGGCTTGGCTATTTATTATCTTTAATCCTAGTGGTCTACCAGGAAGGAAGGAAGATAATTACTAATAACAGATTTTAGTTAAAGTTAATTTATTGGTGGTGGAACTAATTGCACGTTCCAGGTGCTCATCAGTTTAGCGAGGCAACATTTAACTATCAAATGCTCCAATTAGAATGTGGTTAATTAAACATGATTAAACTGTTGGGTTTACAAACACATGATTAATTATATATAATTACACTTGTAGTGGGTTTATGGTATGCATTGTGCAAGATATATGTGATTTTTTAATTTTTTTTTTTAAATTGCCTCTTGTAAGGTGCTACTGTGAGCTTGTACGTTAATACGTAGCTCTTGACAGCGTTTTTAAGGTAGGAATCTATTGTGGCGAATGTTATAGTTTACCTGTCCAATCGAAAGACAGAGACTGGCCAATTGGAAAATTTTGATTTATTAAAGCAAGCGACTAGTAAGCAAAACAGCGCTGGGCAGCCGGGGAGTCTCCTGCTCCACCAACAGCGCGCGCGGGGCAGCAGCTTGTTCTTCAACTTTATACAACTGAATTCGCAATACGCCTATACATATTCATGATCTATTCCCGCTTCGTACTAAAATTAGCACCTGGAAGTCGTTTCCATAAGTATCTTCAGACTGTGTTTGCACAGGCTCAGTTGTCCTTGGCAGGGTCAGTCTTAGCTGGCCTTTAAGGCAACTTCCTGTACCGGGGAGTAAAGTTGTAAGGGGCCAAGAGTCTTTCAAGTAGTGGATCCTGTCTTACCAAGATAAGATATCATGCAAGGTCCTCTTGCTCCAGTGATTTTACGCGTTTAGCTCAGCGAACTTCAAGTAACACTATCTCTACCAAAACCACCCCCTCCCTTCAGTCTCCCCTTTTCTAGAAAGTTAGTAAATTCTTTTACTATGTTATTATCCATAAACATATGGCCAGCATATTGTGCAAAAATACCACGCTACCTTTCAAACATTACAGTTTTAAGTAAGAGCTTATACGTCCCTATTTGATAGCTTCTAATGAACAAACACCGTGTTTCATCTATTACAGCGAAGGCGCAGGAAGACCCTGAACAGGCTCCGGCGGCCTCTCCTCAGGGCCGGCAGCGCCACAGCTGTTGTGTGATGCGCGGTGAGGTCACCGCACGTGCGCTGTCCCCATTGGGCGCCGCTGCGCACGGGGGCAGGAAACACGTGACTCGCCGCCTTCTCGCCCACAAGATGGCGCTGCGAGGGGCGGCGGGAAGCCGGCGAGGAAATGGCGGCTTGTCGGGGACGGCGCCCTGGAGGCCGGCCTGTAAGGTGGGGCCAGCCGGGGGCGGGAGTGCTGGGGAGAAGTGGGCTGCCTTGCTGAGGTGTCGCCGTTTGCGGCCGTAATGGAGGTTGTAGCGAGGTGGGTGTCAGTCTCTTCTCCCAAGTAACAAGTGATAGGACAAGAGGAAATGGCCTCAAGTTGTGCCAGGGGAGCTTTAGGTTGGAGATTAGGAAAAACTTCTTTGCCGAAAGGGTTATCAGGCATTGGAACAGGCTGCCCAGGGAGGTGGTGGAATCGCCATCCCTGGAGGTATTTAAAAGACGGGTAGATGTGGTGCTGAGGGACATGGTTTAGGGGTGGTTTTGGCAGTGTAGGTTTATGGTTGGACTCGATGATCTTGAAGGTCTCTTCCAACCCAAGTGATTCTATGATCCTCCACTCTGTCCAGGAGAGCTTGCTCCTTGCTGGCTCTACGGAGGTTTGCTGGGAGGTTTCCCACATGGATCTGTTGGAGCATGTGTGTGTTCCATCCCTCTTCCTGTCCACGCGCAGCCATGTGACCAGATGTCTGCGGTACTGTTAGGCGGCAACTGGAGATCCACGCTGGGATCAGCCAACTCAAGTGAGAAATCCAGTCAGAAATCCATAGTAATAGCAGGCACCTCGGGTAAAAACTCACGCGCTTTCCTCCCTGGTCATCACTGAGCATTAGCCTAATCGTTGGTAATGAAATCAAATGAAAGTCGATGAACAGTTGTAAATAACTTTAAATGGCTGCTTTTTTATTTGAAGGCTGTTTTATTCTGGCACAGGTGTTTTCTCTTGTTCTCTTTTTATGTGCACAAATATATACCAGAAAGGGAGAACAGTTTGTTCTCTAATTGAAATTTATCTTCACACAGACATCCAGTGTCTGTAGGATATATTGGATATACTAAAACTGCATGGATTTATAACTGTCCTGGGTTTTCCTGAACCAGGAGAGCACTGTGTGAAGTGAGATTGCCTTAATTTTCCTGTCCAGCATTGAAATTGAATTTTGCCTTTGAATTTTGTGTCCAGCCTGGCAAGGCCTCACGTTTGGGGAAAAAAGACCTTTCCTCATGTGGGGGTAATCCAGAGCTGGCCCTTGGGCGGAGCAGGCTTTGCTCTTGCCCCCTGGCCTTGCTGGGTTCATGGCCATTTCCCTACCAGTTGTTAGAGAAATAATTTAACTTACTCCAGGGACAATTAATTGCTCAAAGAAAATAATGATGCGTGTGGCTGTGGAGATCAAAGCGGGGACTATGCCAGCCCTGAATTGGTGCTGTTCAGGGAGGAAATGGGAAAGTGGGAAGAGGATAGTTAGTACTCCCCTGGCACCTTCGTGTTGTCATTAGCAAAAAAACCCAAACGGAAAAAAAATAACAGTGCTGGGAATAGCCACATAGTCCAATTTGCCTGCAACCTGTTCCTGAATGTCTGTCTTCGGGCTGGGGAGCGCCCCTGAGCCGAGCTCTGGTTAGTGCCAGCAGACTTTGTTAGCATGTGTGCGGGACCAATGTTTGGGCTTGTGTTTGCGACACGGGCGGTACCTGCCATGGTCCCTACGGGAGTGCGCTGTGCACAAAGCACAAGGACTCCTCTGGAGCCTGCTGATGTGCTCCGAAACCAACACATCAGGGTCTGTCAGGGCTCCTGGTAGCCTCCTGCTTGTTGCTGTACTAGCCGGGATGGTCTGGAAATGGCATTAAAAAGTTTAATCTCTTTTTCCTCTGTCTTTTCATGAGCAACGAATTACAATGAAATAAAAGAGAATGAAAATAAAATTTTATACTGTGTCTTCTAGGCAGTCTTATACTTCTCTCTGACAAGGCTAAAAGGGCAAAATGATATTGACTAAGTGTCTGGTCTTTACTTAAGTGCTCTTGAAAGTTAATCAATTCACTTATGCCCTAAACAATGTTAGCTTTTCAGTTCAGAGGGGCTGGGGAAAAATTCATCTGGCTTTTCTGGCTTTAAGAGGATGGCAGGGCTGGAAGCAAACTTGCTTGCCTGTGCCTTGATGGGATTAAGGTGGGGTGCTGTACTGTCACTCAGATGATGTTTTCTGTATATTTAATTGACCACTGCAGCTTGGGAACAGCCCATTAGCTAATGTATTTATGCTTCAGGAGGCTAATGCTCAGTGGCAATAGTCTCTTCATCTTGCATTGGTTACATGAAAACTTAAGGTAATTTGAATGTTTGGGGAAAACAGCAAAAAGGCAGAAAGGTGGGTTTTCTCTTTGTGCTTATTAATATGGATCTGTAATTAGGAAGCTTTGTTGAAGAACATAAAAATGCAAAGGTTTTTTTTTTTTAATGGAACCGCAAGGGAAAACAAAACCAATCCCTATGACTTAAGTATTGTATCACTGAAACTTTGTTCTTGAAAATGAAAAGTGATGTAAAAGTCCTTCTGACCTTCAGACCACCCTGGGTGCTGTAGCCTGCCTCTGACCATGGCGAGGCAGGACTAAGCAGGGAGAAAAAGGGTTGCCTCTGGCTTTGGAACAGCTGTGGAGAAATTTGGCTGGCTTTGAAAAAAGAGCCTGGTGATTTCTGCTTCTCTGGCAGTAATATGGATGAGAGCCCCATCTCTGGTGGGCCTTCTGCCTGGATGTGAGCGGTGATCTTACCACACTGAGATATAAGGATGGTTGTTCTCATTTAGGCATAGAATCATAGAATGGTTTGGGTGGGAAGGGACCTTAAAGATCACCTAGGTCCACCCCCCTGCCAAGGGCAGGGACACCTCCCACTAGACCAGGTTGCTCCAAGACCCATCCAACCTGGCCTTGAACACCTCCAGGGATGGGGCATCCACAGCTTCTCTGGGCAACCTGTTGCAGTGTCTCACCATCCTCACAGTAAAGAATTTCTTCCTGAAATCTAATCTAAATCTATCCTCCTTTGGTTTGAAGCCGTTATTCCTCATCCTATTGCTCCACTCCCTGATCGAGAGTTCCTCCCTATCTTTCCTGTAGGCCCCCTTTAAGTACTGGAAGGCTGTAGTAAGGTCTCCATGGAGCCTTCTCTTCTCCAGGCTGAACAGCCCCAACTCTCAGCCTGTCCTCACAGCAGAGGGGCTCCAGCCCTCTGATCATCTTTGTGTCCCTCCTCTGGACTCACTCCAACAGGTCCATATCCTTATGGGGGTCCCAGAGCTGGACACAGGACTCCCAAGTGGGGTCTCAGCAGAGTAGAGAAGACGAATCACTTCCCTTGACCTGCTGGCCACGCTGCTTTTAACTGTAGGTAGTTTATGCGCTGTAGATGTTAGCGGTACTAAGGTTTTTTATTTATGTTAAAACAGATATATATTGGGGTGTGTATGGTAGTAGGTTTAGAGGGCTTTCATTTGGAGGGATTTTCGGTGCTAAAAACCCCCATGCATGAGCATACTTCTCCAGACAGCTGTGTTCTTCTGCATGAATTTTTAAAATCCATCCAGGGAGACTGTTTAGCCAGTCTGGAATAAATTGCCTGCTCCAGGTAGAGGGGACTTTCCTGTCTGGTCTCTGATTGCCCTTGAGCTACTGGTCCCATCCCATCAGGGTGGCAGCCCAGCTGTGCTGGCAGTGGTGCCTCACCTCTGCTCCAGAGGGGGCATGGCTGCCACCTTCACAGGAGTTCGAGATTATTTTTCATAATATTGCAGTTATTTAGGGTTATAATTAATAAATTTCCCTGGTGAATTTAATCTTTGCTTTCCACTATACAGTTATTGCATTATATGTAGTGGAACTGTGAAAATGACTCTGTGGTAGAATCATAGAATCACGTGGGTTGGAAGAGACCTTCAAGATCATCGAGTCCAACCATAAACCTATGCCAAAACCACCCCTAAACCATGTCCCTCATCACCATGACTACCCGTCTTTTAAATACCTCCAGGGACGGCGATTCCACCACCTCCCTGGGCAGCCTGTTCCAATGCCTGATAACCCTTTTGGTAAAGAAGCTTTTCCTAATCTCCAACCTAAAGCTCCCCTGGCACAACTTGAGGCCATTTCCTCTTATCCTATCACTTGTTACTTGGGAGAAGAGATTGACCCCCACCTCGCTATAACCTCCTTTCAGGTAGTTGTAGAGAGTGATAAGGTCTCCCCTCAACCTTCTCTTCTCCAGGCTGAACAACCCCAACTCTCTCAGCCACTCCTCATAAGACTTGTTCTCCAGACCCCTCACCAGCTTCGTTGCCTTTCTCTGGACACGCTCCAGCACCTCAATGTCTCTCCGATACTGCGATGCCCAAAACTGCTATATGCTAAAATACAGCTTTTGAAGAGACTCCTGTTGACACAGGCTTGATCCTTGAGCTTTGTTTTACTGTTCTCAAAATTAAATGCCTGCTCTTGCCTCATTCAGGCTTCCTCCCTGTTCCCGGCTGGTGGCTTCACCTGCCGGGTGATGTACAGTGATCATAACTTGCCTTTGTGTGTGACAGCAGGATTAGTGTTTTTAATCTGGTTCATTTACAGTGTGCAATCCTCTTCCCTTCCTGCCTCCTTGTTTCGGCGAGCTTTGGTGGTGAGGTATGGGTGCTGGTGCTCGCTGCTTGCTTCTGGGTGAGATCTTTGCCTTCAGGTTTCTGGGAGCCGCTTAGTGGCTGAGCAAGCACAAGGCTTTTCCAGAGCCTTTTAAAATGGTGGTGGAGGCAGGGTGGGGGGAAGTACAATAAAATGCATAAAACTCTTGAAGAAACTGCAGCGAAGCCACTTAATGACTGAGGAAAGGGCTAAATAAAAGATGAAAGAAAATTACTTGAGAACACAAAATAAATTGCCATAAAAATGGGTGTTTATGCACGAGCAGGTTTGTGAAGCCTTGCTCTCTGCTTTGAGTATGTGGTTAATGAACAAAAGCTGGAGGCAGGTTTTGTTCAGTTGTGATTATTACCAGATTTGTCTGTGTAGAGAGGAGAGGTGGAAAATAACATGAAGGCAGCTGACCGTAGCAGGTAGTGAGGGTGAGGAGGAGTGGGTGTGCTGCAGCTTGGCCCCATCCTCTTCTGCGCCAGGCCAGAGGGTGGTTTTGCCCTCGCTGTCTCAATGGAGATGGTGCTTCCAATGCATGCAGACAATGCCACTTCATAATTGCTCCTGAAGTAATGAGACCTGTGATTACGTGCCCTAGAGAACATCCAAAGACTGTACGTGTGGGCTTTACTCCTCATTTTTTGCCTTGGGGAATGTGTGGGATGCCCGTGCTGGCAGCCCCCCAGGGGCTGAGGGGTCGCCATGAGGAGATGAGGCTGGACTAGGCAGGGCTGGTTCTAGTGGCCCTGTGGCTGAGCCCCTCAGCCCCCAGGGGTGACATCTTCGGGGGAGAAATGCTGCCCAGAGCAGGGAGAGGCAGAGGAGTTGAGAGCAAAGGAAGGAGGGCGAGGTGGGGAAAAGGGGGCAAGGCAGAGTAATTTGTGTTTGTTTCTCCCTATCAAAACCTAGTTTAATTGGTAAGAAGTTAAATTAATTTTCCCCAAGTTGAATCTGTTCCACCTGTGATGGTAATCAGAGAATTGTTTTGGTTGGAAAAGACCTTTAACATCATCAAAAGTCCAACCGTTAACCCAGCACTGCCAAAACCACCACTAACCCATGTCCCTCAGCACTACCTCTACCCAGCTTTTAAAGACCTTCAGAGATGGCGATTCCAACACTTCCCTGAGCAGCCTGTTCCAATGCTTGACAGCCCTTCTTCAGTGAAGAAATTTTTCCTAATACCCAATCTCAGTCTCCCCTGGCACAACTTGAGGCTGTTTCCTCCTGTCCTGTTGCTTGTTATGTGGGAGATGAGATCAACCTCCCACGGCTACCCCCTCCTTTCAGGTAGTTGTAGAGAGCAAGAAGGTCTCCCCTCAGATTCCTCTTCTACAGGCTGAACAACCCCAGTTCCCTCAGCCGGTCCTCAAGAGGTCCGTGCTTCAGACCTCTCACCAGCTTCATTGCCCTTCTCTGGACACGCTCCAGCTGCTTGCTGTTCTCCAGGCATGTCAGGAATCAAAATGCAAATTGTACCATACAGGAGTCCATATCCACATTTAAATATTGTGTCCCCCTGAAGAAATGACTGGATCACTTACATATACATATATATATAAAAGTGATTTTTAAAAAGTATTTTTGGTTCTTTTTAATTTTATTTTTTTATTTGCGACAGGTGGCTTTGGGCCAGCATTCTCTTGGCTCTGGCAGGGGAGAGCCGCAAGGAGTGGGGTGCAGCTCCCAGGGGTGCAGCAGAAGAGACAATGGCCCTGCCAAAATGCGTGCCAGGCTGGTAAGACCAGAGAAAGAAATCGTTAAGTGCATAGATGCTGTTTGCCATTAGGGTTTGCGTGTTTGAATATGTCCAATTCACTTACATGAGGGACAGCACACACTGAGCTTTCACCTGTCAGGTCTCTAGGTCGCCTCCCCGCTGAGGTTGGTGGCATTTTTATAGGTTTTGTTTGTGTGTGAGAGCGGGATGCAGCCTGCTCCCGTATAATAAGAACAAAGCAGTTAAATATTAATTGCAGAAAGGTTGATCCTTGCTGTTGCCTGGTTTGAGATGGCACCCAGGTTTTGTACCCAAGGGGTAGCAGCAGCTGCTGCTTGGCAATGGAAGCACTGAATGAGAGAGCACATTTTATGGGAACTGCAGGTGGCAGTAGGGGCTAAGTTTTACAGAAAATATGTATTAAATTTCCTTTCTCTACAGTAGCTTGGCATATGTCAAAAACTTGAATCTCTGTAAGAAGCCTTTTCTTAAAGCCAACCCTCCATATTTTTAAGGACTTGTCAGTTCCTTCTAGGTGTAATGTTTTCAATAACTGTAACGATCTTCCTGCTCCTTTTGGGATGCCCTGCACTGCTTTCCCCTGGGGTGGGTTTCTGGTCGTTGTTTCACAGCATTGGCACTGTTCTATAAATGCACGTTGGATTCTGCTTTTATTTACTGTGTTACTACTGGGTGAGTAACTTAAGGGGTATATTACTTAAGTTTACCACCATCAAAATTACATCCATTTGAATTTAAGAAACGGGTGAATTGCTGTACGTTAACTGTAGGACTTTGAAGTCCTCTTATGCTAAATACAGGAGACTTTATCAGTCTAGGTTTGGTTTCTAGTTACTTAAAAAATCTTAATTCAAGGTTTAGCAAAGAAGCAACGAACAGACCCTTGTCCCTCATGCTCTATGTGGTTTTGGCTTAGGAGTTATCTGTCATCTAGTGCTTTCTCATTTAGGATACATGCAATTATTTGTCTGGTTCAGTCATAATAATGAACGTACTTAGGTTTATTGCATGCCATAGGAACCTGAGAGAGAAAACGTGCTGAAATAAAGGTGGATTTGTGTGCTTCAGACAGCTTGTATAAATGTGCGTGTGCCCATGTCCTGTATAAATGCTGGGATCAGCCGGTGATGTGGTTTTTAAGTTACGCTGCACTGGGTGATAATTAAGCTGGTAAAACTTTCCAAAACGCCTCAGGCTGCTATTTCTGAGCTCTGAGGTGAGGCTGAGTACAGAAGAATAGGTTTCTAAAAAGGTACTAATTGTTGTTGCTGATAAAATTGTCCCACAGTAAATGAAAATCCCGGAGGGACTCATTCTGATACTGGCAGGGTCAGTTCAAAATCTGCAGTAAACGTTCTTGGTTCTTGGTAGCATGTTTTCCAATTAAAAAGCAATAGTGAAGCACTTAAATGTATTGCTGGGAATTAAATACATCTCTGGAGCTAATTGCTTTTGTTGGTAGTTTTTCAGATGCACACTAGAAAGACGACAGATAGTTTGGACTGTGAAGGACTCATGCGTGTTTTAAAAGCCTTCCCTGGCATGGAGCACTCCCATGTCGTTTTCCCCCTTGTGCTTCTTCCTTGGCACTGAGTGCTAATTACAAGCCATATATCTGTGCAGTTGCTTCTGGTCAGAGCAGGAGCATCGGTGAATCTCTGTACAGGAGCCAGCGCTGTTAGAGAGCACGTCCCAGCCTCCCAGTGGGAAATACTAACATACAGTATGATGTAGAACTGTATTACCTATTAAAAAGCAATTATTTAGGGCATGTAGAAAAGAGAGCGTATTATAAATTAAACAAAGAACAAGATGGGTTTTAATAACCGTTCCCGAGCAATGGGAAATCTCAGACTGCGGATATAGGGTTTACTGTCAGTATGCTGCTGTTGGGGAGGATCCTGGGGAGGGGGCTGAGCAGGGAGAGAGGTGTTCTGTGCACGTATTCAATCACTGTTTAAAGAGAATTAATTCAAGCTGCACTCGTGGACCCTTCCTATTCCCTTATCACAAACATTTGCCTGAATTTATTTGGCTGAATGTCTGATGAAAGCAAATGTCAAGGTTGTGTTGCCTGCCCTGAGTGCCAAATTTGGGTTGTGTGCAGGAGCGTGCCTGTACTTGTCCAATCCAGGGAGAGCTGGAGCGCCCTCTGATTTACCTTAACAATTATAATCAAAGCCACACAGCTCAAATTATGAATGTTTGATCTTCAGAGCTTATAATCAACTCGGAGAAGAAACACCCCAGAAGCTATTTTATTGAATAAATTTAAATAATGCATTAATTTTAGAAAATAATCGCATATGAGCAAATGGCTAAGTTAATCAAAGTATTAATTTGTTCAGCTCTTAGGGATATGTAAAAATTTAAATAATGTGTAAATATCACGTTTGGCATGTGCATACTTACTACAAAATATGGGTTAGATATAGTGTACACATAGCTGAATAGAGACTATGCAAACGTGTTTTAATGATGCCTAATGGGGGACTGATATACATCAGGTTTGGAAATGGTATAGGAAATTGCACAATTCCAGTTTTGGTGGGCAGGTTAATGTGTATTTCCCTTGCGATCAACCTCTTGGTGGAGAATCCCGGTCAGTGTCACGCATGGAGACATGCTAGTAGCACACAGCCTTTTGGCAAAACTTCTTGCATATGGTAAATGCAATGCAAAGTGTGTCTGTATTTATGAATTATCCCAAACTGTAAAAAGAGACATGTGAGAGGTGCCATTGCCCCATGAAGTGCCACCATAGCTGGTGCTGCATGTGATGAGAGGTGGATGAGGCACACAACGGGTCATGATTTGTTCCTCTGCCACCTCCGGGCTCTGCAGTGGTGAGCAGAACCCCTACAGCCCAAGCAGGTTGGGATGAGGCTTTCCAGAGCCTCCCTCAGGAGCTGCAGTCTTCTTTTTGAGAGTGATCTAGGAAGTTAGGAACCAGACTCAAGGTGGCACCATAGCATGCATAGGTGTGTTGGCAGATATTGAGGGCTGGTAGCAAACTCTAGGAGTCTTCACTGTGGATTGGCATACTGCAAAACCCTTGCAGCCCATCAGGGTTTGCACCGTTTCTGCATCTGTACCGAGCAAAACGGCGGCTGCGGCGGCAAAAATGGTGGTACTGTGCCAATGCAAACGATAGTGCAGGAAGCAGATATTTAAAGTTGAAATTAATGTGCCTCTGGTCCTACTGTGCCTGCTTTGTGCATGTGATATATTCATGGGGAAAAGTACCGTGTTCTTTCCTGGATTGACAGGAGATTTTCATTTCGTACAATGTACCAGTCTTGATCTGATTTAGCTATTTCTATCCTGGCATGTGGCAGTGGTGCGGTGTATTAACAGTCTCGCAGCAGTCTTCAGTGGGCTCAATAAAATGAATGTGAGTACTAGTCAAATACTGGCTGACAATTTTCTTAGGCTGGGCTCTGACAAGAGTTGTGGTTGGGAAATTATGATTTTCCTTTGTTATTTCATTTCACTTAATATTGATGTGTGGGGCGATATACATGGTGGTTATTTTTCTTAAATAGGCTCTTTATCCTGACTCAGCCAGGGACTGGAGTCTGGTATTTGTATTAAATATTGTATCAAGTGATTTGCACTAGCTGTGGGGTTTAGTGGGATGAGAGTTATTTGTTTTTACACAGAAACCTGTGGTTCCTTTTGTTAGGGCTTTGGATTGCTTTTATGCTCCATCCTCACAGGAGAAATGCAAATGGGTACTGAAAAATTATATTTTGATTACAGACACAGATAGCGAAGAAGCGTTATGAAGAAGTTAGGTTTGTCTGCTTTTTGCCTGGTTTTTCTTAAAGTATGGAAATTAAATTCCACTGCCCTCCTCTTGAGAAAATAGCACGCAGAAGCTTGGATGAGAAAAGCAGCATTGCAGGCGCTGTCGGCCTGGGTTTTAGTGGTCCAGTGCTGTATGAAGTTGGAGGGAAAGGCAGCCCAGGGACAGCAGGTCCTTACGGGGATGTTGGGGAACCAGGCTGCGGACGGGCTGAACGTGGAAAAACCAACATGTGATTTTTGAACCCAGCCTAGCAGAGACGCTGCGGCAGCTCACTCGACCGTAGGGCCGTGTCTGAGCAGGGTGAGGAGGGAAGCAGCCGAGGTGCTTGCTAGGGGCTGTTTTTCCCACAAGCAGAAGGCAGCAGGGGCTTTTCGTGCCATCAGCCGCCAAACTGGAGCTCCCTGCAGCTTTCCCTTCGTTTTGGTGATGGCTCTTGCTTCCTGCCCAGCTCCACGCTGGTCCTGGGGCAAACTCCCTGCGGCCTCATCGTATTCCCTGCATACATGCTCTTTCATTCCTCCTTGACTTATGTATCTTAACTCATTAAAGTAAATTTATGGATTTATTGCCGTTCCCCCCCTAGGAGGGGGTGACCCTGTCCTTGGGCTCTGTGCTCTGGCGGCATGTGACACTGTCTGGATGTGATACTGGTTCTTTTACCGGCTTGTCTGGCTGGCTTCATCCGTGGAAGCTTCTGAAATACGCACCCTTCGGATTTTACTGTCAGGAGGTAATCTGATCAATATAACAGATGGCTGCCAAAATTCAAGTGGGCCCTTGAATCTGATACACAAGGTATATTACATTATGAGCTGGCCTGTTGCACCTTAGGTTATTTCCTTGCTCGTGCAGAACAGCTATTTTATTCCGTCCTTTTGCAGATCCTGAAGAAGAGCAGGGAGGAGTAATCAGAGTGGTTTGTGATGGAAAAAGGGGCCTTTCCAGCCAGTTGAAAGACGCATAAGCTCCATTTCATCTTGGCTTATAAATCAGCACTAGAAAAGTGCTATGCTTCTGCTTTTCTTGTTATCTAGTATGTTAGGAGCAGAAAGCGATCCGTTTAATATTATATACTTAACTGTGTTGGCATTTATCTATTCCACCATGTTTACTAGAGTAATTACAAGTCAGATTAGGTGTGGTGCTTGCTGACCTTTAAGGAAAGGACCAAAACAAAAAGCAAAACAAGTTTTATAAATGTTAGGCAGAACAAAACCCTCAATTACTTGCCACAATCTCTGAATATGTTCGTCTAGGGAAAGTAAAAGACTTGATGCAGACAAAAGATATTCTGATAGGGCCCAGTAAAAATTTCAGATAAAGTGACTTTAAGAGAAAAAAAGCAACCCAATGCAATTTTCTTCTGTAATAGCTAGGGGGGGAAAAAGGTTGCAGTCCTCCAATTACAGTTTTTGAAAATATAGAATAATCAGCGCTAGCAGCAAAAACGGGATTCTCCTGATGTTTTTCAATTGTGTCTCAACTGTTAAACCCTGATTAGCTTGAATATAAGTTTATTATTTAAATGTGAAAATAATTTATGGTAGCACAAGATAGAAATCGGAACTCAAATTATTAATGTTAGATGTTTATCTACTAGTTGCCTCCCATGCAAGCAATTAATTTGAGCACTCGGGTATTTTCATGCATTTGGTGGGATGCTTTTATGTAATTTACACAGAGAAATTGCTTATTTCCAAATTACATCTCGTACACTGAAGAAATTTCCCTGAAGTAGCATTGCTGGCGTTGCCTGTTGAAGTTGCCTGTGGAGAGCCTGCGTTCCCATCCTGCCTGGCGGCTGCCCTGGCTCCTTCCTGGCGGGAGCAGAAATCTTCTTCCCACCGTCGTAGTGTTCCAGAGTGTAAGGAAAACAGCTGAGGCTCCCTTCAGTCCCAGTCTGGGGCAGCTTGTGGTCCAAAGGGTGATATGCTTCGCCCATGGGTGAGTGTGAAACCTGGGCAATTCGGGCAGCGGGAGGAACCGCTGCTGCTTTTCAGTAGGGCTGAGACCAGGTGCTGCCGCAGCGGGGTGGCAGTGCCCCTCTGAGGATGGATATTTGCAGACTTCGGCACCTTTAGGATGACTCTTTTGGAGTGGAAAAATTTGCCCAGATGCCAGCATTGCCACGAGTGATCTGAGTTTTTCCTTGTCAGCTGATTTGGTCATGGAGATTTGCTTGGTTTTGTCTCTCCTGAGCATCCATATGTATGAGAGAGATATATATTTTATTAATTTCCCTCTATCAAATGCACAGTCCTCTCAGCACAGATCCTGCGCATGTGTCTCCCCATTGGAATTGCTTTAATAACACAGTGACAAAAGCAAAAATTTTGCCTGGGCAACAGAACTATCTTTTAGATTTTAATATTACTTTTAGAATATTTCCCCACACTACCTGTGGGGGGACTGTAATAGCTTCTTCCCTGGAAGTGCTCAGTCACTAATTTCACTCCCAAAGGAAAAAACTAAGGCCGGTGCTCCTTTAGATGAGTTGTCTTCTGTCACATCTCTGGCTATGCAAAGCTATATAGGCTCACCCTGGGATTTTGCAGACTCTCATCTGTGACCAGCTGCATTTCCACGGTGCTGTTATCTTCCCAGACCACTGCATGTTTTGCTTTGCCATGGCGCAAAACAGCTGCTCACCCCCTGATGTCCCACTGAGGCGTAGTTGAGGAAGGACAGCGAGCTGTGGGTCAGCATGCTAACCACCAGTAGCCCAGTATCTGTGTGTTACACGTCCTAGGGTCTCTTTCCCTTTTTGTCAAGTAGGTTCCTCTAGTTTCTCAAAAATACTTAATATTAAAAAATTACTTTGAATTGCTTGGTCACTACACTTTCTGAAATACCATTTAGCAACAAGGTGGGTTCAGTGAAGCCTACCGTGAGTCGCTTACGATACATTTTGAAAACAAGTTCTGTAAAGTACCTCTTGCTTGGTATTTTTATTTTGTGGCTTGTTTTGGGAATGCTGATTTGTCCAACACCCACAGCTGAAGATTATGGGCATTGCAGTAGCAAAGCCTAGCAATTATATCCCCTTTTCTATGCCAGCCTGGAGGCTAATCCCCGTGTCCCTTTGTTTGTCATCTTTTGTTCCCTGGTAGAAAGGAAAATGCCCCATGCCTGTCGCCTTAGCTTTACGTTTTTAAAAGTTTTGCATGTTTTTGTACAGATGGACAGAATTTTCCATAGGGGACAGGCACCACGTCACATCTGCAGGACGTCTGTCCTGAGGCAGAGGCTGAATTAATGTATTTCACATGAATGAGAGGCACATGCAGAGAGGGAGAGCAGATCAATGTTTAATTATGCAAATAGTCTGCTAGGCTTTAATATTAAAGTGGAATAAACCTGTCGTAAGAGCTACGCTGGGGAGAGGCAGCGAGTGAGCTGCTGTGCCCGGGCGCTGCGCTAGCGGAGGGAACGCGGTGGGCGCGAGCGCAGGGGGTCAGGGTCCAGCTGAGCTGCAGCCGGCTCCTGCTTGCAAAGGCAGAGGTGAACTTTAGTATAGCTGGATATGGTTATAATATAGTTATAATATAGTTCGTACAGTGTTGTTATTTAAAGCTCTCTCCGTATTAATTTAGGCCATGCTTGGCTCACCTGATGTGGATGTGTGCTACAGGTGTGGGGAAGAGTGGCTGCAAAACTGCCCAGCAGAAAAGGACCTGGAGGTGTTGGTTGACAGTTGGCTGAGTGTGAGCCATCAGTGTGCCCAGCTGGCCAAGAAGGCCAACAGCAGCCTGGCTGGTATCAGGAATAGCATGGCCAGCAGGACTAGGGAAGTGATTGTCCCCCTGTACTCAGCACTGGTGAGGCCCCACCTCAAATACTGTGTTGGGTTTTGCGCCCCTCACTCCAAGAAGGACTTTGAGGTGCTGGAGCGTGTCCAGAGAAGGGCAATGAAGCTGGTGAGGGGTCTGGAGCACAAGTCTCCTGAGAGTGGCTGAGGGAACTGGGGTTGTTCAGCCTGGAGAGGAGGAGGCTGAGGGGAGACCTTCTCGCTCTCTCCAACTGCCTGAAAGGAGGGGGTAGCTGAGGGTGGGCGCTGTGTGTGTGTGTGCCAGTCTCTTCTCCCAAGTAACAAGTGACAGGACAAGAGGAAATGGTCTCAAGTTGTGCTGGGGGAGGTTTAGGTTGGATATTAGGAAAAATTTCTTCACTGAAGAAGGGTTGTCAAGCATGTGTGGGAATCCAAGTACAAAATTTTGTCTTGGAGAGTGCTTCTCCAGGGGGGTTGGAGATAGCTCCCTTCTTTGCAGGGCTTCCCTGCAGTTCGTGAGCCATGAAACCTTTGGGAGGATTCAGATACGGGTGCACAAGTGGTATGATGATGGAAGAAGATTGCGCCCATTGGCAGAACTTGACGTGCTTTAAAATGTTGTTTCTTTTAACTCTTTCATATGGCACCTTTTCAGTTTTAATTCAAATCTTCATAGTGGCATTCACACTTCTGTTCTTTTATCCATCCATTTCAGCGTTCCTCTGTCTCACCAAGTTGCTAGTGGGCCCCAGGAGGAAGCAGAAACAGCACACAGGCAGTGTGTGCCTCCTGGCAGGAATAAGGTTATTTGACCATTTGAGTGTGTGCTGCAAAGAAGTTTTAAGGGAACAGATATGTATTTCTTTTTTTCTTTTTAATCTTTTTCCTTTTTCCAGCAGGGAGTCCTCCCACTCCTTGTTGCTTGCATCCAGTGCAGTGGCAAGGCATGCAGTTAATATGGCTGGTGCATTTCTCTTAATGAAGACGTGTCCCTTTCCTGTGCCATTTTTTGGGATCTTTTCTGCTGCTGTTGTTTTCCCTGTTTCTTTTTTATACCGAGCTGGGTCCTCACGTGGGTGAGCAGAAGTGCTCATCTGTGAGATGCTCTGGGGAACATGGTAGGGAGGGCACATTTCTTCTGATACCCTGCCTGCCTGGTAGTTGTGTTCAGCATGACTCTTACCTTGTGTAGTTAAGATAATGGAGGAGGAAGAGGAATATTGCCTGCTGTTGTGTTAGATTAGGTAATGATTTTCTAGCTCTCACAAGCTATCTCAGGTTTGTTTCGGTGCCCACACAGTGTCTTGATTTGCTATCAAGAGAAAGTCTTGAATTATGCAAAGAGTAAGGTAGAAGCAGCAGAGCTGCTGCTGAGCATGGTTTTACATTGCCTCCGTTGAATATTCATGGTAATCAAAGATCACACAACTTTGTTTTCTAGAGTTAAAATATTTTTTGATAGCCTGGACGATTCCAACCTACACAATAGACATTGATACAAGTAGTTCTGTTCCCTCCTCTAAAAGGAGGTTTTTTTAGACAGTGGACAGAGGGACTGAAAACACGAGTCATGATAATATTTATCTGTTAAAAAAACAACACTTCAAAATGTTAATTTTTATTCTTTGCCAATTCTTAATTCAAAAGTCTTTGCTGTAATACAGTTCAAAGGCAGAGGATGAGCGAAGGCATTTCTGTCCGCAAACTGAGATAACGGAGCTTAATTGCCATCTAGCATGTTTCTGAGTTATTTATTATGAGAAGAGCTGTCAAAAGGTGCATAGTACAGTGGGGAGGCAGAAAATGAGAATATTTGTCACTGCAGGTTTGTAGAACTGTCTCGTGCTTCAACACTTGCTTGGGGAGGGGGTGGCATGTTGCGTAATGAACACATGGAAAATGTGTCCACTTGTGAGGGTGGATGGTTAGAAGTGAAATAGGGCCAGTATTTGCCTGTTTGCTTTTATGATATGCTAAGGGACCTGCTTTTCCCTTTGGGGTCTGCATGTTTCATTAGTAGGGTTTTGCAGTAGGGAGAGAAGGTAATTGAATACATTTCGGGCTGTGATGACGAGCTCTTCCCTCTAACAGAATCATATTTTGCAGTTTTCACTCTCAGCTTGCTGACAAGATGATAAAAGGTAGCGTGGTGTGTGTGCCTTGTTAAATAGGTGCTTTACTTCCAAAGGTAGGTACATAATTTAAAAAATGCTCTGCTTGAGAAAGGCAATGAGAGGACAGAGCTATGCAACTTTAACACGCTGATACAGGGAGAGGGGTTAGATCTTTAATCAGTGGGTAGGCAAGATGTGAGAGCTGCATTTCTGGGTGTCCCCTCCTGTTTGGCCTCAGGGGTGGGATGGTCTT
This sequence comes from Chionis minor, assembly GCA_013398295.1. Lineage (NCBI taxonomy): Eukaryota > Metazoa > Chordata > Aves > Charadriiformes > Chionidae > Chionis > Chionis minor. The sequence goes on along the minus strand of VZSF01004236.1, from coordinate 914,377 downwards.
TGGAGGCTGCCAGTGAAGTGCCCCTTGAAAGCACTGCTCCTGACTCTGACTGGGGTGCCAACGCTAGGAAGCAGCTCTGAATGATGGGGCTCAGAAGGGGGCTCTAAGCACTGAGGATGAGAATCGCCTGGTAATTTAGGGGATTTTGATCTTTCCTGGTGGTTTTGTGCTAAGTACTAGTGTCCCAATGAACGATAAAGAGGGCAGCATTGGCGGTCGGTTTCGTTGATGTCGTTGAGGGTGGGTGAGAGCTGAAGGAAGGATGAGGGATTAGATTACATAGTGGTAGCTAAAAGCTTAGACTGCAACTCCAGTGCATGAGCAGACGCACATATGTGAAAGTGAGGAAGAATATAGATGTTAGCGGTGCAAGCATATGGAGAAAGCAGGGAGGCCAGGAAGGGGGAAGGGATGAACAGATGGGAGGTAGAAGAATAGTGAGCAAGGTGGAAGGGGAGGAAAAGCCTTTCTGCCAGACGCACCCCCATTTCCATGCCAGGGATGGGCTTTTCCCCAGCGAGGAGCTCTGGTACCTGCAGATGGCAGCTGCGACACAGGAGATGGAGTTTGCCAGGTCTCTGGCAGCAAAAGACCAGAAGACCAGTGTGAATCAAAGGGGAGAAAACAGCCACGTTTCTCAGTCTGTAGTCTGTGTCTGTCTGTGCTGCTTAGCTCTCTGTTGCAAGCGGGCTTCCAGACAGCAGACCTGATGGGCAGACCCCAGGGGCTGCGTGGCTGTGGGGACTTTGTGATGCCCCTCTGCCAGGGTTTAATAGGGACCAGGAAGGAGCCACCACTACATCACCATAATTCACTTAGTTAAAACAGCCAAGAAAGCAGAGGGTGAGTATCGGGCACTGCTTCCCAGCTGGCTTATAGCTGTGGCATGGAGAACGAGACCTTGAGAACTACAAATGCCTAAAGGAAAGCCCCTCCAGGGTTTTGCTGTTCAAACCCAGCTCCTTCCAGCCTGCCACTGGGTGCAGCGTAGCCCTGTTGTTGGCACAACGCTGGGCTGAGGCAATGAAACATCCCTGGTTGCTTGAAAAAGCCGAAGGGGGGGAAAAAGGTAAAAAACTTGAATAAGGCGGTGGCAAGAGCTGTTAACTGAAAAATCAGCAAATGGCATGACAAGTGAAGGATTACCTGGCAAACCCTCTCATCCCACCAACATCTCTCTATGCCTCTTTACTTTTATGTTCCCTTTGGGATCATGCAGACAACAGGCTATCAGGCAAGGATTTGCAGAGAAGATTAGGAATAAGTGTTGTATTTTGGCTTTTGTTTTTCTTATAGCATAATAGAACAATGCCAATGCTTTTTTTTTTTCCCCTCCAAAAGTACCTCAATCCTTGTTGATCTTTCTGTGGATCAGTGAGGATAAAAGTGAAGTGGTTGAATTGCTGCACTTTATATATGATGCATTCAAATATATTTAAACACATTCTGATGTTGCAAACTCATGATAAAAAAGCTTGGAAATGTTGAAAGAAGGCTATTTGGGGAGACATTTTGGATTTTGCAGTCTGTTTACAGGTAAAGCAAGGTGCCTGGTTAGCTATCCAAAATTGTCGGCAAGTCAGTATCCGGCTTGCTAAAACTGTGCGCTTGGGTAGGCTTGGTAGTGTGGAGGGGAGGATCACCGGCTCTGCTCTTCTCGCGGAGGTGTCCATGCTGGACTCTACGCTCCAGCTTGTGGCTGTTGTGTTTCCTCCATTTCCATGGTTGTCTGGTGTCTGTGCTCAGGTCCAAGCAGCCTGCACGGCGTATGGCTACTCTCCCCCACGTTGTGCGTGATGCGCACACTTAGTGCTGGCATCACAGGAGGGTTTTGAGTTACACGTGAGGTATCTGCACCAGTCACAAACTCCTGTGTCCACCCGGATTAAGTTTGAACTCGAGTGTATGTTTTAGGCCATTTTAAAGCCACTTCATGCCCTAGATTGAGTATCAATGAATTAAATCTGTAAGAGATGAACAGATCCCCGTGCCATCTCTGCACCGTCGGGCTGAGTACTCTAAACTCAGCTGCTGCTGAGTTTGGTTGCGCTCATGACGGCTTTGTTTAAAGCACAGGTAGGGGCGAACGCTGCTGTCCAGTCATCTCTTCCATTTCAAAGAGCCGTAAGTCAGGCAGCTATTGCCTTTGCAACTTCTGATGTATAGAAACACCACGTGCATTTTTGTATAGTGAGGAGTTAACAGTAAAAGTTGTTCTGGTAGTTCTTGGTGTCATTACGGTACCTGAGCAAAGTGAGTTTGGGAGGACCTGCAGTGAGCTGCCTTCATGTTGCTGTATGGCTCTCAGAGCGAATGACAGAGGAGCAGAGCTCAGCTTTGCTACTTGAAAGCGTTAAGTGTCTAACAATAACCTGAATTTATAGCTATTTGGAAAGGTTGCAGCAGAGCAAGTTGGGAAACCCCTGCTGGAAACAGAAATTTGACTTCAAGTAGTAGGCACAGCTCTTGCTGCAGTTGCTACCAAGGAGCTCACAGTCTCTATTATTTGATGGCTGAAAGCATCTTACAGCTGTTTAAACTTACAGCAGTTTGAGAAGAATGCAACAGAGTGGAACAAATTGTTTGTAAGGGTGGTATGAGCCCACGTCCCCTGGATGAGCATGTGTGTCCCTGTGGGGTTTGTTGTCTCCCAGAGCCACCCACCAGCACCTGGGCTCATCCCAGCAATCCTGAGCTGCAGGATTCGGATTTGGGCAGTGAACAATGTGATCGGAAAAACAACAGCTTTAAGCAGAGGACATTAGCATTTGGAAAATGAGGAAGCAGAAACCCAACCAAAGATGCTTTTCCCCAGAGGAAAGGCATGCCAAGGAATTGTTCTTGCCTGAAATACCAGCCCTGAGGAGCTCTTACCTAGGGCTGAAGATGTAGCTGTCAAGTTAAATGAGTGCGGCTGTGTCTGAGACAGTCTCCCTGCTGCAGGTGTGTGCGCCAATCCCTTACGAGTCAGGATGTGTCCATTGGGCACGACAGGTAACAGCCCACAGCTTACGTAAGTATGGAATGCTGCCTAGGATGAGGTTAGCTGGCACATCTTGGAAGCAAAAGCATGCTGTAAGAACGGATCTTAACAGAGATTTTAATTCCCTGGACTGACCATAGTGCAAGTGGCTTTAAAGGCAGGACACAGGGATTGATTTTTCTGTTGGGAACACAGTTCTCTGCCAGCTTACCCAGCAAAATGCAGGGTCTTGGCTTTTCCTCCTGTTCTTTATACCGGTCTACTGCTTCAGAATGAAATTGAGGTGTGCTGTTGGCCTTAAACCTTTGCAAACGTACGGCAATGCTTTAAAAAAACCCTTGCAAACAAACGAGGAAAAACCACAGCGTAAAACGTAGTATTTCCAATGTCCTTTGAGAACTGGCAAGCCCGCATTTCCAGTGTTTTCAAGCTCTTTATGGATCAGAGGTTCCAGAGATATATCTCATTTTAAATGAGGCTGAGATTGTCTTTTACACATGTGGCCAAAGAAACCTGAATTTAAAGCAAGTACAGCACTGCAGCACCACAGTGAATTTGTGAGACCTGGAAACACCTCCAGGGACCATTGTTCTCCCACCACTTCCCTGTGGTGGTGTCCCTGTATAACACAGCTCCTATTATTAGGAGAGAAATGTGAAAGCTTCTGCTGTAACCCTGCTTCATTCTTTGTGTGGAAGGGAAGTTCAGGGTGCCGGAAAAAGGTAATTTAAGGGATCTCCACTGCTTTATCGGTTTTGCCGACTCTCATGACTTTACTGTCATTGTGGCATTTGGTGCTAATGCCGCAGCTCCCAGGGAGATCTTGAGAGTGTCAGAGTATTGGCATCTCTTAGGCTTGTGATCCTGTGGTAGAGGGGAAAAGCTAAAAATGAGACACAACTGTAACTAAAAGAAGCAACATTCAGAGGAGAAAAAGCCAAAATACATTTCCCCAAAACATTTTTGACATTTAGGGACTTGGTTTGAGAACTCTTTTTTGATGACACACTAGTTAAGTCCAAAAAGAGATTTATCTTTGTTTTTGTTGCGATGTTGACTTGGGTGCAGATAGTGATCTGCTGTAACCCTAAATCAATCCTGTCATCTGTCCAATTATTCTCCATTTTGTCTCTACTATTGAGCTCATTTTCTTTTCTCAAGTGTGGTATAAAATTTGTATGTACTTCCTGAAAACTGAAAGATTTAACAGTGCTTTGTGGAGTGCTGTTTAGTCGATGTGCGCGTGGCACACAGGAATTTAGGGGTAAAAGTTCTTTTAGAGATGCTGAGGGTTATAGTCCTGCTGAAAGATTAGTGAGAAATTCAGCTACACATTTGTCAGAACCCATAAAACTTGCCAAGACTGCAAATATGTGATGTCTGGGCTTTGGTGTTGACTAAAGCACAGTGCAAATACAGGTGGGTACAAAAGCTGGAAACAAGAGGTTAGGTATAAAAACAAAACAAAACTGAGTATGATGGAAGAGAAAATGTTCTGTCAAAACCACCCCTTTAATTGTTCGCTGACAGAAAAAACAACTTCCTGAAGGACTGTCTTCCCAAATGCAACTGTGAGAAGAAACCTAATTACTGAACCAAAATCATACATCTATTGTAGGCTGATAATAATGTATGAAGTATAAAATATACAAAAGGCCATGCTGTATTTCCTTCAGATTGTGAATTCCCTCTCTTCCAAAGATACTGGATGTTTACGTGCCCAGTACTAACAGTACTTAAATATATTTGCTGTTAGTAAGTGAAATATTTGAATTGGAGGTAAAGGCTCAGGATTATGAAGCTTTTCCCTGTCAACACAATGCCGAGGTGCTGAAGGGGCCGACTGCTTGCTGGTCCCGGGGTGCAGGTAAAGCTGCTTTCTGGTGATGAGAGATGATTCAGACTCTCAGACATTGCCTGACTCTTCATTGTCTCAGCATCATGCTGAATATCAGTAGCAGGCAAGGAAGGAGGTTCTTTTGTTCCTGTCTGAGGTGCAAAATTGGGATTTCTGCTTTCCGTCCCAGGTATGCGCCTGTGCAGGTGGCTAGATGGGAGCTTTCCCTCTGCAGAGAAGCAGCTTCCTGGGGTTTGCAGAAAATAATGTCTTCACAGCCTTGCTTCCAGCTTTAGGCAAGCCTGGCTTCATTTTTCGGGGAAGGGAAGAAGGCTTTCCCGCCAGGAGGGTGTTTCACTGCTGTCCTGTTCTGCTGGCATCCTGAGGTCAGTGAGTATCCCCAGTTATGAGTAAAGGACCCTCGGTGGGACTGTGGGCTTGCAGATGTGTGGCATTTTGGCCCTTCTGCCACTCCTCTGAAGATCTGATACAAGAAATGCCTTTGAGAAAGGGTTTTCGACCTGCTTCAGTGCAGTAATGGATTACTGAGAAGCAGCAGTGGCAGGGAGTATGAATGCAATTTTCTCTTGCATGATTTGGCTGAAGATCAGAAATGTGCTTCAGTGAATAGGAACATTGTTGATTAAAATGGCATGACTGTTGATGCCATATTACAGCGGTATCTTGCAGTGTTGGTAGCTCAAATCTATCTTTTCTTGTTAACTTAAAGTTTAAACTCTGAGAAGACTGTTGGAATTTAAAAATCACCCCCTGCAACCTATGCAGACCTTGAGGTATAAGCCAGACAGAGAGAAGCTAAGAAAATGCATATTTGCTTCTCATTCACGCTTTTTTTATCCAGCTGAAAGAGCTCCATAGAGCTTTAAATGCTGTTGCATCTTGTTTTTACTTGAATACAAGCTGATGGTAATAGATTAGGTGTCAGGTGTCTTGTGAGGGCAGCTACCTGGCAATGCCATATTATTAACAGTTGTTTAAATGATTGCACTTGTTCCAGGACAAAAAGTACAGTTCTACGTATCTTTAACCTGAGTTTCTGAACTCTTTGATTGTAACTTAGGACTGGGGAGGCCTTAAAATAATTAAAATTTTTCTTCATGATGATCATTAGGGTATGATGGTTGCGCATTATTTTTTGGTGGTGTCAAATCAGAGGAGCTGAAAGCTCACCCCGCAGCTAATTGTTTGGGGTGTTTTTTGTTTGTTTTCAGTGTTTATTTCTTTTGGAAAAGCTGAGGGTGAAAATCTCTCTGTATATACCTATGGGCCCCTTCTCTGTGGTTGATGGTATTTACATAAAACTTTAGGCTATTTTCTGGGCTGTTTCCTTCATGCAGGACTAGCTGGAATCACCTTAAAACACCTTTTTCTGATCCTCATTGTTGACTGAGCAACTTTGTGTTCTTTTGAGACAAGATAGGTGGCGAAGTAGTTCATTTGGTTTGTGCAGGAATATTGAAATTTTAGCAACTCCTGTAAAATTTGCTAATTGAATTTGGTAGGTTATGTGGAATGCCTCCTCCCCTGCCAGAGGATGCCAACATGTCGAAGGAGGTGCTGCGCAAGGGGGTTCGGGAACAGGAGAAGGTGCCCACAGCCTTTGCTTTCATTGTGACTTACTGAGAAGGACCTGGCTGCTGTTTTGGTTTATTTGCCTGGTGTCAGGTTTTACTGGAACTGCTGTTAACTGCTTAGGAAATCAAAGCTGAGTGAAATCCCAGAAAAAGAAGGGATTTTGAGCTCACAAGTGCTATTGTTTAGGATCTGTGACCTTAATTCTGAGAATGAAGTGACACATGGAGCTGCAGGGAAGCTACGTCACTGTAGTAGGTCCTGATTCACTGGTCACAAATTCTTTTTGAAATAAACCACCCTGCTCGTGAGGACTTGAAACTAGATGTTTGTATTGGGTTTGCGTGGCCAGGTTTTGGTAGTGGGAGGGCTCCACAGGGGTGGCTTCTGCAAGAAGCTGCTGGAAGCTTCCCCTGCATCCGATAGAGGCAATGCCAGCTGGTTCCAAGACAGACCCACCACTGGCCACGGCCAAGCACATCAGGGATGGTGGTAGCGCCTCCGTGGTAACATATTTAAGAAGCGAGGGGAAAAAAAGTCACCCAACTACAGCCAGAGAGAGGAGTGAGAATATGTGAGAGAAACAGCCCTGCAGACACCAAGGTCAGTGAAGAAGGAGTGAGATCACTTCTTCACTGCAGGGGCTTCCCCTGCAGCCCCTTGTACACACATCCTCGCACAATTAGCTTTGCACAGTCTTGGTCCCCTTCCCTGTCTTCAGGGGGACCCCAAATAGTAAAACTTTTTTTGGCTCATTTTTGTTCCTTGCATGGTGGGGACAGACCATGGCAGCATGGTGTCCTTACCGTGTCGCTTGGTGGGGAGTCTTGGACTTGTTCTCTACAGGCTGGGCATTAATGTGCTGCCAAATGACTTCTTAGAGCTGGCCGCAGCAAAGAAATGCAGTGTCATGCTAAGGAGGAAATGGCAGAACTACAGCTGGATGTCTTTTCTCCCAGAAGCTATAGCAAAAGAAGGGAATGAGAAAAATGAGGGATAATTACAGACTGGTTTGCAGTTATGACAGGGAGTTTAAATTGCGTGGTGTAAAAGGAGTGATTAGACAATGGTAATTGTTCCCAACAATGGTGTCTTTTAAAATCAAAATAGAGACTTTTTTTTCTTCAAGATTTCTCAGGAAGTTTTCGGTGATGTTGGACTCCCCAGTGTGGAATGATCTGAGCACTGCTGCAGTGTCCTGATGACAGGGCTTTTCCGAGCACTCAGCTTTAGAAATAGGCTATGGAAAGATGCCCATGTCCTGATGTCCTGGGCACCTGATTTAAAAAAAAAAAAAAAGCAGGGGGACAGTCCTCCTTCATCCCCAGAGCAATAATTCTTCATGGCAATTGGAATCGTGCTTAAAAAGGTTGAATCTCTTTTCCTTAAGTTTGAAAGATGGAAGGAAGATTTGAAAATAAACATGGACGGAACACCTGGGTGTTTTTTTTTTGCTAATACCATTTAGGTAAGAGGAACCAATTTGTGTGATTTTTCTTAAAAATGCTTTCAAGTATCTTGTAAATCAAGGCTCAAACAGGACAATTTTAAGAATGGAAATCTCTTCTTTACTGTTGTACCGAGGACAGACTTTTTAGTAGGGCCTGTTGTGATAGGACAAGGGGTAATGGTTTTAAACTGAAAGAGGGGAGACTTAGTCTAGTTATAAGTAAGAAATTTTGTATGATGAGGGTGGGGAAACACTGGCACAGGTTGCCCAGAGAGGCGGTTGATGCCCCAGCCCTGGAAACATTCAAGGTCAGGTTGGACGGGGCTCTGAGCAACCTGACCTAGTTGAAGATGTCCCTGCTCACTGCAGGGGGGTTGTGCTAGCTGACCTTTAAAGGTCTCTTCCAACCCAAACCATTCTATGATTCTATGCTGACAGGTTTGGAAAAATGTCATCCAGTCCTGGGCTCAGCAGAGAGAAGTGAAACATCGCAGAGTCAGGGTGCTACTTGTTTCCTTTAAACATTTTGTTAGAACAGTGTTAATCTGAATCTTTCTTTTCTTACTGTAGTTTTGTATAGGCATTCATCTACCTCTTCCATTGTTTAACATTTGCATGCTGGAAGCGTAATTTAAATAGGTAATAGATACAAAGTGGAACCATTAAATCTTGTTCGTAACAATGCAAACTATTGGATGGCAACGATTGCAAATATATGCTTAGCTTTGCAGGCTGCCAACTCGCTGGCTTGGGACACAGAGCTCACCTTAAGTGACAATAAACATTTTGTATTTAGATGTTCATTGCTAAGCCAGACGAACATAAAGAGCTGCAGCATTTTTTTTTTTTCTTTTTGTTTTATGTAGAGGCCTGATGTGGACTGATGGCAGTCCTGGAGAGAGATCCAGCCTCACTTGAGTGGGATACACATGCAGCTTTTAATCAGAAACGACAGCTATAAAGCAGCAGTATGTGCAATACCTCTGAGACCTGTACCCTTGCCGGAGCTCACACTTGCATGGAGAAGGAGGTGAGCGGGATGCCTAGCAATAAGACAGTGATAACATTTGAAATTCCTGGAAGAAATGCAGGCATTTGTTTTTAACAAGAGCTATTTCTGCCTATGTTTTTCTTCATTCCTGTCTTTTCTGCTCCTTATGATAAGCAGTGTGGCTGTGTTGTCGGAAGGATAAGCTGTGGAGCGGCTTAAATGAGAAGGTTTTCCTCTGAGGGGAAAAAACTGGAAGTGGCTTGGTCCCATATTTTGTAGTTAAATGTATTAGAGCTGTCAAAATGTGCTGTAGCTAGACCATGAGTAAGGCTGGGGCACAAACTGGAGAGGCTGTGGGTGTTTGAGGAAATATGGAGGTTTTTTTTTTTTTTTGGTGGTATGTCTGTTTTTTAAGCACCTCTCGAGAACTGGATAGCTTCAAAAGCAATATCAGGTTGGTTTGGGGTCAAAAAAGAAACACTGAATTGCCACAGGAGGCGTGTGTGGGGTTGCTGTGTCTGAAATAGCTTGGGGGCACTCCTGGAGGTGCAGCGTTGTGGGGAGACCCCCAGAGGTGCAGTGCTGTGGGCAGTGGGGTGAGGCTGTCCTGGTGTGGCTGTCACCCCAGCCGGTTTGTCTCTGTGCTTGTGTGGGAGCTGCCTGGGTCTCGGTGATCAGGACCTCAGTCACACCTTGGTTCTCATAGTGTTTTAACGTTAGCATATTTTAGTTCGTCTCCCATTCTTAGTTAATGGATTGACTCCCCTTCAAAGCAGGTCACTGCTTTCTCCCAAGTACCGAACTGAAAATTGCCACCAAGTCCTGTATATAACAATACTTTGTGCTGGAAAGTCGTTGGAATGAGCACCCACTTTGGTCATGCATTAGGGGAGGACTTCATGCATGCTGTGCTTCGGGAAATAAGTGTGCATTTATTTCTGTGTTTAATTGGATTTTTGTGTGGTGAGCTTCGTTAATATCATTGTATCACAAACTTCGCTGACTTGCCATAGAGATCTTCCCAAAAAGAGTTAACAGCTGTTTCTAAATGAGATCCTCCAGACCAGACACATCCTGAACAGTTGAGATGACTTGGGAAGTGGTCGTAGCCTCAGATGGAGTTGCCATTACAACCACAAAGACTCGGCTATCTTATTAACAAATTCTCCAGCTCCCTGAATGGCTGATCTTGCTTCTAAGCTTTCTGCAAGTGGAACTTCTGAGTCCCCGATGTAAGAAAAGCCTCAGCAGCTTTTAGTTATCTTTTTGGCAACTTCCATCAAAATCTCTGACTAAATTTCCTGGCTTCCAGCTGCCTGCTTGGCACTAGCTTTAGGGAGCTGAGCCAGCACGAATCTCAGCCCCACTGGGGTCTGCGCCTGCCCTCGGGCTGTGCTGGCTGGCGTGATGCTGGTGGTGCTTCCTCAAACCAGGACGGTGCGGTGAAGGAGCCTTCCCACAAACACAAAAATAAGACAGGAGTCAGCTGGTACGCTCAGGTGACGCGGCTCTAAGTAAGCTCGAGTTTTCTGAAGGCTGGCCCCAAAGGCTGACAGCCTTTCCATTGCCACAGGAACATGAGAGTCAATAGTAAAGATTTGTAAAGTAACAAAAGCCTGTAGTAAAGATTTCATCCTTGTGAAGCCCCTGAAGAGTGACCTGTGTGAGGAGTACCTGCTCTAGCCTGAGGGTATTGAAGAGAAGAGAGAAAATGTGTTAGTTAGCATTTAGAGGGTAACAACTTTCCGATTTATATTGATTTGTATGAGCTTAAAACCAAGAAGTACTGGATGCTTGTCTGGGAGGTACAGCAGAAAGTTGAACTTAAAGGGGATTTGGGAGAACATCTGTTGGAAGAAAGAAGTTCTGTTTTATCTATGCAATTTCCTGAAAATAAGCACACCCACACTCCCCTATTCCGTAATGTTTTATTCCCTTTTTCATTTCTGCTAGTTGTGAAAACTGGAAAACAGAGAATCATTTGTTGTCCTTGTTTAGCCAAAAGGACTTTATAGAGGAAAGAAATGTTAAGAAATGTCTGATGTGCAAAACCAACAGGATTTCTTGCAGACTAGGACAGGGTTTATCAGGCATAGCATAGACCTGGCCATTTCACCTTCAGAGGGTTTAACAGAGGGCTGGGATTTACCTGAACTCAAAGTTGAACCAGGAGAACTGGATTTGCCCCAAACCAGGAAACAAGATTTGTAGTTGTTGCAATAGATATGGTGTGATTTAGCACAGGGGAGACAGAAAACACAGGAATGGTTTGTGTCAACATTATGTGGAAGGAAGAAGAAAAGCAAGCTGAGAGAAAACCTATCAGATAATGGAAATACCTAGTCATGATCTTACTGTTTGCAGTAGGGTAAACTGCAGCTACTCAGAACAAACATAAATGTCAGAAAGCGATGGGAGAGATGAGATTACCCAAAGGTTAGGTACAAAAACAAAGCAGGTGCAGTATATTGAAATCAGCAGTCCTCATGTTGAACTTTAAAACATTTCTGTTCTATCAGTTCAGTGCTAAACGGCGACTGTAAAAACCAAACGATGAAGTGAATCAGATAGAGCAATGTATGTTTGGCTACTTATTGCTGACAACTGGCCCTGGCGAAAGGCAGAAATGGCTTCATGGGTACCAGCAGGCTGCTGCATTCCTACAGTATTTGCACTTAATGAGATTATTGGATCGTTGTGTGGTGTATAAAACCCCTTAATATTGTATCTCTAATACCAAGGTGTCTTGGCAAGTCAGAGATGCGGAAAGGTAAGATCAGAGTGAAGGTATGGGACTCGTATATGGGGATGTATACTTCAGAGATTTTGTCCATTTACTGCTTGCAGAGAATAGCGATGATTTATTACGGACTCCAAAAATGCCATTAGTACGCTACATTTGAAATGCATACCCTAATCTTATTTACCATTGTCCTGTGTGAGGAATTTTAATTATTCTCTAAGGTTTAAAGGAAAAATACCTCCTGGAGGAAAAAAAAAGGAATAATGCTGCAGTAAACTGGCTTTCTCAGACGTAAGCTTTCAGCAGTAACAAAAGAGAAAATGTGGAAATATGTGAGCAACATTCATTTTTTACTACATTACCTTGTGTAAGCAGTATACAAGAGCTATTAATATTTTATTACAGAGATCTGTAACTGTGTTTGCAGTTGACTGATCTGACTGTATGATAAGAATTAAGTTGACAAACAGGCATTTCTCCAAGTACAGCCCTGGCTTGTTTGTTTGTTTGTTTGTTTTCTTGGCCAGTTGTTAAGCTGTATCAACCAAGCCACTGTGTTGTTATGCAGGGTTTTCCTTTCCACACCCTGCATTTTTATGCAGACCTTGCATGCGGTGAGGTGCTCAGAACTGAGAGAAACCCGCAGCCAAACACAGATGATGACCTCCTCTGCCGGCACCCCTCTCAGAAGCCATGGCGTAGAGATGCAGTACTCTTGCTGAATACATAGTGGCTTAGTTGGTGTGGGTTCATTTTTGTGTGTTTTGGGTTTGTAACCCTTGGTTACTTGGCTTTTTTTTTTTTGCAGTAATACTTTGTAGGCCTGATCAGCTGAAAGTTCCCCACCGCAAAAAGCCTGCTTTTTATCATCATTTTATAGAAGATGAACTAAAACCAAAAGGATACTGAGTACTTGAGTCCTGTTCAGTACTTGCTGAAGGCTGGCACGCTCCGCGGAGCCCAGCAAGGCTGGGAAATGGGGCTGGCTCTGGGGCAGCCAGGGGGAGCACAAGGGGTGGAGATGCTCTGCTGCAGGGGGCACCCTTTGGCTCTTATCTGGCTCTGTGATCCTGCAGATGGAGGGTGGGTTTCTCTGCTTGGGGTCTTTTTTTGTTTGTTTTTCCAAAAGTGTATGATCTTGGGATAGATAAATAGATAAATTCATGTGGGTAGCCGTGTTCAAGTCAGTGGGAGCAAGAAGAGCTCTTTTGGTGAGGGCTGATATTTGCTAAGAGTAACTGTGATGGTGTAATTATGAAATTTTACTGTTAACTGAGTGCACCATATACACATTTTTATTATGTTAATATTTTTCACTGGTCTGAGCTATCTTCTATGCAACTGTCTGGTTCCAAAAAGTTCCCCAAACAAGCCTTTAATAATTTTCCCTGCTACCTTCTCGCATCTTTATATAGGAAGAACCATGGTCATTTTTTTTTTTAAGCATTCAATCCCAAGCCCTTGGGATACAGTTAATTTCTCGGCTCTGTATCACTGCTTTTCCAAGAATGAGAGTACTACATGGCTCCTTTGAAAAACAGCAGCTGACAACTATACTTAGTTTCAGACGGTGTTAAACTTTTGTTCTTCATTTACCTGAGTCTGTCGAAGATGCATTTGATACGGAACACCTAATTCTGGTACGATCCTATTCTTGTAAGGTTTAGACTGTGCTGACGCAGAGGCTTTGTCACGTACATAACACGCTATTCTGATAATAATAGAAGAAAATTGCTTTGAAAGAAATGCCACATGTACGTGCTTAGAAATACTTGTATTAAATTGAGTCCTATTATTACAAGTTTCAAAATGTCAAAGGAAGTATCACAAGCTCAGCGAAATTAGATATATGCATATTTCCCACAGGGCCAAATAATGTCATTGTGAAAATTTGGAAAAGAGTTTTGTGTTTGGACACCTTTCTGTTGTACTGCCTTCTCTCTGTCAATGTTGGGCCACTCTTCTCGTAGCTGAAATTCACTGAGATGAGATGGTTAAGAGCACTCTGCTCTTGTATAACCCCTTTTTTTCTCAGTACGTGTAAGGGTTCCCAGAATGAATCCTAGCAGTGTGATAATGGTCTGAATTCAGAGTTGAACTTTGGTCTTCAGTTGGATTCACCTAGCTGTCTTTGAATACTCAGGATGTGGAGATAAATGCTTACCATAAGGTAAGAAATAACATGTTAAGGGACCTTGATCTTGCACGTAGCCAGCTAAATTCCTTCTACTCAGCGCAGCTGAAGGGAGAAGGGGGGCCCTTGCATGAATGGGGGTGTTAGCAGGTTTTAAGGCACACAAGAGAGACCTTCTTCCTTGCCTATAGACTTCTAGAAGAAAGAAGAGTTAGGATCTGAGAAAAGACAGGAGCAACCTATCATGTCTGGTATGACCTTGTAAAGTAATTTAGGCCCAAATATGCAAGGATTTCAGTGGTGATTAGACCCAAATAGATGCATTTGAGCTACAGTAGTCCTCTGCCTCACTTTTCCATGTCTAAAATGGGGGAAGCAGTACTTCCTTACCTGTGTTTCCACCCTTCCTGGGTAGAAGGGTTGAAGGTAGAGAGGTTAAAAACATTAGAGGTTGTAAAGTTGTTGAATGCAAGAAAATGTGGGTTCTCTGTGTACCACTGATGGATTTCTAATGCCATAGCTGCTGTTAGTAGAAATTTCTTCTTGTCATATACTTCTTGCTTCTCGGGCTCTTCGCAGAAGCCAGTACTTACCGTTGGATAAAGTTACTGTGATGTGATGTAAAACAGCCAAGCACCACGACTGTGCTGAGACAGAATGAAGGCAACTGCTGGTGACACACGCTTCAAGGACACCAAGTGCATCTTATCGTTGAAATGTAATCTAACGCTGTGACAGGGCTTTCCTTCAGGCTGTATCGAATGATGGGGGACAACAGCCTTTGGCTGTCCACTTGTTCACTGTTACAGAAATGCTATTTTCTTCTATTTCGTCTTCACATTTTGCAACGTATGTTCCACTGTTCACTGCAGAAAATTATTGAAGGTGTGTACAAGGAAGTCTGTATTAATATCTGGCCAGAAGATGGGGGTTTGTGGGCTTTTGGACCTCTGTGGGAGTAACTTGGAGCATCCAGGGCAGGCTGGGAGATGGGTTTATATTTTCAGTGAGTGCATCCGTTCGTGTAGGGAAGAAGCTCCCCAGGTGCAGTTTCGTTGCTGGGCAGAGGCTGGGGGAGCCAGGGTCCTGTCCTGGGAGCTGGACTTCTCCTGGGGCTGGCCCTGGGCCACTGCCAGCCATGGTTTGGGCATCGGAGAGATGAGGAGCGGGCACCTGAGCTGGGCTGTTGGGTGTGCAGAGCCTCGGCGGCGTCCCCCTTGGTCTCATGCTGGTGAGGAAGGGTGGCACCTCCCTGTGCTGCTGCAGTTGGGGGTGCAGGAGGAGGAGCCTGGGGGCGTGCTGCCGTCCCGCGGGGGTGTCACCCTGCTGCTGGCGGCAGGATGGGGCACCCCGGCTCACTCGCTGCATTCTCCATCCCCATGAACAGCGGGGCCAAGATGTGGGACTCAGTTGGCGTGAGGTTAAAACTGGGGTGCTGGCAGTAATCTGGCGTCACTTCTTTTTTGCACGTTGCAGCAGTATATCGTGCAAGTGAGTTCCCAAAATATCCTGGAGCCCACTCACAACTTCAGCTGAGAATGGATTGTTTTCATCAATTTTTTTTTTTTTCCGTTCCACTGAGTCTACTCCCCGACAATTTAGTGAAGCAGGGATGTACGTTCCTCTCCTGGCATAATGCAGCATAGCTCGGGAATATAGAACCAATTTGTCTGCATGACAATATGAAAACTCGATAGAATTATAAAAATAGATTTTATTTTTTTTTCCATGTGTGTGTGTATTATACTCTTCTCATCTGGATAAATACACACAACTCGCGTAAATGCCCCTCAACTTAAAGTGAAAGTGAGAGTTGATTCCTTTAGGCATGGGATTATTCATTTTAAACTTGATACTGGTGCATCAAATTGCATGCAATAAGGTATTTATGTTTTTCCTTTAGACTGTAAATGAAACAGAGTTTTCAGACACTATTAACTCCTTTAAAAAACAATTCTCTGTGAATTTTACGCTTTTGAAGCATGCCAGAAAATTTCTTCTCAAAACAGACACCACATAATACTTGCTTATAGAAATCAAATAACATTGGGAAGCTATAACAACAATTGCAACACACAAAGGCAGGGCTTAATATTTTTCTAGTCTCTCCTCAGCTACCAGTGATGATGACAACCCTTCTTTTTCCCTCTGGGAGTACAATTCATGGTGACCTTGTGCCACCATTTTTTTTTCTGGGCTGCCACAGAGAAATTGTGTCACCTGATGGAGGTGCTTCAGAACTTCTCCAAATCCAGATGATGTCCAGGCACAGGTTTTGTTCTCTTATCTCTCTTTCTCCTCAGCTGCCCTCAATCCATATTGTACTCGTGAATGAATTACATCCAGTTTGCAAAAATATTGACTGCTACAGAATAGCACTAGTTAGTAAGCAGAACCACCAGGCCCGAGGGAACTGGGATTTTTCCCAGTCTTCTCTGTAGTGTTGATAAGTTATCGATTCCAATTCCAGCTGTATAAGGTGATTTTCTGTGGGTGTTTTTCATGCACCAATCTGAGCTCAGGTCCCGAGGCCAATAATTTCCTGCTTTGCCATCTATCAGTGTCAGTAGCCATGAAGATACAGTTTTCGGGGCAGCTATTTGCAGGGGCCGTGGTGGCAGATGTGGGGGTCATGCTGCATCCCCCAGGGTGGTTTCTTCCCTCTGCTTGAATGGTTACAGCTGCAGAGGCTGTTCCTCCCTGCTGCCTGCAACTGCCATCTGACCTTGCCTGCAGGATGGCTGCAAACAGTTTGGTCTCAGTCTTTTTAAATGGTCCTTTGGTTTGCCCAGGATGTCGTTTCCTTTATTGGCAGGCTACTGCATTCCCCTGTACCGCTCCTAGTATGGTCCTTCTCAGGATTTGACCCCAAGCCTGCGTATTTATTCTTCTCTCGGCATCTCCTGTTCAAATCTGATGAAGCAGAGCTCACTACTCATCGTCAGGGCAGCACAGGGAACGACTTGCCATGGAAAGCCCTTGTGGTGCAAAGCTAATGGAGCTGTGTGCCCGTTCCTGCCATCTCTCAGCTTGCCGCTGCTTCTGGCACTGCAAAAGGGCAAATCCCCTTTGTGCATTTACAACCTATGTGTTTTTAAGACCTATGACCTGTTCCATGGAGAACCCCACAAAGAAAATAACCTGGGCGCTGAGCCACTTCCTGAGAATCAGCTCCTCTCAGGAGAGGGGTTTCCACAGCCTTCCACTTGCCGCACTGCTGTGAGCCAGACGTTTGTTGCCGGGTAAAATCCCTTTTGCTGTTTTGCGGTTGTGGAGTCTGCCTGAAGGACCCAAATTCAGGAGGACCCTGCGCATGGCACATGAAGGCAGGACAGACCTTCCTATAGCCTCCTAAAGATGCGACAGCGGAATACCCCAAGCAGCAGAGAAGCACTTTTGCATCACCAGTTGGGAAAGCCATTAGCTGCAAAGGTTGTAACTATAACCCACGTTAGGGCTGTGAGTTCTTCTGTGGTGTACGGGTAACTCCTGGGAGGTATCACCGCAATGAATATGAAAGTGCAGCATAGTCCTTGGCCTCTCAGCTGAGCTGCTGAATTTTTAGTCCCACAGCTGGCAGCAATAGTAAAAATGGTGGGTTTGTGCCATTGGCAGTGATTTCTCATACCTTGAATTCAGTAAAACCCCGTCACTTCCTTCACTGGTGTAGTTAATATTTTCTCAATCACACGTCAATATGTGTGTGATCAGAATCTGGCTCCCCTGAATTAGAAACCGGACTGTTTCAGCAGTAAGTCTTGCTAGGCAGCCATCCAGTTGACCTAAACCATTTTTAACATGGTAATTTAGAGGCAAAAGGCACTTCTGTATACTTTGCTAGATCCTGAATCGTCCGTGCTTGTTCTCCTCGTAGCTGCACTATGTCATTTTAGTAGAAGTGCTACAGCTGAAGCATTTACACTCAGCTCCAAAAGCTCTCTGAATATTCTTTTAAGAAAAGGTTGCTTTATAGGAAAATAGAGCACAAATTATTACCAGTCTGGAACTGACATGGAGATTTGGCACTCCATCTGGAGTGCTTCCTTTCAAGAGGTATTTCTATAAATTCTGCCCTGTTCCTGACGAACAGACAGTCTCTGTTGTCAGTCTCAAACCGTACGCTTGTCAGACGTGATAAAGGCAAAAGAATATATACAGCATGCGTTGGCTGATTGCACATTGTCTGGAGCTGTAGAATTTTCCTACACTGTTATTGCTTTCAGGTGATTTATTTGTGCAATTTCTTGGGGAAAGTCATCTGCAGGTTTCAAAATGCATAGTGTTATGATCTTAGGGATTTATTCGCACTGTGTAAATGGGACTATCAGTGTCATCTCTGAAACTACACTAAGATAGTATGGAAAAATAATCAAGACCACTTTTAGAACATGGACTTCAGCAGAATGACTGCAGGTTTATATTAACACGCCTGGCTTATAATAATGTGACTGGAGAGCAGTTGATAGTCTATCTAAGAAGAAGTACTACTTTTGGATAAAAATTATTGAACATTAGGGCCACTGAACAGAAAGCTTTAAAGGTGTAGTGTGTAGAATTTCCCATATCTCTTGAAAATAAATGTCTTATTTTCATGCTAAGTACTGTCTTTTTCATCCTCTACAGGAAATGCTTCAACTCCCAAGGAAATAAGTAGGGAAGATAATTATAGTTTCTCACTCATTTTTGCCCCCAGAGGAAAGAGACCGACTTTTCTTTTAAGACTATTCTTACTGTAATTGAACCAGGGTAATTACTATGCAAACAATACCTACTTTTCTCGGGAAATTTGTGATCTCATTATTTGTTTGCTTGTTTGTTTTCTACTACCTGCAAATCACTGGCTAGATAAAATAACGATTAGCCTAGTGAACCCTTTGATGGTTTGGACGAAACAGTCCGAGGTGAGGTCCTGGCTACAGGAAAGGCTCGACAGTCTAAGGTTTCAGCTTGTTGCTCTCTGATTATTTGTTATTCCTTGGCTGTGAGAAATAAGCACCTTTCTGGCTGATGTGGTGGAACAGGCCGTGTGGATCAAGCTCTCTGCTGTTGGCTGGAAGAAACTATAAGGTGTTTGCTGTATTAATCTGTTTCTTCTTTATGCTGAAATTGTGTGTGCTGGTGTTGAAATCCTTCCTTAAACAAAACTGATAGGACTTGTTGTCCAGCTTCTGTATAATGGTGAAACGCTCTAAAATCATTAGACTTCTCTCTAGCCTGTGGGATGGAAAGCATTTCTAGACATAAAACAACAGTGCTTGGTGGGGAAGGGAATCCTTCCATTTGCAGGGCATGTGTAGAGGTAAAGACAGTGAAATCACCGGGGTAACATGGACACGTTAGAAATGTTAATTATTTTCTCTTTCAGTCCATAGCCTAGAAGCATGGTGCTGTGACAGGAGGAAGCCGCTTCTTGTAGTTCTCCAAAATAGTGGTTTGAATTTTGTTTCTCTCACAAGTCCAGCTGCAAGCTCTGCCCTTGAGCTGCCCGCAAGGCTGGTGTGGGGAGCAGCTCGTGGGGCTAACCGCAGCCCGGCTGTCTCCGTACTGGCTCCTTCTGAGGAACAAACTCCACATTAAACATGCTGTGGCAGATGACCTTCCCTCACCACTGCCTTTCTTTTAAGATGGACAGCATTGCTTTTTTTTCCAGCTGACACAGCATGTTTTATTTACTGCAGGAAGCAGAAATATCTGTGTCACTTTTGGTCTGACTACCTCAAATCACATTCCCCCTCTCTTTTGTTTTATTGACTTGTTGGTCATGGAAGTGCAGCCTCCTACTGTTTTGTCTTTGTTGCTCTATAAATTACTGAATATTGCCACGTTTCATCGGTTCAGAGCCAGGCAGTCATTGCGGTTGTAGCAAGCAGGTGTTCTGCACTTTTATATCCTTTACTTTCAACGTAGAGATTGTATTTTCTGCTGATTGTAAAAAATGACACAACACATGGGATTCGTTGGATGCTGAATACGTGGCTGTTTTGACCCAGGCAGTGAATTCAAATGGAAATACTCTATTTACAAAGGAATTAACTGCTGAAGTACCAGCAATGGAGCCCAGTTTGGGGTCATGGTAAAACTGCAGAAACAGTCCCCAGGAGAGCTCTGTCACTTACTGTCAAGTACCTGAAACTAAATGAA
Organism: Chionis minor; assembly: GCA_013398295.1. Lineage (NCBI taxonomy): Eukaryota > Metazoa > Chordata > Aves > Charadriiformes > Chionidae > Chionis > Chionis minor. The sequence continues at coordinate 894,505 of VZSF01004236.1, read as the reverse complement.
ATCCAAGTAACTAGCATTTAGGGTTACCTCATGTTTCTCTTCATCAGATGTGACAGTGTCTTTTTGAGTCCTACGGGTTTCTGAAATGCTACAAAGAAATTGAGCAGAAGAAAGAGTTTTACTTTATGAAAACTGAAGGTGTGAATATCCTTTTGTTTTGCACTGCTGTATGCACAAGATCTTTCTGGTCCTTAGTGTCTCCGCAGATTCTTTCTCAGCTGAGGCCCTGTCATTAACCCCCTCAGAAAGGATGAGGCCTTAAACTCCCACCTTACTGACCAGAGCAACCAGAAATCTTTCAAACCATGGGGGAAACGCCTTGTGTCCTCCATAAGCATCTGCTGGTGTTGATCACGTGCTTGTGAGCTCAGCTTGGATGTGAGGTGTCCTTCAGCTCTATACCTCTGTGTGTGCTGTGTCACTGTTACGTTTTCTGCACCTGACATCCCCCTCTGCTTCCCAAGGTGAGAGAAATTGTTTTTCCTTACACATTCTCAAGTGTGCTGATCCCCAGCTCAGCTTGTCTGTAGTGAATCAATATTTGTGAGAGACAAAGCAAATGCCATCCTGTATTATGTGTGCGCTAAAGAGAGAGAGAAAGAAGCAGTATCTCCATATCTGTATTACTCTATATTAACTCAAACCACAGCCTTCTCGACCAGTTCAAGTCCCATCTCAAATAAGGAATGGACAGCTTATAAACTGTCTGCATCAAACTTACTTGCTGGTGACTTGATCCTTCCACAAGGACCTAGTTTGGTGCTTCCTGACAGCAGAGTTGGAGCTCAGCATTTCCCTTGACTGAATTGCTAAGTTTCAGTCTACCTGTGCCATCAGAAATGTCCATCCTCTTTACTTTAGCAACTCTAAGCTTACTTTTTGAGTAGCTAAAAAACCCACTTCTGCACATTTTATATGCTCCTCAGTCCCTCAGGCTTCTCAGTTAGCAATTCCTTCCATACCCTTTCCTTAAGCAGTATAATTTTGCAGGCTCCTCCACAGAAAATATGATCTCACTGTAATCTCCTATACCTTAAAATAAACCAGCCACCCTTCAGTCCATTTCCCTCTCTCCATCTCATCTTCTTTTACCCTAAAGCTTAATGAACTGTTTCCTGGTGTCTTATTGTAGATACTTCCCAGTTTATCCTTATTTCTGAACTGAAACACTTTCAGCAGTGACAGACCTTTGCTGGAGATCTAACTACTTTTTTGTTTTTTCCTGTAATGTGCTCTCTCTGGAAATCTCATATCTGGACTCTGATGCAGGGATCTGTGAACACTTAGCAAACGCAGGCTAAGGCTGTAGTATTTTGCCAACTCTTTGTGGAAATTCAGTTGACAAAATTCAGTGTTTTGCCCTTTCCTTGCTAAATGTCACTTTCTCACTTTCTTTTTCTCTCTCTCTTCCCCCCCCCCCCTTCTCCGGGCATTGACGACAGGACCACCCACTGTCTTTGTCATGGCCCAACCTGCAATGTGAGTGGTGTTTAAGTGTGTCCCTCATCCTCACATCCTGCTTCCAGGACGTTTGTACTTTGATGTTCCGTTCTGTGCAGCATCACCTCTGTTTTTGCACAACTGAAATTCTGACTCAACGTTTCGTCACCTCACGTTTGGAATTAGCTAGGAAGAACACTCACACTCCATTTATATTTGATTAAAATGCTGCTACTGAGATTCGTTTCTTGCCTTGTTAATTTAATCACTTCATCACTCTTCTCGCCTCTCCACTGGCTTGCTTTCCTCCCCTCTCTACACTGTCATTCTTCACTTGTTTAAGACCCTTCCAGGCCTGCCTGCTCCATGAGGCTGTGAAGCTGTTAACTCTTGTTTCTGTCCTGAAGATGGTGTCAGTTTGTCTCACGCTCCTGCTTCCCCTTTTCTTAAGTTTCTTGCCAAGGATGAGTGAAGTTCTTTGTAACCCCAGTGGGGCAGGTCCAATGGGTGCCTCCTAGGCCAGCCTTGAAACTCCTCTTAGCCATAATATCTGTGGGACAGCGGGCACCCCAGTTCACTTCTGCCTTCTGGCTTGAGTCTGTGCCCTGGTGCTGGTGTCTTCTAGGAAGTAGTATTTGAGGGGATAGAGCCCACCTTGCGTTTATCACCTCAAAATGAAGCCTTGGTAGCAATGCACTGCTATAACGTGAATAATGCAGCTTACTCCTTTCTGGGTTATCTATATGCATAAGCTCCTCCTATACAAATTGTTTAGACTGGAAGTATCTACATTTTATAAATGTAATTCTATAAATCAAATTGTTTTCACAGATCACACTTTCATTTTATTGCTCTTTGTTATTTGAGGGCATATGGTAGCTTTCTGTAAAATGTTGCCTTAATTGCCTTCTGGATATACCCTATAAATCCTGACAAATGCTTTTAAAAGCAAAAACAAAGGCATATTTTTCTTCTATCAGAGCTTGCTCAACAAACTGCCTATACCTTTTCCGTGGGGCCTTGCAGAATGGTGTTATGTCAAGAAGAATAATGCTATTTAATTTATGAACCATTAATATTTATTGCACATGCAATCACTGGCATTTTATGTGTGAGAGCTGGGCAGCAGCTAATAAAATTGGGAAGAGGTTATATATTTACCAGGGCTACCCAGATAATTCATATGGGATAGTTCTTGATGAATTTATTTCTTTGTGTTGACAAATTTTCTGGTAGTGCCCAATGAGGTGGGTTTTTTTAACTTGCTAGCTCATAATGTATTGCTCAATAATTGCTATGAATAACTCCTTTATAATTAGGGATTTGTAACTATGTTGAGGAAGACTTGCTTATACCAATATACAATTAAGCAATTGGATCTCCACCTTATTTCTGATTTGAGATATGTTTATTTCTCACAAAGATCAGGATTGGAGACTTGTTATACTGTATTTTGTATAAGCACATCCAGAGATCCCAGAGTATAATGCTGCTGCCCCAATCCACACAGCTGATTCCCTACTGTGAGGAACTGGTGTTGCAAAAACTTGCACGGGTGCTTAGCTTTACGACGAGTCCCTCTGCAAACTGTGCGTGGCGTAGTGCCCCGAGAGAGGACTCCGGTGCCACATCATCATCTTTTGAAAACAACAGGATTAATTTTAGGGCATAAATTATATATATCTGCAAGTCTTTGTAGAACAGGTTGCCTGAAAATAACCTGTAATAAGGTTTTAAAATTTAGATTTTCTTCGTTTCTACTGATATGTCTGCTCTTTTCCGTTCCTGATGGGGAATAATATTATTTTCTTGAATGAGGTTCTGGTTGCAATGTCAGTTTTATTTCCCTAAGTATTATATGTGGTTTACTTTAGAATTAGCTGCTTCTAAGAAGGTTCCAGCCAATAAATTACTCTGGGCTCACAGAAACATGTGAATATGGGTGATAGCCTTCTACATAGAATGGGTGGGAATTCTGACTAGTTTTGATTAACGTTTGGGTTTTGCTTGTGGGGTTTTTGGATTTTTTGGTCCTTTTTTTTTTTTCCCCAAATGTTGTGCTACTCGTTTCTGTAACAGAGCAGATTCTGTGACTGTATCACTAAGGTGATTGCTAGAGGAATATTATGCCTAATGCTCTGATACAAATACAAATTTGATTCCTGTACAAATTGGAAACCTGGAAAGCAGCAATATTGCAGCCAATTAAGAGTCACAGTTAGCAGTGAGCTAGTCAGAACTGAAGTGCTGCAAAGATACAATTCTGGCTGATATTGATGTAAGAACAGAGAGATAATGGAAGCTTTCACTATGTGCCTGTATTATACAAAGGGATTAATTGTGATTGGATCTGGGGTACTATTTTGGTGAATTATTCCCAGTAAGATATTCATAGAACAAGAGAGACTTCAAGATCGGTGAAGCACAACAGAATGTTTTTCCTGTTAGCTGGTTTGAGGAGATCTGATTTAGCTTCATCTTCTAAATTCAGTCACTGGAGCCTGGGAGGGTGGAAATGGCTGCTCGGGCTGTGGCCCAGATGACAAGGTAGCAAGCCAGTCCCGTTAGGAAGAGGGTAGGCTGTGCAAAGGACTAGTCCCATGTGGTCCTCTGGCTCCTCAGGGCAGGTGTCACGTTAGACTCAGTTCTTGCACGTTGGAAACCAGGCGCAAATGTCTGCGTGTGTAAAAGGGAAACTAGTAAGTACAAGCCAGGGAGTAGATTTTAGCCAGTTTTCGGACTCCCAAGACACGATCTTGCAGCAAACTCTTCTTAAATACATTGGGAATTTTGCCTGAATGAGGGCAGCCAGAAAAAGCCTCTTGCAGTTTTTCTTTTGGCACACTGGGGCTGGAAAAGAGTCAGGGAAAAACCTCCATTGCTGGCAGTAGTAAACTTGCAGCACGCGTGGCAGACCAGGGCCCCTCACTTGCATTTTGAAGTTGCGCTGAAATGGCAGTAGTTACAGACGCTTGCATAGTCTCCCTATCTGTGGCAGAAGTCAGAGCTTTTAAATAGAAAATGCAGAAAAATTAGAAATATGTAATCTTTTGACTCCTGGAAGACCCATCAATTCTTTTGTGGAGCTGGTAGAGGATTGTTGATGTAGTTTAAGTAGAGAAAGCAACCAAATATAGTTATTGGCACCTTCTACAGTAACATTTTAATGAGCTGATTTTTCTGATCTGGACAAGCAGAAGCAGCAGCGTCATTTTATTTATGCAATCACAAGCGCAAAGCTGCGCTTTTGAGTTATGAGGAAAGATGAACATTAATAAACGGGCAGGTCAAGAAACCCCACAATACAGAGGATTTTGTTATTCCTTCCAGATTTGTCACCAGATGCTAGCCCTCCAATAAATCTTGCTTTGAGAAATAGTTTTTAAGTCTTGCTTAGATCTGATGGCAGTAAAAGTCCCTGATGAACTCTTATAAGGCAATCTCAATCCAGCTGCTGGTGTTTAGGGCTACACAAGATGAAAAGTGCTGTAAATGACAGATTCTATCTTCTAATACATTTGACAAACGCGGGGGCTGAACCTGTGAATGATGGGAGCTTTTTTTATTGACTTGCCAAAAGCAATGGCTTTTGTAACTTGCACAAGTGAAATAAACAGTAAAAACATGTGGTGATGCAAGTTGCTGAGTAATCATGTATCCTTCCCAGTGAGCAGTAAATACCTTTTTGCTAACTAAATGCAATGTTCAAGAAGAACAAAACGTAGATAAGACACAATAAACTTCAGAGTAAATCTGCCTCCTGGGTTTTCAGCACCAAGCTGCAGTTACTGTGTGACTTTGGGTAGACTGCCTAGCTCAGACACCTCGGGTTCATCTAAACCGTGTGGTTCATGAGATCCTTCAGGTCGCTGGATGAGGGATTTATTACTCATGTTGGAGTATTTTTAGGAACTTGCGAATTACTGCAGACTTGGTAGGGTGATCTCTCCTCCTGCTCACTGAAAAAGTTTGTCCAGCTTTCCCCCAAAGCATAAATGGAAGACAAGTGCTTGTCATTCAGCACTAGTAGTTGTGCTGTAGTATATGTGTGTGTGTATATATATCTTGTTTTATTTAACTTTCCCTAAATAAACAGCCCTTTTAGTTACTGTTTTAAGAGCAGTGTTACCCAGATAATATAATTTACCACTATAGTCACCATCAGGTCAGCGCTTGGAGAAACAATCCTCACTGGGTTCACTGATGTGAGGTCTGTTGAAAAGAGGGAAATTCTAACACCAGCTGAACTTCATCAGGGACTCCTGATACCAGAGGGGAATATTGCTGGGCTGTAGCGCAGGCCATGGCTCGCAGATGGGTTGCATTGCTCAGCGGTGGCTGGATGGAGACAGGGATCCTGGGCAACTGCTGGGAGCATGGGGCCACCAGCTGTCCTACATGCCGTGTACCTCAAGCCCTCGAGCTGACCGCAGCAAGCGAACTTCAGAAGTGGTGGCATGACAGCAAAGCCTCCAGCTGAGGAACGTAAAAACTCCTTGGGCAAACGTTAATCTTTCAAGGGCACACACTCTTGGTAGCTAAGCACAGAAATTCCCCTTCCTCTAGCAAAAGAAATCCACTTCGAATAACTAAAATCTGCTCTTAAGCCTTAATAACACAATCCATAGTATTTTTTGAAAAAGGCTGTTGCTCCCACATATGCCTTTCTAGCTAGAATTGGGGCACTGAAAAGATTAAATCTCATCATTCTGCACATCTCTAAATATATTAACTGTCTGCAGTACATTGATGTTAGGTCAATGTACCGAAAACAACACAACAAACACAAACGGCAGTGTTGCTCTTCGGCAGAAACCCAGGGCTGCTTATCAGACAAAATGATCTGAATCACTGATGGGCCCGTTTAACTCTAGCCAAAGCCCAAACTGCCTATCGTGTTCTCTTCGTGAAGGTCCCAGCAGTTTGCAATCTTGGAAATGAGTCTTTGCCCTTGACGCAGTGCAGGTTGGTTGTTTTTTTTTATGTGTGCGCTAAAAGCTTGGGTGTAATATGCTGGCTACACAAGTTTTACTCTTGTTCATTTCCCCCATGCTTTTCCTCATAATTCTCCATGCCTTTTTAAAATTCCCCTTTATTCTTTTTCTCTGCTAGTTTAGGATTTTTCAGCAGCAGAGAAGAGAAGATTTTGTTGTAGTGATTCTGAAGAGTATTTTCCATACAGGTGCTACTGAACATAATGGCACTATACAAGTGGCACTTTGTTTTCTACATGACCTAGAGGTTTTCTGGTCTTTCCACTCAATAGTTGATTTGGGAATCTGCGGCAGTGAGCTGGAGGAAATGGATGGTATGGTAAATTCAGCAGAGGAGGGAACTTTGGGGTAGAATGCTGCAGCTTGCTCTGCTGTGGGGAGATAAAAGTCATTGCCCAGTTGCAGTAGGGCACGTAAGGATGGGATGACCACCCCTCAGGCAAAAGCAGGAAACCTTTAGCACATGGCTACCCTCTACACATTCATCTGTAGCAGTGAATTGTGGTTCCGGACCACTTCTGCTTGACTGGTGGGGATCTCCCGGATGGCTGCAAGTCCCTGGCACCAGGCTGAGCCCTGGAACCAGGGCTGAAACCGGTGTGCAAACAGCACGCACTGGCTTGGGCTGTGGTCCTTCGTGTACGTCTTGGATGTCTTGTGTCTCTTGATGCCGAGGCAGAAGGAAAGTACTGCCACTGCTGAGCATCCGAAGAGGAGCGTGGGGAGTGTGCGTGGAGAAGTGTCTGAATTTTGGACCCACTCCCGGAGGCCATGCCACTTCGTAGCAGTCTTGTGCTCTGTCTTCTCTTTCTCAGGTTGCAACCCACGTAGCCTCAGGGTGTGGACATGCAAAGAAAAAGATGAGAGGGAGGGCACAGGATATGTGGTGTTCTCCCCATGGCTCTTATAAGGCACTAAGTAAAAAAGTGAAAAGCATGATTATTTGTTAATTCTGCTGTATTATAGGCATATGTGACCGCGGACTTGCAAAAGACATTAAATTTGCAAAGTCAAGCTCTCAGAATACTTGTGCAACCTTGATGCAGCTCTCCTTGTGCCCGCAGTTAGGAAATAACCTTTAACTACACAACCACAAACTGGAGGGAAGAATCAGAGTGGGAAGAATGAATAATGGACAGAGTTGCAGGCTGTTTTCTTAGGGCAGATGATGGAAAAAAAATTGACGAATGAGGATGCAGTGAAAAGAATGAAGCAAGGACATACTGAGCAGACCAACAGTCTGGCTTGTGTGTAGCTGGAGATTGCAGGGCACGAAATGATGCCTTCCCAATGAAGGCTCTCCTGAATGGTGCACTGGAGAGCTGGATTCGCTCAGTGCCTTTGTCAGTGTATTCTTACAGAACAAGTTGTGTGAACTAAGCACTTTTCTTGTGATTGCTTGTGTGATCTTTTCTGTGATGCATCATTATGGACCCTGGGGTCCGATTTGCAGAAATGCTGACTTGCAGCTGCAGATCAAATCAGTGGTAGATGTGCTTCGAACCGATAACGGTGATGTTTTGTTAGCTGGTTCAAAAAGTCAGGTGTGAGGCGTCTTATTTGGGCACGCACAATTCCTGTGCAATTATTGGCATATCAGTTCTTTGCCTAGAAGTGTCTATAGGGGTAGAAGTTCCCACTCCTCAAACAAACAGCATTTATTTTACAATGCCTCTAACATTTATGAAGTGCTAATATAATCCCGACAGGTGCTATAAAAAGCCCCAAGGAAACTGGTAATTCTGTCTTCAGAGCAAACTTTGAACAGTGTGCAGTAAATATGTCTTGATGGCAAGGAGTATAGGGCTAAAGTGGGAATACAAATAAAAGTTGGGCCAAGGTGGACTTTGCAAAGATATTAAAATAAAAGGCTGTAAAGTTGTTTAGGTTTAATCATACAAAAAAAAAAAAAAAGGGCTGCTATTGGAGAAAGAGAGGGAGGTGAGCAGTATGGTAGTTGATGTGTGGTCCCAGGCTAAATGGATCCTTCACCTCAGTTTTTCAGTTTAGAGGATGATTTTTGTAAGAGGAGAAAAGGGCCGAGTGAGTTGTGGAAGTGAATGCATGGAAATGTCAATAATAGACCAAATGCAGAAGCCATAATCCAGCGGAAATTTGTCAAGTTTTAACCACAGCGCTCTGCAGGCCAGTCATGCAAGTTAAATTTCTGGTCCTGGAGCAGGTACTTACTGCAGAGTGACTGGGGCTGATCAGGTTCTATGTGGCTGTAAAATGGTAAAGAAAGTATTGGGAAGCAGGGGAGAGGGGAAGAAGAATGTAGCCAGCAATCACTGGCAGAAGCACAAGTGTAGGAATGTGCTGGGAGAGCAAGCGCGGTGGCGGGCACGATCAGCACTTGGGCACAGAGAGGAGTGCTGAGACCTGGGAGTTAAGGGCTGTAGCCATTCCCGGTGGCCGCGCTCTCGGTTTAGATTCAAGAAGGCAAATTGGTGTTTTTGCTGATCCTCTGTGGAGGGGGTGGCGTTTGCTTCTGGCTCTTATCTCCGGAAATGTCTAATCCTCTCTGCTAGGCGTTTTCCCTCGCTATTGACTGTTGGCAGTGCTTTACAAGAGTCCATACATTGTCCTTTTAAAATGAGAAGAACGTGGGGGTTTTTATCATTTGAAAGTGTGCCTTTCAGTTTGGTTGCTTGCTTTCTTGTTTTGCATCACAGGAGGATTAACTGGAGCGTTTGGCTTAACTTCTTTATGCTGTGCGCTCATTTGTATCCTTCCAGCATATCCCCTCTGATTCATATTCTTCCTAAAATAAGCAGTCCCAGTTGTTCCTGTTTTCCGGCAATTTAACTGGATGAGCCATGGTCCTTTGTGAAACTCCTGGGATCATTCAGATAAATAGTAGTTTTCTTTATATGCAGATCACTTTCTGGGACATTAGTTATGTTTATCTTCTTTGTAGAATAGGTTTTATTTATAGGTCAATTTTCACAAAGTTATCACTTGAAGATTTCAGGTGGAAAAAAAGAGGAAAAATGGACTGATCTGGGGAAATTCAGGAGCAGTTAGCCCAGCTTCGGACCCAGGAAAGGTTCTGGGACAAATTATTAAACAGCCAATTTATCAGCTGCTGAAGATGATGAAATGATTAAAAAACCCAAACCATCCCTGTGGGTTTGTGAAAAACGAATCCTGTCAAATTAATCTGATTTCTTTCTTGGGTAGGATAATAGACACAGTACGTAGAGGGGATATATAATTTGACTTCTATTAAGCCTTGGACTTTTTTCTTATGATATCTTTATGTATTTCACAGGGAAATATGTCCAGCATGAAAACACTGCACACAATGGAGTGGAAACCACTCAAAACTAGTTGTAGTTCACCGCCAGAGTGAGAGGGCATATAAAGCAGGGCTGAACCACTATTTTCATCAAGGACTTGGGTAATGAAATAGAGGTTATATTGGTCAAATGCATAGAAGACATCAAGCTTTTATGCTGTAAGAACAATCGTAGACAATCTGGAGTTCAAAAGGCCTCGTTAATTTCAAAGAAAGTACTAAATCAACAAGACCAGGTTCTACTTTTTGAAGTCCCATACCCAGGGAAGGTAAGGGACAAGTTGGAGTGAAAAATGGAGCATAGTAATCGCTCAGGCAGCGTGGACAGCAGGCAAGGATCTTGGAATGGACAACAGGTCAGCGGTGTGATATTCTTGCAAAAACATGTATTCCACTGTTTAATAAGGATGTGGACAAATTGGAGGTTACTCAAGGGAGAGTTTAGAAGTATAGAATGCAAAGTAAGTTAGTTTAATACAAGAAGAGAAAATAGACAGGATAACAGTATCCCAATTTGCAATAGGTTTTGAGCAGAGGGTGGCAGCTAATTCTTCTTTTACACTTGGGACAGAACAGTAAAACATGAGTTTAATATGGCAGGACAACATTCAGGTTGGAGGGTAGGAAAATGTAATGTAAAATGGGAACAGATCCTTCAGAAAGGCTCTGGACTCCCTCTTGAGGTGTTTAAGAGAAGACTGGCCCGATGTGTTGTTAGGCATGGGAGTTAAGACATACTCAACCCTGCCATTAGTACACAGGACTGAAAAGTAGAGTGCCTTGATTACCAATTTGACCCTACTTTTCTGTGACAATTCTTTGTCCGGTCCATCCCCCCCCCCTGTAAAATAGTCTTTTTTTTTTACCTTTTGAATAAAATCGTTTAACAGACCGAACTTCCTTTGTGGATTTGTTAACTCTATGTTAGTGTCTTCCTTTCCAGAACTCTTATTCTTGTGGTGCTCTGATAGCTTTTTCTATATTCTGGCTGAAGTCTTGCTCACTTGAGGTGTTTTTCTGTGGGACAGCTGTTCCAGCTAGAACAGTGAAAACATGCTCTGGGAGATGATTTTGAACTGTTTGATCCCATACAATACCCGTTACAATTTTAAACACAGGAGCTAGGCCAAACCTCAGTAAAGCTGGAGTGAGCAACTGGTGTAAAACATAGGCATGGGAGACACTTTGTAGAGCGAGTGGCAGAAAACCCTGTCAGACTTCACCCAAAATGAAAGGACGTGCAAGGCTTTAGTTACGCAGCTCAAAGGGGCTTTTGTTTTCAAGTGAGCAAGTTTAAGAGGAAAGGAGGGGTTGTGCTGAAATAAGGTGTGAGAAAAGCAAGGTACATTGCAGAACTGGGGCGTGATGGGGAGCACAGGCTGGAGGGACGTACCACAGAAGAGAAAGTCTGCTTTTTCTGTTTGCGGTCTGGGTGAGGCTTCAGGCTGTGAGTAATGACAGGCTCTAGTGTTTGATCCTGTGATCATGGAAACAGAACTTCATACATCCTATGTAAGTAAACATGATTTCATCCGAAAATTACTTGGCTCCATCATGATACCCTCCTCCTAATCAAAACAACGGTCAGGATCCTGAATTTTGATAAATTGTTTGAGTCAAAAATGAGTGAGTGTTAACAAAACCTCAGTTTAAAAGAAATGCTGCTTACAGAAAGTTAGCTGATACAATTATTCCTCCCTCATGGTGATGACAGATACTGTCTCTTTCATAAACAGCATGCTCCGAACAAATAAGCAACCCACTGTCCTTTCCTCACTCTAATTTCCATAATCTTATACAAATAAGGCACAGGAGAGGTGCAGACTTTTCCTTGAGGATCTAAACCTTCTTCTGCCTAGAAAACCGAATTTTTTTCCACCTTGGAAAGGATTGTAATGGAGGAGCACAAAGCTCAGGCAATACGAAGTTATTTAAGTCTTGGAGATCCATTGGAAACATTTGCTTTCAAGCTGGTTGTGTGGGTTTTTTTGTTTTGTTTTGGCTTTTTGTGGGTTTTTTTTGATTTTTTTTGTTTTTCTTTTCATTCTAATGAGAAGAAACAGAATGGAAGAAACAGAGATTTCTCTTATTGATCAGGGTTCATGTTGACTGTCTTCGATATCACAATTAAAAACATACTTTTAGTTATCTTTAGTTAGAGCTGCAGTTCTACTGCTCAGTCTTTTACAACTGCTTTCTTGCGGGCAGATCAGTTTGTGACATGAACCAACACCTTTTCTTCTACCATGGTTTTGTTGTTCAGTGAGCAATCAGATGTCGGATTTTCTAACTCTGGATATATCTTTTTGTGTACATTGCATGGCAGAATCAGGGCTGATACGGTGTTTTGAGAAGATGATTTTAGAACTGCTGTTACCTTTGAAGGACCACAGAGCCATTTGAAGACTGCCCGTGCCCCCTGTAATCTGAGCATTTCCTGAGTGAGGGGTAAAATATTTTTGTTCGTAGTAAAGGGTAAAAGAAATCAAATATGTTTTCTATGATTGTAACATCTAGATGTAGGACAAGTCCTGACATTAGTAAAGTGGTTGTCCTGCTCCTTCAGAAAATGGCACAGGGAATAAAAAGAAGCGAAAGCTGACCTTTTGCCAATGATAATGCATTCACGGGTCTGTTTGTACAGCTCAATATCCACGGCCTTTATGAAAGTCTTTCATATGAGTGACACATGTCAGATGAAGCTCTTAAGGGATATATGGCATCATATATACACAATTACATGTTTGATTGCACAGAATATAGTATCAAATGGTGCCAGCAGCTCCTGTTAATGTCAAAAGATAAAATCAAGCCCAACTCCCAAGTGTATTTTATGGACTTTAGTCTAGAGCTGTCATTCTGTGATATCCCCAGTCTTTGTCTTTGGTTCCTTTTCCCTCCAATATAAATGTTTCTTCCAACTTCAGTCCTTGGATGTGTATTTTCAAGTTGTATTGTCAATGTAGTATGAAGTCTTAAAGCTCTGTATGTGGGTCCCATATGGTCAGTAAAATCTCGGGCTGCTGAAGAGGCTGCTGATGTGGTAGCATTTACCCTCACGTTCTTGTCTGTGCCAAAAGCAGGTATCAGGACCTGCATTCGTGTGATCTGTCAGCAGTGTCTCTGAAACATTTTACTTTTCAGCAAAGAATCCATAAAGCTTCTTAAAAATACTGGAAGGGCCAGACTGATTTACTGCTCTGTCCTATAATGACAATTACTGGTATGTGAGAAATGGTCTCGGAATTAGAATGAAATCAAAGAACACACATACTTTCAAAAATACAATAGGGACTTACTGCTTCTTGATATTTGGGGGAAGGATGTGGGCATGTATTTATGCATCCATGTGTCAGAAGATAAACAAACCTCTATAGAGAGTTGCGTATATTTGCTTTCTATTTTGTGTTCATCAGCATTTGCTGATTATTTGCATTTTGCACAACTGCTGAAGCATTTGTCATGTTCCAGTGTGTGTGAAATACAACCAATCTCCACTAAGGAAGAAGCAGATAGAGAGTATTGTGCAGGTTTGAGGAGGTCTGTCAAGCCCTTGGGTGGGAAGAGTCTAGAAAAGACAGAATATCCAGACAGTACACTTGCAAAAACAAAGCAAACAGTGTATTTTCTATTGCTGATTTTTTAACCTCATGACTTGGTATCAGGGTCTATCTAGTGATGGTTTCTTTCTTCTTTCCAATGCTTCGAGAATTTAATATGTGCCAGCATTGAAGGAAAGCTTTTAAAATCAACTCTGGTATCCCACAAAGTGGTTTTTTTTGTATCTCTGATTGTCGCTTTTTCCAACAGTGAAGTTTCTGTTCAGTCCTCATTCATGGCAAGCACCCAGACAACCTGTCTTCTGCCCTTTTTGTTTTCTAGCAGTCTGACAGCAGTAGCCGCTTCCAAGACCTCGGTTAGATTGACATTCATGAGCAGAAGGTATGCATTTCACCTTCATGATGCCCTCCCCAAAATCAGCATGATGTTGTGCCATATACATAATTTATCACTTATCCCATGACAGTAAAACTACACAAGGATGTCTCTAACATTATCCAGGGTGACAAGAGAATGATTTTTTTCCGTGTCACTATTTCCATTATACTGCTTATTGCCATGCAGACACTTTGTCCATGAAAATCACCCTACCTGTTTGATAACCCTTGTCAGAACATTGACCAAACACCGAATTAAAGGGTATTTTAGAGCCCACTTTTCTGGCATCCCTTGTCTCAACTTGCTAATAACTTCAGTGCAACAAACAGCAGACACAACCCTGTAGACAAAGATGTAGAGATGGCATTGCTCACTAGTAGCATGTTGATTTTTAAAAACTGAGTGGGGAAACCTAGTCTTTGTGCCTGTTAATTCATTCATTATCATCTCTACTGTGATTGCTGTTAGGGCTAAATACATTCTTCATTTTTAATCCCCAGAACCCAGTTGTGAGAAGCAGGATGTGATCTTACTTCCTCTGTGGTCAGAGGGAAATTGTTTCATTGACTACTTTGAGGGCTGGTCTTCTCCCAAAAGCAGAAATGGGGTGAGCTCCTACACTTCAAGCTATTCTTCTGACGTGAATGTTGTGATTTTGGTACCTCTCTCTCCTTTCTGCCACACCACAGCACCTATCTAGGGCTTTGCAGTTCAGAGAAGGGGAAATCAGTGATGCAAGTTTGGTGGGCAAGGGGAATTTGTTTTACTTAAACATAGATACCGGTCCTGGAAGAGATAGGGATATACAGAGCAGTTCTGCCTTCCATGCTGTCTTAATCAGAGCTCACAAACCCATTCCTGTTTCCCAGGAAACTACTGGGTCACAATAATTACTTAATTATTTCTAGACAGAGATAGCAGATAGGAGTGTGAAACTCCTGAGCTCTGCCTCAGCCCTTTCAAAGGGCTGTCATATGAAAAGCAAAAAAAAAAAACGTATTAAGGTTTTCTTTAAAGATGAAAACCAGATATCTTTTAAACACTGCTTTTGAATAAGATTTTTTTTTTAATACCAGGTAACAAACCCCTTGAAAAGAGTTCAATCTGAAATAGCTTTGTTAGATTTTTCTACTAAAGTAAGATTGGAGAAAATGTATAATTTTTGGATGAAATGTTTTTTTAATTTCAGTTTTGTAGTAGTTATGAAAACAAGGCACATGATAAACTTATACAAAACAAAAATTGAAATATATGTTTCTGAAATTACTGTTTCTGAAATTATTATTAATACTTTTAATTTTTTTTCTACATTCCCTTTTTTCTCCATTTTTTTCCTATGGTGAATGAAATAGCTTGACAAACTCCTGTATTCTTTTGTATGACTGAAGTATGTAATTTTAATTGAAAGAAGGTGTGCAAGTTATTTTTCTGCATGTTGCTCTTTGCATGATTGAATAGAACATTGCTTTTCAATGGCAGTTCGAAGAAAATTTTAAAAACTACTTCCTCTTGACAGTCTCTCATGTTTGGATGCCTATTAGATTTCTTTAGTATTATGTCATGTTGAAAATGACTGTGTTTCACTGTAAGACAAAGAAAAGCTAACATGTTTTTGTAACTGGCAAAGGTGATCATTTTTAAGTAAGTTCAAGTAGAGCCATTCAGAGGTAAGAAATTTGCACTTAACTGCAAAGTAATTGAAAAAAAAAATGGTAATACGGTGATTATTGAGAATGCTTTGCTCAGATTGAGTCAATTATTATTAGCCAATTGCCAGAGAGGGTTTTGCAAATTGAACTACATTAAATAATTGTACTATGATTTTGTAAACCATAGTTGCAGCACCAATCACAGTGTAGCAAATTACACTGCCGGGAAAGTAAATATATAGTTATGCCTCAGTGGCTGTAAAGTGGCTCTGTGCTCTGACTGAGACAGTCACATTTAAGAGCAACAATCTTCCTGTTTTGGAGTTCATATAGTTTGCCTGTATTGTCTGTATGGAGAAGAGAAAATGTCCCTAAGGTCACTTTCATTTTGTTGCATTAAGGTAAAGGCCTGTGAAAATGGATTAAAAATGGTACTTAAATTGCAAAAGCATCACTGTAAAGTGTATTGGAAGTGAAAATGGCTTTTTGTTCATATTGCAGTTATTGTGCCCATTAGACACTATGTTGGTATAAAAAAAAAAGGCTATCAGTGAATTGTGGTGGATACATATGAATCATTTCTTATTGTCTTTCGTATTGCATCATGTATCATTCCACTTGGAACATAGCATTAGCATTATTTTCTTGAAAGTAATATTTTCTTCAATTCTATGACACTTTAATCAAGAGATGAAAAAATATTATTTGCACTTACGCTGAAAAATATAGGTTTATTCCTTCATATTAACTTTTTGAACCTAATTTAAGTACAAATACTTGTTATAAGATTCACCAACAACAATATCAGATGCGTACAATGACAGAAGAGAGATTCATGTGGAAGATTTTCAGTGGCATACATTGCTTAGCATTTCCTTTTTCTGTTTGGAAATCTCTTCTACTTCATGGCTGTAGGATGACCCGCTTTAGGTTAATTCCTAGTTTACTGTATTAAGTAGAGCACTCTGAACATTATTAGCTGAGCACTGGAGAACCAGAGCAGTTCTGATTTTTTTTTTGTTTCTTTTGTTTTTCTTTATTTTTCCCTACTGATGTATTCAGCGCTTTCTAACTACATTTCAGTTACTCTGTAAGCATAAATTACGAGCTGTTTGCCGTGGTGTTCAGCGATGCTCTGCGATGTGCTGGTGGTGCGGGGTCCGCCTGGCAGCAACTTGAACCCAGAGGGCTGCTCTGCAGGGGAGCCAGCGAGGTCCCCCTTCGTGGGGACCAGGGCCCTTTGGGGACGCGAACCAGGAGAGGCTGTTGCTAGAAGCGTCCTCAAACCAAGACAAGAAGGAGGCTTCCAGGGGCCAGTTCCTGGGGCTCAGAGAGGCCGAGGAGGATTTGTAATTGGGGATTCCCATGGCAACAGGCTTGGGGGAGCTGCCAAGGTGAAAAGGGAGGGTGTAGGACAGAAAGCGCCTGGGAGAGGCAGCAGGAGGAGCTGCTGAAAGCCATCTCCAGGTTGGTGCAGGGTCTCTTGGAGGAGCACCTGGCCTTGGGCTGCTGACTTGACACCCTACTTGGGGCATGCGGAAAGCTGGAAGAGGGGCTTGCTTTGGTGCCAGAGAGGAAGGAGATGGCTGGAGGCCTGGGCGAATATGCAGAGCTGCAAAAGGTGTGGAAGTGCGAGTGGCTGAAGTCTTAGGAGAGGGCTGAGAGCAGCTGCGATGCCCAGGTCTCCCCGGGAGCTGGTCCCCGGGGCGGTGAGCCTCTTGAGAGCACCCTCCTGTGGAAAGCTCCAGTCGTACCTGGGGGAGAAGAACTGCCCTTCGGCTCAAAACTTACAGGTAGAGGGTAGATCCATGCCGTGCTTCACTTGGTCCTAAGTGGTGGACGTCAGATGGAGCTGCTCTTTTAACAATAGTAGGAAGTGTATTAATGCGAAAGATCATTTTTTTTAAACTGTTATTATTTAATAAGGACTGATGGAATGAACAGAAAAAGATTGAGTGCAGTAAGTACAGAACTTACAGACTTCCCTGGAAGTGCTTTAATATTTGATGCAGAGATTGTTTTTATGAGCAAACCTGTGGTCGCAGCAGGTATTATTAGCTAAAATGGCCATTTCCCCCCGCTCCCCCCGTCCCGCAGCCCGGTGGTGAGTTACACTGAGGGGCCATGGAGACCCGCAGGGCAGCTCCCCCCTCTGCTCCCTCCAGACCTGGGCTGCCTTTCTCCACCATGGCTGCGGCCATGGGTTTTAGCCTCTGGGAGCAGAGTTTACCTCTGCAATTTATTTCTCCATTTCCCATTTCACACCGCAAACTTCCTGAGCACAGTTCCCAGAGAGGGGTCGCTTGTCCCCAGGCGGCTGGTGCTGGACGCCTCGGGGCGGCGGGGAGGAAGGGGAGAACACGATGGAGAACCTGTGTGTGGGGGAGTGTCCTGCAGCCCTCAGCCTCACAGGGCCCATAGCAGAGGTAGGAGCGCATGCAGACACCATTTGTCTGCGGTAGCCATTTTGCCAGTGGTGCCCCATGTGTGGCGGCCATTTGCCTGAGGCGGCCATTTGCTTGCAGAGCCCCATGTGTGGTGGCCATTTGCCTGAGGCAGCTGTTTGCTTGTAGAGCCCCATGAGCAGTGGCCGTTTACCTGAGGCAGATGCTTGCCTGAGGCTCCCCATGTGTGGTGGCCGTTCATCTGAGGCCCCTCCGGTGCGACAGCCATGAGGTGGCTGTTTGCCTGAGGCGCCCCATGGGCGGCAGCCATTTTCCTGCAGTGGCGGGTGCGCTGGCCTCAGTCTCTGAGGGGGCAGCGTGTCCTGTAGGCTGTGACTCAGGAGCAGAGAGAGGAGAACAGTGCTGCTAACATCTGAGAGCAGGAATTGGTGACAGCCAAGAGACGAGTGGGCCAACAAGGGGCAGCTCCGTGCTACTGTGTGGCCTGTCGTACGTGGAAGCACAAGGCAGCCCTCAGGGAATGGCCGTCGGGAAGCACTGGCCCAGAGTGACTGATCTTGTATCCTCCTGGGGAAAGCATGATGCTTCATGAAGGAGGGCTGGGTTGGTGGCTTTATCTAATTCCAATTTGCCTCACTTGTGGATTTTTTGGGGTGTTTTAAAATTATTTTTATTGGGACTTGTTAGACTTAGTCTGCAGGATTTAAGAGCCATGATAACAGGTATTTTCTCCTTTTTAAAAAAAAAAAGTGTAACCAAGGCAGCTTTTTAATTGATTCCTAAGACCTCTTCTACACATCCTTCTCAATTTTTCAATATGCTTAAAACACGTGAAGTAGTCCGTATGCAGTATCTTGTTATGGGTCGCAGCAGTGCCTCAGAGATGAGCAGAACTGCTTCCTGACCTCCTGTTAGTTCTCCTCATCCCTGCAACCAAAGATCACACTGGTTTATTTAAATTGGGGTGCACTACAACTTCTTTTTTTTTTTTTTTTTGGTGTAGATTCAGCTTAACAAGCATCTGGGTCTGTTCTGAATGAATACCCTCATTTTCATTGTTTATCATTCTGATTGTGTTTGCTGCTAGTTGTATTTGCAGGGATGTAATATTTACCTCTGGACTATAAATACTGCATGGTCAATGGGACTGACTTCTGTTGCGCCGTGATTACCTCTAACAAACGTTTTTTCCATTTCTTTTCTTCTTGTTTTTGACAGTTATGTCTTTTAGTCAGTTTTTAATCCATTAACTATATACTTTAGGGCTCTAAAAACCTTACAGAATTCTGAGTATATTTTATTTCCGCCCCTGTTTTTATCAGCCAAACTTGTAATCCCATCAAAGAATGAGGCGTCTTTGACTCTGCAGCAACTGCTCGTGGAAAATAGGCTACAAAGACATTTGGAACAGCTGTTTTGCTGGAGAATGAAAATGTTGTGGAATAATGTAAGTAAAAAAGACTTTAAACTTTTTCAGTCCTGTAGTGTTTTCAGATATCCATGCAGGTTAACGTTAGCTTCTTTTCCCAGTGTACTGTGTATGTAGTTTGTGGAAATTTACATTACACTTTTGCCAGCTTCATAGGTCTGGGTCTTTTGGTTGGATTTTTATTGAAATCTTGGGGATAAGAGCAGTGTGTGGCACCAGCTTGACCTGTTTTCAGTAAATTCATTCCCCCTTCAAAATGTGACAAGTTTGCATTTTTAACAAAATGGGCACTGTTTTTCTGCACTGCTGTTTCATTCCTCATGATGCTGTAAAATTAGAATGTAAATTTGTTTTTCTTTGCAAATATTCTTTTTTCTATCCATTAAGCACCCGGGGGCTGAAACTGACCTGAATTTGCATTTTACTTTCTTGCTTTTTTCAATCTCATAAGTCTTTTGTGTGCAAGTCTTGAAAAAATTGAGAACCTCTTTTATGAAGTAAGTTAACTAGTTGCAGGCTTGTTTTAAGGCCATGCACATAAAAAAATCAACCAAACAGGAAGCCTTCCACCTACTATGTTCTGCAACACAAAGGAATTCAAGTATGGGAGACTGATAGCACAGTCATGAGGTAGCTTTTCCTCTTGCCTGAATATTTATTTGATGTTAAGGTAAAAGAACATGAATTCTTTCTGAGTCTTCTGTCCCTTTTATTCCCTCAGCAATTAGTGGAGACTTAAGGCTTCAGAAAAAAAATCGTGTATAAAAACTATATACAGGCAATACAAGGGCAATGTCAGAGTAGTAATTACTTCATGTTTCCTTTGCATGTCTTTGTTCATGTGATTTATTAACAGTGATTTGTTTACCCCTTGTAGCTTTTTTCCCCTGCATGTATTTGGGTTATTTTTCTCTGTGCAGTGGTAAGTAGCTAGAATGCTACCATTGGTAATACTGTTGCCTACTGAATACTTTCTTTCTTCTGAGATGAAAGTGTGATTCAGCTGTGTAGCTATCAAAGAACCATGTGATCCCAACCTCATTGTGCAGAGGAAAACATCTATTTCGATTTCTTTTTACATGTCTATCCAGGGCATGGCTAACTTCTATGGAAATTAGGTTGTTCGTGGGCACACTTACAGCTTCAGCATCAGTATAGCGTAAAACAAAATTAAAAGTGGGAAAGGGAATTAGCATGCAAGTTGATCATCTCTAATTTAGAAATGGAATAGTTTTTACTCCTTTATAAAAGTATTCTGCTAGAAAGTCAAATTCATACAGAGAATGTGCACTAATTCTGTCAGTGGCAAAAATTTTTCAGCTTAGAACACTAGAAATAAGGACAAGAAATGAGCACTTCCAAGCCCTATAAAAGCCTCTTTCTCCTTTATCATGAAGTCTCTAATTGTGATACATAGGAACACATATTTAGTCTTAAGTATACTAGTGTGCATTTCTGATGTATCAGAAATAAATGAGAGAAGAATAAGACATTCCGGTAAAACACTAGTGTTTACTTCAGCCCAAAAGCAGCCACAGAAGACTTAAACAAAATCTTTGATTCTGCAAAGCTCAAACTGCTGTGTTTCTTACCCAGCACAGCACTTAAGCATGTACTTGCCTCTAAGTATTTACATAGTTCTGCTGAGATCTGTGAGGAATATTCATGAACTTAGACAGAGCAATGACAGAAATGCTTTGTTAATTCAAAGATAGAATGCTTTTAACTTTGCAGGATCAAGCCTTCCTTCCTTTTTGTGCCTTTTTAAAAATTATGTTGTATTTAGCTATTATAATGTAGACTTTGCTGATCTCTCGTGGGACTCTATTTTCATGTGTATGTTTTATTGGATTAAAACCAAAAAAGATGATGATTTTCTTTTTTAGAGAAAAAGCAGTACTTTCCCATATGTATTGTTACACTGACTTTCCAGGCAGAGAGAAGCACTGGGGGGTTGTTAGTGTGCACATTAACTGCAGAGTCAAGCCTCTTTTGCAACCATCGGCCAAACCGTATTTTCAGTGTTAATATTGTGGCAATTGTAGACGTGTTACTGCACTAGATGTAATTATCATTTGTACTGAATGTGGTGGGTGGCAGACTGATGGTGTGCCAAATGATATCTCAGGATGGCAAAACGTGGTATTAGCCAGAAGTATCATAGCTTTGCGTGCCATATTAATGCAGTTACGTTGCTTCTGGTGGCCAAGCAAGCTCACTTAGAGCCCTCTTTACTTGACAGTGCTGCACACAGATACACCAAGATAAAAGGGCATCCTAAGGAGTGTAACATGTTAGCCAGAAGCTGTATATCATTACCTCAGTGAGATATTTCTTTCTGTAGTGGTTTTTTGCACGCGTGCAGTGTCACAACGCAAAGAGGGGAGTGGAAGTAGGGGGGAAGGAAAAGCTGGTCTTCCCATTTCGCAGAATGAGGTGTGGAAAAATCAGCTCAAGGCTACAAATAATGTCTGTTGTAGATCTGAGAATGGAAGACTTGTGAGTCACAAGTTGTCATCTTGGCCACCGCCTTGACTGTGGTGTTGGAGAGTATGTGCCTCTTCTGTTACACAACTGGAAGGAGTTTAACTTAAACCACTTCCACGCACAGGTCTGCA
The DNA here is from genome assembly GCA_013398295.1 of Chionis minor. Classification (NCBI taxonomy): domain Eukaryota; kingdom Metazoa; phylum Chordata; class Aves; order Charadriiformes; family Chionidae; genus Chionis; species Chionis minor. The sequence goes on along the minus strand of VZSF01004236.1, from coordinate 872,730 downwards.
TCTTCCTCATCTCTAATGATGCACTGCACTTAACTGCTACTTTGCGGCGCCCTGCTAGGTCAGACTACAGAAGAATTGCATCAGGCAAGGATAAGTGGTGTAGAAATGACTGTTTGTCTACCGAATGGAACAAAAGGCAAACTTTTTCCAGAAAGTAGTTCAGAATTTCTGTGGTAAAGTTGGTAAAAGAACGCACCTTACTGTACAGTTTTTGAATAGTCAAAAAATCTGCTAAATACAGAACTTCCTTTTAATCCCTGTGTGGTTTTCCATAAAGATTTGATTTCTATTTTGCTTTATAGGTATTAGTGGACAATCTAAAAATTGGAGACTGGGCAGATGTGATGTCTTAAACAGATGATACTGTCTTAAACAATTGGTAGCTATTGAAAAACATCTCAGACAGGCGAGACTGTATCTCAGACTAGATAGGGAAGTCCAGTGCTGACTGTGGAGATGGTCTGATTCTCCTACCTTAAATCCTTTTTAGTAACAAATGGGCATGAAGAAAAGCTGGTCACATAAGACAAACATCTATGTTAATAGAGTGCTATTGAGTTTGACAAATGTACTCAGGAAGTAAAGCAATAAAAGATTTCAAGGTTTAAACCAAGCAATTACTTTGGGACTTGCAGAATGGACGTCGAACTGGTTGTCTGTGTATGCTATATCTGTTTCAGAGATTAAAATGTCAATGTTTTATAGTGCTGATTCTTACCAGTGTAAAAGAGACCCATAAACATAGGTTATCCTTGTATTGCTTTATGTAAGGGACTTCAGAAGGCTGTGAAGTGTTACAGGCTGAAATTTGGAAAATGTTTTGAGTCAAAAGTCCACAGGCTTGTTTTGACCCCTGTAATAAACACATGTTATTTCAGGTAAGATGAATTAAGCTGGAGAAAAGGGAGCAGAGAGATCAGAACACACTGAGAGCTATCTTATGTTGGTGCTTGTTCAGTGTAACTCTATTTCAGTCAACGCAGGTGTATCAGCCAAAAACCACTGGAGCTAGCAAAAGAATACAGACCCCTGTGGATCCAGGCTTGTACTTGGAAATGGGGAACTTAGTCTCTAGGATCAGTTGGTTTTCCTTTCAACTTCTTTAAAATTCAGGATGTTTTATGATTATCTGACATGAATATTTTAAAGCAATTCTAAGAAACACAAAGTCATGACTAATGTCCCAGCATGTGCTTAAGTTAGCATATGGTTTATGTTTCCGTGAGGTTTCTTTATTAGCTCATGAAGGAAGGTAGTGGTACTTCTGTGCGTATACAATTCTGCAGGTTTAAATTCTGTCTTTTTTGAAGTCAAAATACAGAATAGTGTGTTTAGTAGTCTCTTCGTGTATAGCTGGCAGGCCCCCTCTTCTTGGTTTTTGGGTATTTTTTCCCAAAAGTCAGTGAAAATTGAAATAGGCTGTAGTGAGCCAAAACTATAAAACATATATGGATGTTTATTGATAGCAGTCCCTGTGCTCTACTCAGTCACAAAGATAATAGAAATGCTTCACAATATAACCTGAAGATTTTTTTCTGACCCCTTGCCATTTAGGAATTGCCCAGCCTCTGTGGTAGGTGTTCATTTATCTTTCCCATTTCTCTGTAGGTTTTATATTACTTTTTTTTTTTTTTTGGTACATAACATAGTACCCTTTATGTGTATAATGGAGATTTTTGACAGTTTCATATATATTGAAATCTTACCGTGGGGAAATGATTTAGTATAATGGGTTTTATGTTGTTAGGATCAAAATTGAGCATATACTTTTGATCTACATTGTAAACAGCCCCATGAAAAGAATTCTCCGCCAAATGTCAAAAACCTACGTTGTAAGTGCTATATTTTCTTACTTTTTTCATTTTCGCCACAGATTTTTCACTGGAAGGGGAAGCTAAAGAATTCTATTACTTACAGCATCGTTGTGGTGGATGGCATTTAGCTTTGTCTAAAGGAGTTGTGCAAGATTTACCAAATCAGGAGAATAAATAGAGGAAGGAAAGGGTGTATATATATAACAGGTGGGTGAATGTGCTGTTACCCGAAGCTGTGCCGCGGTGGGCTGACTTTACAGCTCTGGTGGTCTGGGTTGTGCACTGAGCACGCCGTGAGCCTCGAGTTGTGTCTGTGCAGGGTCTGACTGACTTCACTGGGGCCATATGTAGCATATAAGGTCGTGCTGCTCTTCAGGTGAAATTAGAGCACAGAGTCAAAAAAGCTAATTTTTTTCTGTGAACTACTATCACAAATGCTTTCACTCTGTGCTCTGACTTTCTGCTGTATTGCCTGCAATCTAGAAAGGATCCAAAAGGAAAAGCAAGATCTTCCCTGAAGATGTCCAGGGTAGTAAAAAGTACCACTATTGTGGAAGGAGGGGTGGGAGAGGGTTGATTTTGCCACTGTGGTTTTACCGCTTGCTGGGTTTGAAGTCTGCAGAAGGTCTCGCATTTCTGACTATTAGGCCCTTTGATGTACATCACTTGAATAAATGGAAGTTCTTGTTGTACTTCACATAGCAACCCTGAAAGGATCGAGGGAAGAGGGACTAATTTCAGTGAGTAAATAACCGAATAAATTAGGTCAAAAATCAGTCTCTGTTTTTCTTTTTTCAGTTTTTCCAGTGGTCTTCAGGGATTGAAGCAGTTGCTTGGGGGGACCGGCCCGCGAAACAAGGGTGTTTTTTTGGTTGGTTCCACACACCCCCACCCCCTGCCTCTCTGCCTCCACAAATGTAGGTGTTACTTTTCCACTTGTGGTCTTTCAGCTTCCTTTTACCAATAGGGAGTGCTTGCTATTTTTACCACTTAGTTGCTTTATTTCAAGTTAAAAAAAAAAATGTGAAGAGCTTATTTAGTCTTTTCCAGGCAACTGCTGCTGAAGAAGCAAAATTGTTTTATTACTATTGCTGGAGCACAGATTAAAAGAGAATTACACCAGGGTTTGCGCATAATTAGAGATCTGTGAAGGGACAAGGCCTTGAGGAACCTGGGGACAGTCATGCCTTCCTGACCTAATGGCGAGCATTAGTTCTGCCCTTGTACTTGAGATTGACTAACAGCAAGATAGCTGAAGCATGTTCTTAGTGGCAGCATGAAACAAATGCTGCAGTGAAATAAACTTGGAACAGAAACAAATGGGCTGACAGCAGTGTGCAAATCTGCTGTGACTTTTTAAAAGTGCGTGTAGTACTTGGAGGATTTGATTGCAAGTGCAGGAATATACTTTGGGGTTTATATTGTAATGTGCCTCCCCCTTCCCAGCATGCCAGCTCTGGTTCTGCAGCCACCCACCTCTGCCGAGTCCTGCGCTGGGAGCAGTGTCACCCTCTGCCAGCTGACGACTGGGGACTAAGAGAGGGTAGCAGGTTGATGGAGCAAATGGGGGAGTGGAGCACTGGATAGCAGCGATTCGGCAAAGAGTCATAAGCCCCTGGTAGTGCAGTCCATGCCTGTAAGAATCATCAAGGTTTTTATAGCAGAGGTGAGTTTAAAACTAGGTCGTCTCCCTCCATCTAACTCTCTTCTTTGTCTTTTAAATTGTGTTCGCAGTCTCTGACACTTGTCACTGCGTGACTAGTCAAAACAGAGTCATTAGAGGTGAGTAATTTTAACTGGCAGAAAGAACTGGTTATTTTGGAATCACTTGAGAGACAAATTCTGCCATTTAAATTTAGCAACCTTAAGAACTGGTACCTAGCTTCTTGAGAGGAGTGGTGACTTTTGGAAACTAAACCAACTAATCCTTATGGACCATGGCACGCAAACTCTAGTAATGGCATAGATGTAAGCACCTTGAATACTTAGGAGCTGATTTGAGCAAACACATGCACAAAAAAAAATCCAAACGAAAAAAGCCTTAGCATGAACAAGCTGGGTGATGAAATAATATGGTACAAAGTTATTCTTGGCCCCTGAGATGTCCTAAAAATTTTACTTGTATTAACGCTTTGTGATTAGTGATGTGGATGCGCCAGAAAAATATTTCTAAGGCATGCCATATTGCCATGTTTACTTTTTGTACTTTGCACTTAATTGTATTTATATTTTTCTCCCCAAGGTGAGATCGCTGTATTCCCCAATATTGTCAGTGCTTAAATATATACTTAATTCTGTGTAGAGATCTAATCACATGCCTAAGTGTTTGCAGTACCAGAGCTTTAATACCTGTCAACTTTATTATGCACTGACTCCACCTCCAGTGCTTCACAGACTTAAAGGCATCCTATGGTGAGTTAATCTCTTTCTGCCTTGCCTTTTAGTTAGTAGAAGTAAAAGGGGAGATTTGTTCAACTGAGATTAAAAGAAAGGAGGACAGGATGAGAGAGAGAGAAAAGAGAAAAACAAGGAATGCATTTCAGGCAGTAGAAATACTGTATATAGGGTCATGCTTGCCATCATAAAAAAAAATAGGCTGTCAGTATTTTGTGGTCAGGCAGAGAATTGGGAGGTGTAGGATAATGTCATAGAGGAAGAAAAGAAAGGAACATCCACCACTGGAGATAGGGGGGAGAATTATGAAATACTAATCCACTGATAGTCTGATGTGTGAATCTGATTTAATTTTTTGTCCTTAGAATAAAAGTGGGTTTGGTGCTGATTATTTTGTTACTATAAAAGAGTAAGCTTAAAGGGGAGAGGGAAATCTCTCTCCCACTTTTCCTCCTGAAATACTCATATTAGCATGCTCAGTGTGCTTTTTGGCTTCCCTTGGGGTCCTTTGCTTTATATACTATAACCTAAGAAATAGTTCTCTTGCTGTGTGTGGAATGTAGTAAAATGATGCCATGTAAACATTTAGATCTTTAATTTTATTGCAGTACACTAACAACATAGAAATTGTGCAGGGACAAACAGTGGTTAGGGTTGGGCTTAGAGATATTGCCAAAGAATTCTGAACCATTATGTTGGTTATTTCTGCTTGGGAAGTTGGTTGAAGATGAGATATACCCTTTCTTTGTCACTGACAAGGATTTGGGGTTCTGCCTCTAAAAGTCAATCTAGATCAGAGGATGTGACCTAAAAACTTGTCAGGCTTGCTTGTAATGGTAAAAGAATTCCATTTTGTGTTGTCGACTTTTCATTACTCTTTGTGTCACAAAAATAGTTCACTTCAAATCTCCCATGTTCCTGAGCTGAATTAAATCGGCTGAGTTCTGGTTTGATGTAGTATTTGCTCTCTGTTTGCTAGATGGACCCAAACTGTTGTTGTCTTTTATTCTCTGAAGGAAGTTAAAGCGGAAAAATAAGTGAATGTGCTTTTTGATAATGAGAGAGAGAGGAAAGTGTACATCACATGACAACAGAAAACAATCACAGGAAAGAGCAATTTCTCCCCACTTCAAGAAAGAAGCCGCAAAAAAAATAAGAGGAAAGCTGTCATTAAAGGGAGAATAATCTCTGATCTTACTTTGTCTGTCATCTTCCACTGCAGAGCTTTCATCAGTAGTCTTCCTCATCCCGTCTTATTTTAAAAACAAGAATTAGCATATAATAAATTAATAACACATTATTATATGTTGAAATGAATTGTTGGGTCAGACGGTCAGATGTAAACACTATCTGGCTTTGAGGAAAATGTTATTCAGTTGCTTCTCTCGGAAGATCAATGGCTAAAGAGGCAATCTTTTGGTCAGCATGTTCATGCCATCTCGGTAGGACAGTCTCACTTGGCTAAAGCTGACAGATTGATCTTGACATATTGAAAGATGGTTCAAATGCAACGACAGCTGGGGAGCGCTAAGAAGTTTAGAGAACATGACCTATGAAGGAAGGCTAAAGGAATGGGGTTTGCTTGTGCTAAAGAGGACTGGCAGATGAGGGGGATCAAGGGGACAGGGCTTGGGGTTATGTTAATTGATACGTAAACAATTGTTGGAAATGGAATAATTATTGCTGTGTTGCTGCTAGGCCAAGGAGCAATGCATTAAAATTGTGATGTTTAGTTTCTTTCAGTTATAAACTAGGCATAATACCCTTGTTTTAATGGCAGATTTGAAAGGGTAAAAGATATCTGGGGAAGTTGTATAAGCCCTTGAGGGGTTTTTAGGAGCATGTCAGATGAGTATCTGGTGATGTCAACTTATTTGATCCTACATCAGTGATGGAGTCACCAGAAGTCACTTTCAGCCCACATTTCTATGATTCCAATTATATGTACAACACAAAGGATGGTGAAGTACGAATTCTTTGAAAACCAATTCTGACTCTTGGGAGGTCTGTGACCTAATGCCCTCCTCCTCTCCCTCCATTGTATGAGAGTCCATGCCTGTCTTTAATGGGAGCCTCCCTACTCATACAAGAAATCCATCTGAATTAAAGTTGCAGTTGAGCATGTTCTGTTTCCCTGTTCTTTTATGCCTTCATGTGCTTAGTTAGGAGAACTCTTTATAAATCTATAGAGATTTTGAGTATCTCAAGCCTCACCTCTTCTCACTTCAAGGTGAAGAAGGAGCAAAACAAGAGCATACGTGGGCACAACACCCAAACAAAATCTGGCATGCTTTGGCTGACAAGTACATGCCAAAACTGCCTTTTTATTCTCTTCATTCAGAAATTGTTTGCCCCTTAGTGATTCAGTGACTTAGCTATGAAAAGTCAGGAATTTTTTTTTTTTTACTGAAAAAATAGGACACTTTCACCAAGCTGTCCCCTGAAGGCTTGTGAAAAGCTAAAGTGTAAGGGGGTAGCTGAGATTTCCAAGGAAGTGTGTCAAGTCGTAAAAAGTTCCTTCCATCTCTGGGAAGTTAGACTTCTCTGACTTTAATTTTTTAAGTCCACCTTTACTTTCACGACTTTGGTCTTAAATTTGTCCTTCTAGTCTTTAGAAGAACATTCTCCCATTTCCCTGAAAGACAGAACCTGTCTTATGAGATTTCCATGCATAACTTCAAGCTATTTACATAGAAATGTCAAGGTAAAGCTTGCAATTGCTTTACCCAGGGGGCTCACATATGGTAAACAAAATACAATAGGAGTTGGGTAATAAAATGTGTGTTAATGAGCTCAAATAAGGATTTTCTATCTCACTAGTAAAAGTAAAAAGCTTTGTTTAAATTAATAATTTTATTAATTATTACCTGGCATAAAATGGCAACTGTAGAACGCACTGAGAATTGAAGATAACTTAGTTGGCCTGTTGTAAAGCAAATTAATATTAACGTTCTGTTTATTTTTCCATGTAATTAAGCAATAATGACCAAAGCTTAATGCTTTTTTTGGAGATTAATGATGACTTTGAAAATGAATGGTTTGAGGTGAAAGCAAGGACCATTAGCCATAGCAAATTGTTAAGAATCCAGAAAACACAGTGGGCTGAGTCATTCAATTTGTTTCATGATTATTTAAATACTGCTTTTTCCTCTGTTTGTTAGAAAACAAATTGATATTCATACATGCTAAATAGTGCAAGATTTAACATTTTCATAGCAAGCAGCCAAATAAAGAGTAGGCTTGGGTTCTAGCCAGGGTCAGCTCTGAGAACAAGCGTCATGACTGTTACCTAAAGTCTCTACTTCTCACTCTTTTCACCACATGGATTCTAGGATTCATTTCTAGTACTTAAGTCATGTTGCTCTCGCCCATGAAATTACTCTCCTACGAGGTGATTAAAGCAGAACTAGCATGTGGTGTTTGCAGGATCAAGTCCCATCCATTGCTAACTTAGTGCCTGGTAAAGGAAACACATCAGCACTTCCACTCTACTTGTGCACAGTGGGAGAGACATTTCTGGGTTAATTTTTTTCATCTTAAAAGTTGCCCTTCATTATTAATGTTTTCAGATCAAATTGTGGACTGCAAAAATTTCAGTAGAAACTGGCTGTCTGGGTCTTTGCTCCCAGGGAGCTGCAATAGAATTTACCAGATCTAAAAACTGTCGTCTTCAGGCTCTGAGTTGCATCTGGCACTCACTGCAGTCAACAGCATAACTGCTATTGAGTTCTCTGGTGCAAAATCCAGATGAAAGCTCTTCCTTTCTCTCTCTCTTTTTTTTTTTTCCCCCTTTTCTTCTTACAATAGCACAAATCAGAAGTAATTTAGTTGAAATCAATGGAATTACATCTCTGAGAAGTGACTAAAATCTAAGCTATTGCCAGTTCACTCTACCACACTTCACTACGGGAATACCACTGTTTCAATTAGACGTGCTATGAGAGAAATCTTTTTCACTAAGGCTTTTAAAGTGGGATTAGTTTTTGAGATTTTTAAACTGTTTCTGAAGTGTTTTACTTAAGTTTTAACTGTGGGAGGTAAAGAAACACCCTTTCCTCCTTAGTTTATTGTCTAGATAGTAATTGGACACCAGTATTTTACAACATTTGCACTGCCTTTTTTCAGATGTTCCTTTGCACTGACTGTAAGAGAGAGCTTGAATAACTCTGTGATAGCCAGACAAGACCAATGTCTGCAGATAGCTATACTGTGAAAGACACAAGTATCTCTAATACTAGAAGCTCTGGTTTTCACCTAAAAATGCTGAAATCATATATGCCCTGCTTATTTCCCCTGTGCATGGACAGATTTGTTTGTAAATGTTTGAGAAATTAGAGAGGAGCCTGTTTATCCATTTATTTCTTTAAAACTATGATGCTATTTGAAGACCAGAATAAATCAATAAACTCAGAGGTTTCCTGCATACCACAACCAAGCATGTTGCAAAGCCAGACAGGTGGATTGGTGGTGTTTATTTGTTTTTCTTTCTTCCTTGCATTTTCTTTCTTCCATTGCAATTTCTGTTTCTTTATAATTTGATTGGAGATTGAGCCAATGGAAACAACCTGTAACTTACTAAAAACCAGCCAACAAACCAATCCTTCTATTCTGGTAAATGTTACCTTATTTCTGATCTTTAAGTGTATCAGTGGAACCAAGCACAGGTATCTGGCTTTTAGTAAAGCCAGATAGTACAAAAGTAATGTTTTCCTGCAGCAGATTGCATGGTATACAGTGGGATCCTGCAGATATTTAAGAATATGAATAGCTGTATGTGAAAATGCTAGAAGCCTGGAAAGAAAGGCCAGTCTTCTCTTTGATCACAGGGTGGATATCAAATCTCATTAATAATCACATAAAATTACGTGCTACCTGGTTTTGGTTTTTTGTACAGCCCTCTAATGTGTTGGGTTTTGCACATGGTCTGTTGTGGCAGTCAATCCTGACAGCATCCCTTTAAGATTTCTTCCTTGTGGCTTTTTATTGCTGCATACAGCAATTGCTGAGAGGTTTACTGAGTGTGTACTGGAACTGTCTGGAAGTAAGCAGTAGCATTTTACTTCAGGTTCGTAATCCGTTTGTAAAAGCCTACACGCTGTCATCCTGTACTTTTTAACAGGAATGAAAAGCTGAGCCAAAATGGGAGCCGCTTCGTGGTGCTGATACGGCAGAAGTGAAAAGCTTAGGGAAGTCTGCGTGGGTCCTGAGTCAGGTGCCTTATTAGTGTGATCTGGAGTAAACTGGATAGTGTCTGTCTCCCAGTGGAGTGGTGTCATCAGCAAACTTCCTCAGGGTACACTTGATCCCATCATCCAGATCACTTATGAAGATATTAAACAGCACTGGGACCCCACTACAGGTTCCTGGGGACCCCAGTTGTGGCAGGTTGCTGATTTGAGAAGGAGCTATTTCTCACCACCGTCTGGGTGCAGCATGGCAGGCAGTTCCCAGTTCCCCACCCAGCGCCCAGACCACTTGTCTAGACTGTAAAGCATCAGTTTCTCTGGGAGGAGAAACTGTATCAAAAGCCATGGAGGAATCCAGCTAGATAGTGTCCACTGCTCGCCCCACATCAACTGAGCAGGTTACTTTGTCGTAGAAGGCTATCAGGTTTGTCAAACACGATTTGCCGTTAGGGGATCTGTGCTGGCTTCTTCCAGTTGTGTGCCGCCAGGGTGATTCACTCCATAACTTGCCCAGGGACTGAAGTAAGACTGATGGGCCTATAATTTATTTCCTGGATCCTCCTTTAAGCCCTTCTTGTAGATGGGGGTGATACTAGCCTTCTTCCAGTCCTCTTGGACATCCCCTGACTTCCATGACTTCTCAAAGATGATGGAGAATGGCCTTGCAACATCAGCCAGCTCTCTTAACCCCCTGGGGTGGATAACGTCAGGGCCCATGGATTTGGAGGGGTCAAGCTCCTGTAATAGCTAGTGTACCACCTCTTCCTTCACTGACAGTGGGTCTGTGTTTGCATCAACCTGCATTGTTGTTCCCAAGGCCTGGGGCCCATCAGTGCTGGTAAAGACAGAAGTGAAGGTAGTGTTGAGAACCTCTGCCTTTTCAGCGTTGTTGGTGACTAATTCACCTCTCCTGTTTAACAGTGGGCCAATATTTTCCTTCTGTTTCTGCTTGTTGTTTCCATACCTGAAGAACCCTTTCTTGTAGTTCTTGACATATCTGGTCAATTTCCATTCAAGCTGAGCTTTTGCTTTTCACCTGCATCTTTTACATGCCCTGGCAATGTCTTTGTAGTTCTCAACAGGTGTTTGTCTGCTTTTCCATCTCTGGTACGCTTCTCTTCTGGTTTTGAGCAGACTCAGAAGCTTGCAGTTAAGACAAGGGTGGTCCTTGTCTTAACTCTGTGCCTACACCTACTTCCTTTACCTTTGATGGGAATGAACTGGTTTTGTGCTTCTAGGAGAGCATTCTTGAAAAATTCCCAGCACTCGCTAGCTCCTTTATACTCCACAAAAGCTTCCCAAGGAATCCCTCCCAGCTGAGCTCTGAGCACATTGAAGTTTGCTCTTCTAAAAATCTGAAACCTTTGTCATAGTACTAACCTTCAGTGTGCTCAGCAGGATCCCAAACTCCACAATATTGTGATCGCTGCAACCAAGGCTGTCACTGAGAGACTACAAAGCAGGTTTTCTTGGTTTGTCAGTAGTAAGTCCAGCAGGGCCTTGTTCCTGGTGGGCCCATCTAACNTTTTCCTGCAGCAGATTGCATGGTATACAGTGGGATCCTGCAGATATTTAAGAATATGAATAGCTGTATGTGAAAATGCTAGAAGCCTGGAAAGAAAGGCCAGTCTTCTCTTTGATCACAGGGTGGATATCAAATCTCATTAATAATCACATAAAATTACGTGCTACCTGGTTTTGGTTTTTTGTACAGCCCTCTAATGTGTTGGGTTTTGCACATGGTCTGTTGTGGCAGTCAATCCTGACAGCATCCCTTTAAGATTTCTTCCTTGTGGCTTTTTATTGCTGCATACAGCAATTGCTGAGAGGTTTACTGAGTGTGTACTGGAACTGTCTGGAAGTAAGCAGTAGCATTTTACTTCAGGTTCGTAATCCGTTTGTAAAAGCCTACACGCTGTCATCCTGTACTTTTTAACAGGAATGAAAAGCTGAGCCAAAATGGGAGCCGCTTCGTGGTGCTGATACGGCAGAAGTGAAAAGCTTAGGGAAGTCTGCGTGGGTCCTGAGTCAGGTGCCTTATTAGTGTGATCTGGAGTAAACTGGATAGTGTCTGTCTCCCAGTGGAGTGGTGTCATCAGCAAACTTCCTCAGGGTACACTTGATCCCATCATCCAGATCACTTATGAAGATATTAAACAGCACTGGGACCCCACTACAGGTTCCTGGGGACCCCAGTTGTGGCAGGTTGCTGATTTGAGAAGGAGCTATTTCTCACCACCGTCTGGGTGCAGCATGGCAGGCAGTTCCCAGTTCCCCACCCAGCGCCCAGACCACTTGTCTAGACTGTAAAGCATCAGTTTCTCTGGGAGGAGAAACTGTATCAAAAGCCATGGAGGAATCCAGCTAGATAGTGTCCACTGCTCGCCCCACATCAACTGAGCAGGTTACTTTGTCGTAGAAGGCTATCAGGTTTGTCAAACACGATTTGCCGTTAGGGGATCTGTGCTGGCTTCTTCCAGTTGTGTGCCGCCAGGGTGATTCACTCCATAACTTGCCCAGGGACTGAAGTAAGACTGATGGGCCTATAATTTATTTCCTGGATCCTCCTTTAAGCCCTTCTTGTAGATGGGGGTGATACTAGCCTTCTTCCAGTCCTCTTGGACATCCCCTGACTTCCATGACTTCTCAAAGATGATGGAGAATGGCCTTGCAACATCAGCCAGCTCTCTTAACCCCCTGGGGTGGATAACGTCAGGGCCCATGGATTTGGAGGGGTCAAGCTCCTGTAATAGCTAGTGTACCACCTCTTCCTTCACTGACAGTGGGTCTGTGTTTGCATCAACCTGCATTGTTGTTCCCAAGGCCTGGGGCCCATCAGTGCTGGTAAAGACAGAAGTGAAGGTAGTGTTGAGAACCTCTGCCTTTTCAGCGTTGTTGGTGACTAATTCACCTCTCCTGTTTAACAGTGGGCCAATATTTTCCTTCTGTTTCTGCTTGTTGTTTCCATACCTGAAGAACCCTTTCTTGTAGTTCTTGACATATCTGGTCAATTTCCATTCAAGCTGAGCTTTTGCTTTTCACCTGCATCTTTTACATGCCCTGGCAATGTCTTTGTAGTTCTCAACAGGTGTTTGTCTGCTTTTCCATCTCTGGTACGCTTCTCTTCTGGTTTTGAGCAGACTCAGAAGCTTGCAGTTAAGACAAGGGTGGTCCTTGTCTTAACTCTGTGCCTACACCTACTTCCTTTACCTTTGATGGGAATGAACTGGTTTTGTGCTTCTAGGAGAGCATTCTTGAAAAATTCCCAGCACTCGCTAGCTCCTTTATACTCCACAAAAGCTTCCCAAGGAATCCCTCCCAGCTGAGCTCTGAGCACATTGAAGTTTGCTCTTCTAAAAATCTGAAACCTTTGTCATAGTACTAACCTTCAGTGTGCTCAGCAGGATCCCAAACTCCACAATATTGTGATCGCTGCAACCAAGGCTGTCACTGAGAGACTACAAAGCAGGTTTTCTTGGTTTGTCAGTAGTAAGTCCAGCAGGGCCTTGTTCCTGGTGGGCCCATCTAACATTTGTATGAGGAAGCGTGCTTATATTCACAGCCCTTCACCACCACACCTGCCATCTCTCAGCTCTTCTTGCTGATCAGGAATGAGATTCCTGCTCCTCCTGTAAAACACCATGACGCATTCCCTTTTAGACTTTTCTCAGCGAAGTGGAAAAGCAATACAAGTGCTACTGTGCCCCTAAACTACTATTTTGCAGTTGTTGAACAGTGAGGCGAGAGAAGGAATTGATATTTGGTTGTCAGAAACTTTAGTATGTGTGCAGCTCATTGCTGAGAATGAATAGCATATCAGTGAAATCTGTGATTTAAATACAGTTGAGATAATGTCTTCACTGCTGTGGTATCCACTCTGTTATGTGATGGTAAGACACATTTCATTTTGAAATTTGTAATTTTCTAGTGCTGTCGGTAATACAACTGCTCGCTGAGACATTCACTATGTTGAGAAACACAGAGACAAATATGCTTCATTCCTCATTTATTATCTTGCTATGAAATATAAAGACGAATTTATCCAGCTACTTCAAACAAAATCGTTCTCTCTTGTTGAATCTCACAGAATTCTTTTCCCATCATTAAGTTTTACTGCAGCACTTTCCACACCAGGAATTTAATGTAAGTTATTAAGCAGTTCTGGTTTTCCTCATTTAAAAAAAAAAAAAAAAAGGTGGCTAATCCTTCTCTTGTTACTCACCGTAAGTGAAATGAATGTTAGATGACAGTATTATGACTGGTGTGAGGGTCTATGCTGCTAGAAATCTATGCTGTTATTTTAACATCTACTAAAGCTATAGAAACACCTATTAAAACTATAGAATAGAAATACTAGAACATGAACAGCATATCCACACCAAGTGTAGCAGTTCTTCGTTTAAGCCCTCTACATTCTCTGCATTGAAACAGAAATTTGCCAGAAAAACAGCTTTCAGGCCTTGTCTGTAATTACTGCTCATACTAAACTGCTGTAGAGATGCTGGCAAGTACAACAGTTGGATCAGACCGCATGGATTATATTAGGTAGAAGGACTACTTGGAATTTTAATTGATGATGAGCCTTTTAAACTTTCTCCTCAGGATTAAGGGAAGAATAGAACTGAAATTATTTTAATTACTTTTTGAATAAGGAATGGTAAAAGTCTTTCCAAGAGCTTCACTAAGTTTAAAGCAAACGTTTGAAAGTTCTGTATGTTATAGAAGTTGATATTTTTGGAGGAGTTTGAAAATTAGGGTGCCCTGTCAGGCCATTACATAAATTTGAAAATGAAACCCAATTTTTTTCATTTAATTTGCCCTTTGCCAGATGTGTCCTGTTGCTGTTAAATCAATGACTACAACAAAAACTCTTTTGGCTTAGGTCAAGATCAGCTTCCTGTCTAGGAATGTCAGCCTCCCCAACTTTAGGAAAAAAGACATTTATACCAGTTGCTCATTTGTGTTGTTACAGTAAATATTAACAAACACTCTAATTTGGTAGTTTTATTTTTATTTTTTTAATTCGTTTTATCCTTACAAGTGATTACACTAGAAATCAGCAGTTTTTCTTTACCCTTCCGTGCGCAGTCATACTCAGCCCACACAGCTTTGAGTCATCTGGGGTATTTCAGAGTCAATAATCTGCTAGGAGCTCACTTGTCACCATTTGACTCCAGCTTCTGTAGCTGGAACCTGAATGGCTTTAAAAGAAAAAAAGTAGGTGCTGGAAATAAAACACTCCATTTGTGAGCATTTGTTTCAGATGGTTCTGTTCTCGGGAGAGGCTGCCGCCAGTGGCCAGCTCACAGCAGATTGGGATGCAGGCTGGGGAGGGAAAGGGTGATGCCCAGAGCCCCTGTGCTGGCTGCTGGGTCTGTTGCCATGTGCTGGGACTTGGATCATCTGCTTATTGCAGATCTCTACGGAGTGTAACTCTCTGCTTTGCTGCCTGGAATAACACTTCAACCTCGCTGTTATTTGTGACTCTTTCCAGAATTTTAAACCTGACTTCTGAATGTTGTTTTAAATGTTAATTTTTGTGATTGGGAGATGCCTGGCCATCCCCTCTTGACCCTTTTTTACCTAACAGTAAAATACAGTATTGCTGAATGCTTTGCCTCGCTTGAATTGTTAACAGTTGCATGTTTATAAATGGTCTGTATGCTACAGTGAAATTAAAGCTGAATTTGCTGTGTAGTCCATTGCCACAAACTCAAAGAAGCAAGGTCAAGTCTGGAAGAATGCCGTGGCAATCAACATGTTATTCGGGGAGGAATATCAGACAGATTTATGGCTGCATTGGAGGAAAAACTTAAGGGAATGCTATAGACAAGGCAAAAGAGATTTTACAAGTGGTCTTGCATGACAAGGAACCCTGCCTTGGGCAGAAATGGCCTCAGTGGAATACTGCTAGAGAGCTGTCAGGGCAGAGATAGAGCCGATTCCTTCTGCCTCCATGTCTGAGATCATCACCTACTGCACGACCTTCTGGGGCATTAAGAGTAGGGGATGTGTAATCAGTGCTGTTGGCTGTGGAAGTATCCCAGCTTTGCTCTGTTGGAGCAGGGCGTTTGCTTCTTGGCCCTGCTGCACGTATGCTGAGGCATTTGATGAAATAGTTGCCACATGGGATGTTTGTCTAAGAGTTGACGGCAAGGGAAAGGATAGCTTTGCAAAGGCCTCAAAAGTGAAAACAAGCAGCATACGTTTGTGCTACAGAAGTGGGAACAAGCAGAGGAAAAGTGTGATGTGAGTCAGTGACAGGTGAGAACTCTTTGCAAGTATGAAACAAGGAAGAGGATGTCTCCAACACACAGCTGAATGTTGAATGAGAGCTTGGTTGAGGATTTTTACTGTGTGATTCTTGCAAGTTGACACAGTTGAGATGTTACGCAGGAGGAATTTGCAATGTTTAGATGTAGTCAGATGTAGAGAGATGTTTAATTTTTTCTCCAAGTTCTTAATCAGAGCTTTACCTGTAAAGCCCCTTTAAATAACACCCCACAGAGCTGGCCTGGTGTCGCTTTTGCTGAAAGGTGAATTACCCTCTTCCGCTGCCGTGCCCCATTCCTTTGACACTGCTGCGGGGTGTTAGGTGATATCACCATAGTTTGCTCTCAGGGCTTCACCAGAAAACTAAATCAACTCTGAGGGAGTTGACTGATCTGACAACTCTGAATGATCAACTCTGAATACCGTATCATCAAGGAGAATCAAGTTTCATAGCAGGGAACTACATCTAGATGAGTCATTTTTCTCTATAAACAGGCCAGCTATCTGATGATAAAAAGGGTGTATGTGTCTTTGGTCAGAGTATTTGGGACTCTGCAAACGTGCCGAGGGAAGAGGTCAGAATGCAGCATTCTTGGTGCTGAAATCCATCCTCCTATTTTCATCTTAAAAAGCAACATATGCTTTGCATATGTTCTTTGTTCCTTTTTCCAGGAGAGAAGGGGAAGGGGGATGACTTGATTGATCATGTGCAGACCGTGAGATATTTCCTAAGCATGAAGCACTACCCTGTGTCCCAATGGTCTACCACACAGCACACTTGCATTAAGCTCTTAGCTCAGGCTAAGTGTTTAGTCCATTGTCATCCGCTCTAAACAGCATAAGGCAAAAGGAAGAAACTGGGGCACACATGTTGAGGTCACAGAACTATCAAAGATTTTGTCAGGGCGGATGGCCGGCTTTTAAGTTTTGGTGCCTGGCAATGGCATAACGATGGTATTCATTTACTGCAGTGAGGAAGAGGAGGATTTACTTTTGCTTCCTACATGACTATAGGGGTGAACGTCTGTCTTGGTCCCAGCATCAAGAACAACAGAGATTTCTGCACCTCAGAGAGCAGAAATCCTCCTTTCAATAAGAAACCATTGGCAAAGCCACAAGACTGCAGTCTGTTTTCTGTTCCCTGCACGTAAACCAGCAAACCACATACGCTGGGGAAGGAGCATGTGGGAAGATGTGTATTGATGCTACTCTTGCAGCTACTAGTGCAGCAGTTTTAAGTCAGATGAGGATCTGATACAATGGTCTGGCCATATGGAGTTTGAGGAAAATACTGCCCATTTAGACTTTCTTTTTAACTACACAAATTCTGCATTTGCAAATCTTGTGTTCTTGCCTAAGAGCAACTGAAATGACCTTTGTTTTTTTGAAAGCAGGAGGAGTTTGCACACACAACTGTTAGCTTTATTAGCTAAATTAAACTCCTTTCCTGGATACCTTACTATACCTGCAATAGTGCTTGCTAAGCATGTTCTGGAGTAGTTATTCAGCACCTACTTTTGTCCACAAGAAATGTTCTCTATAGGAAAGGAAAGAATTTATTCCTTAAGCTGTTTTGATTCTGATTCCGTTCCTCTACCAAATTTTGTTTTGGGATCTGCCTAAACAAGTTCTTGATGGCAGAGAAGATAAATGGGGGAATAGATATCCTGATAGAGTCAGTCTTTGGTAGTACCATCCTTCAGTGTCAGCTGTTGATAGTATCCAGGAGTCAGAGATGGGCAACTCTCCGCTTTTCATTGAATGGGACAGTTACGGCTAAGCTACATTTCTGCAGACAATATCATCACCTGATGTTTTTTCAACTTGAATGTACTCCTTTTTGTCTTGTGAAGTGTGGATGCCTGTAACTACTGATCTTTCCTTGAACTTTACTTTTTTCAGTTGAGAGTTTTCTTCTGTTTGCCTTGTTTTCAAGTCCAAAAAGTTTTCCTCAGTGAATTGATTTTGTGAGCTGGAGGGATTGTTGGCATAAAAGTCTACTAATGTGTGAAATTTATTGTGATCTCCGATTGTGAACTTTGAATAGTGCTCATCAGGTCAGAAATCACTAAGTATATTGAATCTGTCTTAAGGAAACAAAGACTCTTAAGTAGAAACCTTTCTTAATAATCAGGAGGCACAACCATGGCACATAGCCTTTTTATTGTGGCTGTGAATCTAAACTTCTAAACTGATCAGCAGTTGAAATGAGACCCTTGTTCCCTTGTATTGAAAGCTTCAATCGATTCTATACACTGGCCTTGTTAACTGCACAAGCTAGCTTTGTAATTTCCCTGGTTACTTATCTCTCTTTTCAGGTGATTCTTTTTTTCTTTTTTTCTTCCTGTCCCCCACTCCGTGTCCACATCTCACAACACCAGAGGCTGCAAGCTCAAGGGAGACATTGAGGCAAATATTGATGTGGATCTAGAAGTGCAGGATACAGTCCTGAAGCTTTTCACCCTCTTCTTGCTTGGATAACTCTTCAATTAATTTTCAGAAGTTATTTAACTCAAGGTGTAGTCCTGAAGCATTACAGCATGAAGTCATTAGTCATGAGCAGAATCCTGACATCCTTCTCTCATGCCGCAGACGATAAAGCATCTTGCTTAGAGAGCTGGAAGCTGGACTGACATTGTCAAAAACTGACTGGTGTTTGTGCAACAGGAGGTAATGTACCATTTCTTTATTCCTTGCAAGTGCCCCAAAAAACTGGTAAGACCCTTCTGTGACGCTTATCTCTGCTTTCTTAGGAATGAAAAAGGAGAGCTTTCATAGTTTTTGTTGCTCTGGAATACTGCCAAAGCGTATTGCAAGGGCTCCTCTGGACAAAATGTGTATATGAGTGTCTTAATGTCACCTCTGAAATGAGTGTTGTGGGGGTCACCCTGGCCCAGCAAATGGGGTGGTACAGTATGTCTTTCAGGAACACTGTCAACCCATGTCGTGGAGGAGACGGCTTAAATGAACACAAAGATCCTGTACAGGGACATGTCCTATTTAAATTAGTCTGAGGAGTGCACTCTTACTGCCTAGGGTGTATCTTGGAGCTTTCCCGAGACTTCCTGTGCCTTTGTGGCCCCAGATCTTCTCTCTTTGCAATTTTTTGCATTTTTATTTTCTTTCCTTCCCTGGATCTTGGAGGTGCTTATATCCTATTGGTCTGTAAACCACTTGTGGTTTGTAAGTGCTTTGACTTTCTGCTATTGCCCAGTTCCCAAGTCTGGCTTCTGCAGCCACTGGCCATGCTGTGTCACAAGACAGGTACATGTTTTTTGAGAATCTGTTCGCAGAGCTGAAGCTCCTTCTCCTGTATAGATAAATCAATATGTTTGACTTTTTTTGCAAATGGGAGTTACAGGTGTACTACCCTTAGGTGTGCCACAGTTATTACCTTATTTCCTGCTGAAGTGCTGTAATGAAGAACAGAGTTGTTATCATGCTTATTTTGAGAAACTAGGAAAATGGTAGCTCTCAATTAATGATGTCTGGTACTGATTCCTGTTCTCCCCAGAGCCTTTACTAGGCCATTGCCTAGTAGCACAGAGTGACTTTACAGAGGGTGGAATTTGCTTGAGGCTGCCAGAGCAGTGTAGAAGAGACGTGAAAAGACTTAAGAATTAATTTACTCTACGTTTTTCATATATAATCCCATCTTGACCCCTTTTTCCTTACATCAATTTAGTCCATATCCAGACAAGTGCAGTACTTCTGAGGTGCAAGCTTCAGTTGCTAAATGAGGTAAGAATGACAGAGACTGTAGGCATCCTGTCTGAAAGCAAAGTACAGCTTTTATGGAGTTGCTGATAAAAAACATGAGAGGGGGACTGAGAGACAGGAAGAGTTTATGTTGAACACCGAGTTCTCACCTGAAGCTGATGCTTCCTTGGGATACTGGGCTCAGTTAGGGGCTACACATTTTTTGTTAGAGGTTGCTAATAATCCAACAGGGTTTCTGGTCTTCAATGTTTGTTTTAAAGGCAAGATAAGCAGTTTAAAGTGTAAACTGATAATCTTCCCTTAAAACATTATTGTGAACTTCCTTTTCCAGTAGCAGCAAAATAGATGCTTAGGAAGAGGCATGAGCCACATACAGGACCTTTCAGAGTGAGGTTTCAGAGGGGCTGAATGCCAGAAGTCACACAGCTGATGGCTTCGTCATTGCTTCAAGTCACAATCCGCATTTATGAAACAGCCACTCTGAGCTCGATTATGGAATTATTGGTAAATCCCCAAAAGCGTGTTTTTCTGATACCCTAAGGGTGGAAATTAAACACCTAAAGTCAATTTGCCATAGCATGGTGGTGGTTCTTTAGCCACTGCTGTCCGCTGTCTTCTGCTAGTTCTGCCTAAAATTCTATGGCTGAGGAAAGAAATAAAACAGGCATTTTTCATATAATACCTTTCCAGCTTGGCCTTGGACTCACTGTTCACTGACATTTTTGCAATTAATTAGTAATACATAGGTTGATTCTTGTATGTTTCACTGGAACTTAAACACGTGCTCAGTACATCAGAGGTATCATAAAATCTAGTCATGTGCTTCTTTTCAGAAATTCAAGAAGCTAAGAGTGCAGATAGATGCTCAGATTTTAAAAATAATGTTGGGTGTAACTCCTGTTTGAAAACATTTCTGAAAATCCCATTAGCACTCACCTGTCTTTTCCACACTTACTCAGTGTTTAAAATGTGCCCTATGGGCTATCATTTATACATGGAAATTACCTGACCATATAACTGCAGGGTTAGTACTGTACGATGAGAGTGGATGAATAAAGACGGCAAATATTAAGTAATTTGCAATTACAGGTGATACAGAGATTATCAGAGGCTTTTTGAAATCGTGTTATATTGGAGGATTTCATTTTTCATTATTTTGTTACTCCATTCGTTAAGAATCTCCAGAAGAAAAATTACTCCTGATTGCAGATTAATTGCTACAGCACTTCATACTTTCACTTACTTCTGGACTGCACCTTTAGAAGGGAGAAACCCTTGTGCCATTGACTTCAGTGGAACCAGAGTTTAATCCTTGCTACAGGGAGCAGCTCAGTAAGAATAACCTTGGTAACTAGTGTGTGCTGTTGCAATCTCTGACATTTATTCATCCAAAAACATCAGAGCTCTGATAATAGAAAACTAAGTTTTAATTTTCGATTCTGATCCTTTAAATTATGCTGATACATCATCTTCTGGGAGTGTTTATGGGGTGTAATTTAATCATGATATTTTTTTCCACCAACAGATTATACAATAGGTAAATTAAAATCAAAGCATTGAGGTGAAGTTGTCTTTTGCTATAATTAACTGAAATGATTGTGCAGTATTTACAATTACTTTATTTTTTTTCCACATAATGCTGGTGGTATCTGGAGCTTTGTTTATCAATTTCAGTTCTATATTATTCACACGCTGAGAGAAATGCATAATTTAATAATATATTCTCTCATGCTCCGTGTTCCAATTTCCTGACTTAATCCCTATGAAACCCTATTAGTTGTGCTCTCAATGAATATTTATCTCACATTCACTTTATTTTGGCATTTGTCTTGGTGACAAAGGTTCCTGTAGTAGCATGTGTAAAACCAGGATATGACAAATGGGGTGCCGTATCTCTCACTTAGGTACCTGGAGTTAAAATCCCAACTCCATAGCTGGCATAGCAAGATAAGATCTGCATTCGGTAGTGGTGCAGAAATACTCCTGAAGTCAAAAGTGATCAAATCTTCCTGCTACAGGACTTGTAGCAACCTCCAGTCAAGAGTCACAGATGTCACTAGATTAATGAAAACTGAGCCTGGAATTAATGTTGATCGTCAAATCCTGAATTTCACCCCTTGTGAAAATCAAGTCATCTCTTGCACCTGCTTTCTGTATGTATAGGACCACAGGATTATGGCTTTAAGGTGAAAAGAAATATGAAGATACAAAAGTTGCACCAGGGGAGGTTTAGATTGGATATTAGGAAAAAATCTTTCACAGAAAGGGTTATCAAACACTGGAGCAGGCTGCCTGGGGGAGTGATTGAGTCACCATCCCTGGAAGTATTTAAAAGATGTGTAGATGTAGTGCTGAGGGACATGGTTTAGTGGTGGACTCAGCACTGTTCAGTTTACAGTTGGACTCGATAATCTTAAAGGTTCTTTCCAACCTGAATGATTCTATGAAAAGAAGCCTGAAATCATGTTACTCATAGGTTTTTCTTGGCCATGTTTCTTGGTGTCCCATGTTCTTAGAGCCATCTGTACTCTTCCCATGTGTGCTGTTTTGGGGGACTGTGGGTGTGACGGGTACATTCATGGAGAAGCTATTTTGAAGGTGTGTGGCACTCTGAGGATCTTTGGGTACTTTTGAAGGAAAGATGGATCTGGAATTACTATTGTCTAAAACAAGCGCTGATTTCTCCAGGTTCTCATCTAAGCCCTCCACTGTGCACCAGCAGAGGTTATGGGGAATGACATCTGTCGCTCTTGTTGCTGTTAACGCACTCATTTGTTATTTTGTGAAGCAAAGTGTACATGGAAAATGTCAAGGCTGAAGTCTAAAATGTGTTTGACTTTCATTTCTGCAGTTTGCACACAAGGCATCTCTCTAATACTGTTATTGCACAGAATCATGTTTAAAAATGCTTCAGTGCTCTCTTCTGAATCAGTAATATGAAAGAAATAAAATACAAAATGTCATTTTCTGACCATACAGAGACAGTTGGAAGCTGTGAGCTCACTTGCATGTCTCATAGGGATGGATGTGACAAAGTAGCAAGCTTCCATTTCAGTCTTTTCAGGACTTAATATAGTCCAATGGTCATAACTACAGTGCGTTTTCCCTCTTTTTAGGCATTGATTTTTAATGTAATGGCGGTATCATTTTACATCAGGGCAAGGATTACTTTATGGCCTTTGCATTTTTACTTTGTTTTCATTTTTTGATTTTCTGCAGTGCACAGATGTAAAACATAACTGTACAAATTGTGCATAGTACTTTGATGAAAACTGGGTCCCAGAACTCACACTCTTTGTCCCCTGGTCTCTTTCTCTACCCCACTAATACGCATCTGAGCCAGAGTGCTAACCCTGCTCTTTGAAAAGGAGAGTAGGAAAAAGCTGAGCTGAGATGCTGCTTAAAGCAATTACGGCATCAGCTGCGTGCAGGTTCACTTTCAGAAATCCCTCCTGACAGGGAGTTGAACAGGGAGGTGCTAGAAGCTCTGGGATTGAAGTGTGACAGTTCTTTTGCTCAGACAGGAGTCTTTCTCTGTGGCCTTTCTCTCACCCGACATAGAGGGAATATGTTTTTAAACAAGATTCTGGGAGTCCATTGACT
The DNA here is from genome assembly GCA_013398295.1 of Chionis minor. Lineage (NCBI taxonomy): Eukaryota > Metazoa > Chordata > Aves > Charadriiformes > Chionidae > Chionis > Chionis minor. Next base: position 849,740 of record VZSF01004236.1, on the reverse strand, counting down.
TTCAGTTGAGAATGAAGGTGATAAATGCCTTACTTATTTCAGTTTTATTGCACAGAGAAACGTTTTATGCTTGAGCTTTCTGGCAGCGGTTCCTGTGGCTTTTGAGAAAAGGTAATAACTCATTCCAGAGCTTATTTAATGCTGATGAAACTGCTGGATTTTAAAGAAACTTCTCATTGTCAGGTTGTTCCACAATTGTCTGTTGTAGGGTTGTGCATTGATCTGAAGGACACTGGCTGCTCTTGGCTACAGGTGTTTGAATTAAATTCTGCATTGTCCTGGAGTAATAGGAGGTGAAAAGCTGATTATCCATTTTAGAATAATAAACTGGGGCTGAGATCTTGGATCTCTTGAAATGAATGTGTAGCTTGTTATTAACTTCACTGGGGACATGATATCTTCATTTTACTGTGGGGTTATTTGGCATAGTCACATCTTTAAAATGAAGAACGAAGTTTGATGTAATTAAAGTAACTTTGAGTGCTGTGATCTATAGAGAGATGGCTCGTCCTGTCATAGGGTGATAAAAAGTGGATTTCTATTGTTTCAAGCTAAGAAAGTTCCAGTTTGACTAAATCCTGTAAGTACTCTTGCAGGGCTTGCTCTGAGTTTGCTGTGACTGTTGATTTTTCTGATCTTTAGTGCTAACTGATGTAAAAAATTGGTATTATTTTATTGTGCCTATTTGCATCGTCTAAGGAAATGGCTGACAACATTTGACAAAGATACGTGGGGCTCTTTCTCTTTATGAATAATTTAAATTCCTTTATTGAAGTGCTCTCTTTTTTTCTTGAGGCAGGTAAATCAGCTCCTCAAGGAAGAATGGTACCACTTGTGTACCATGCCATCACTGAAGTGTTCTTCAGTCTTGCCATTTAAATTTGGAAGGAAATCCATTCCCTAAAGGAATAAAAAGGGCAGGATTGATGGCCAAAAAGTCAGGGTGAATTAGTCACCAGAAAAATCTTTTATTCATGGAATTAATAAATAAGGGAGAACTGCAAAAGACATGCTGCTGGGTTTTGTCACAAAAATGAAATAAAAGGAATTGCAAGCCTGGCTTCTTGACAAAACGTCACTTCCAGTTTAAACAATGCGTATGTTAAAATTGAATGCAAAACCTGCTAATCAGTTTTGTTCTCTTTTGAGTTTGTTTGTGTCTTCTGTGGATATTTTTAGATCTGAAGGCTTCCTTTATCAGAATAGCCACGGAGAGCTGTGCTCCATGCAGAAAGTTTGGCCTAAAGAATCCTCTTCATTTGAAGCTGGTCTCATGCCACCTTCCCCGGCCCACTGAGCAGCCACTGTACTGGTGGGGTCCCAAACAAATAGGAATTTGGGCAGGAGGGATCCTTAGAGGCTCACACAACCCTACTTCTTCCTCTCCTTTATTAAATACTACTTGTAGTGATGAAATTTGTATCTTTTGGCTTTAGAAGCTGGCCCATCACAAGTTTTAAACAAACCTTAGCCTTGAATGTGACCATTTACTTTTTGCTTGTTCATTTTTTTGTTGTTACCTGAAAAGCATCTTTCTAGATATTGCACATTTTTAATCCCTGTGGCATGATCAAGCTTGTTCTGAGAAATAGTTGAAGGGAAAAATAACAAAAAGATCTTTTCTTTCTCTACAGAAACATACAGAAAAAGCACTCCTTTTTTATTTCCTTTTTCCCGTTAAAAAAAAAGCAACCAAACTTTAACCATCAAAATCAGTAAAGGTTTTGTTATGAGTGCTTTAAAAGCAGGTCACTAAGATGGAAGACTAATAGGAGTCTGTGAACTGTCACTTTTGGGCTGAGATACAAGGGGGCTCAAGCAGTGAGAATGAACACTTGTACTCGCAGACAATATGGAAATGGTGACAATTTCTTCCCCTGCCACTTCAGGAGAACTCTTGGAGAGGATCAGAGGATCTGGTAGCATTGACTTAAGTGTCCATACTCTTACTTCCCTTTCATGTGAGACAAGAGTAACTCTGTTACCTAATTCCTGTCATGTAAAGTCATTTTCAGCAAGAGAAGAATCAGACCTAGAGTCTATAAAACAGGAAAGATCTCTAGTTCAAAGTTCTAGTTCAAAGACTCCTGCTGGAAGGAAGCTCTAATGCTTTTCAGTGACATCCCCGACCCTCTTTGTTTTTCATTATGCCACAGAACAGTTCTCGGATTTTTTTGCCTTCAATACACGTACCATAAGTTTGTTAGCATAAAAGTAGTTTAGAAATGTCATACATAGTATGCATAGTGATAAATTAATGTTCATTCTGTGCTTCCGATCTTACTTCAAAGATTTGAAAAGAGAAAAATTAAATTTTACAATTAGAGTTTTACCCACTAGACAATGGCACCAGCATAGCATATGAGCTCCTAACTATATTACTCTGAGTCAGCTTCAGTTGAATTTAACAATATAATCTCTGCTGATGTTTTGTAAATACAACAGGCAATGAATCTGCTCTGGTCTGTGCTTGCTGAGCATCTACTCAGGCTCCAGCTTGTACTCATAATGGCTTGATTTTCTTCTTGTATCAGTTTGACCTGATGCAATTACAGTGCCTTCAAAAGACTGTCTCCTCATTTTACGTGAACAGGACGTGAATTTGACCTAAAAATACCATTTAGGATAGATAGAATCCGAATTCAGTACCGCTGTGTAATTACCAGTGAATCAGTTTTGCTGTCTGAAAAGGTACAGATGTAACCTGTTGTAACGAGGTTCTGTCAGTGGTATCTCACTGTGGGAAGTTCCACTGCTCTGGATAGGGACTGATCATGTGGCCAGTGTCTCCAAGCTCAGATCACGCATCTGACTGGCTTTCCGCTGTGAAACCTGGGACTATGGGTTCTTTGACGATAGGACCAGCAGCTTAGATTTCTTCACCACCAAGCTGCAGGAGTTCTAATTATATTTGCTTCATACAACATGTGATGTCAAACACTGCAATGGGAGCTTAGCAATTTTTATTTTTTTTTTTCTTCCCACTCACTTTTTCCCTCACAGTGTCCAGGAAAGTTTCAGGTTTGTAGGAAAGAGCACAGTGCTTCATCTGACCTTCCTCTCTTCTTCTTACACCTCTTGTGCAATGGTTTTGAAGTCAGTATCTTCCCCACTCCTGCTTCCTTCTCTCAAGTTCACCCCTTACAAGGGTGGAATGACTGACTTCAGTTTGGAAGAACAATGCTTGCTTGGCTGAGACCCTGGAGCTCTTCTCAAGATGACAAGACTGGAATAGGCCTGTCTAGCTCCATCTTCTTCATGCTCCCCATGTAAGTTTCTGTGGGGGGGAAAAAAAGTTGATTGAAAGGTAAGACAGCTTTCTGGCAGAAATCGCCTTGTTCAGGTAGTTGGGAGTCATTTTGGGTCAGTGGCCCTCAATTCCTTTCTTCCAAAAAGGCACAGCTTTTTCCATGTTTGTAATGACTCCACTGGGGGATCCAGTCCTTTCAGCTTTAGTTACAGAGTTCGTTACTGAACTGTTATGTACTCCCTGAACTTCCAGATGTTATGTGGAATATGAATGAGGCAAAAGGTTGATAAACAGGGCCTGGCTTTTCTTCCTTTCTTGTGGCTTCTCTGGAGGCAGCTCGTTTCCCCTGCTATTAAATTGATGACTAGTTACATGCTTCTCTTGCTATACCTCACAGAACTGATAAATGGCAAACACTACAAGAGTGACAAATGCCTCCACTGTTTATCCTACCCAGGGGCTACACCCCAAATTTGGTCTTTTTCCACTGCAGCTGGGAGACATGGAGAGGGAGAGAAGTACAGGCTAGGTGCGAGTAGTGGCAGTGTTGCAGCGTGTGCTGATAATAATAAACCATTTCCTTCTCTTTACTGCAGCTGCATCACATGAAAAGCCAAGGGGATTTGTACACCACTGGAGCCTGTGGCCCTTCCTTGGTGCTGTCTTCTGCTTTCCTCTTACCAGTTTCAAACAGCTGGTAGTTAGAGAGAGTCTCTTGGGGATGAGCTCTGAGTTGGAGGGGCTGTTGACCTGTTTGCCAGCTTTCCTCCTGCCTTCCCTGGGCTTGGTGACAGAAAAGGCTGATGGATCTTTGTGCATTCAAAATTTAAGGCTTCTTAAGGTGCCAGTGAAACAGGTGGCATTTGGCTTTTTTGTTGTGTTCTGAGATGGGGCTTTTGAGAAAAAACTTCATTACAAAGTGACTCAAATGTCTTAATTTTCAGTATTCTCAGGTTTGCATTACTCCAAAAAACGGCCACACATATTTTCTTAACACTGTCAAATGTTTCCCAGCTACTAAGCAAGGCAATTTCTTCTTACAGGTTAAACCTGTGTTTACAATGCAGAGCTGTGAAACAGAGGCAGAACATAGCTGGGAAGTCTATATACTGTGTCTCAGAGAAAATTTTTATGTTTGAATTACAAATACTACAAAAAATACAGATATTTGATAGAGAGGCATCTGCAGCTTCAGCAACAGTGGAAGAAATGTTATGGCTGACCATGAAGGCAGAATGACATTCATTTTGGAAGATACTCTTCCAGTCAACCTCCACTACTATTAGTTTTCTACAGATCTGTACTTCCAAAGTGGTGAAACAGAGCTCAGGATTCTTCTGCTCTAAATCACCTTATCCATGTATAACTAAGGTGAAAAATCAGTTTAATAAAGTGAATGTAATGACTGAGTTTGAGCTCTATGTTAGCTGTGAAAGTTACTGAGATTCTTTTTCTCTAGATTTGCATATAAGAGTCATTGTCAGAAGAACATATGTCTGTTTTCAGACTTAAAAGTTCTAATTTGATTAAACTGGGCTTCATGCCATATTTTTCCTATTATTATTTCATACAGGAGATCAAACTTGAGAAATATTCCTGCCAAAATTTTAAGTTACTTTAAATTCTGGGAAGAATACTTTATTGAAAATAATTTTTCAAAATTTTAAGTTAGCATATTCATTACTTCAAGAAGCAGTTGAACTTAGTTAGCTTTTTGGTTGGTATATATCCCACTTGGGGTTCCCTTGAGTGTTTGGCCTGCTGGTACGGGTTCAGCTGAGTAAAGAAGAACCATTTTAATTAATTTTCCTTGAGGGTGTGGCTTTGTGTTTGCTTATCACTAATTTATCGGTACTGTTAATGATTTGGTGGCAGCAGCTGCAAGTAGGGTGCATGGAAGGTGATTGTGCCTGCTTCGTCCCTTCAGGTTCTGGAGCAAAATAGCTATTTTTCACAGTAGAGGACAAGTAGTAGCATAGAAATAGTGTTGAAGATGACAAAGTTCTCTGCCTATCCAAGTCTGCCATTGAGCTTGACCTGCTGGACACAGTCCACAGTCCACAATTAAGTTTGGTAAGTCCACAGTCCACAATTAAGTTTGATTGTGTGAGAGATATTGACAGCTGCTCTAGAAAGCCATTTTCTTTGTGTAAAACAGAATAACAAAAAATAACTCATACTGTATTCCGTAGAAAATTGTCAATAGGAAAAATTTTGTGTTAGAAATGCGGTTTCAGAAGCCAATTCCTGAAATTTCTTTTTAATGCAAATGTCAGGTCACGTAAAGTGTTCAGGAAAAATTGAGCCATCACATTTTGCCTATCACTTTCATCTAGATCTAGTAATTATTTAACCCTTTACATTAGCACAACAGCATATAAAATGTTCAGCAACTAAAATAGAAATGATAATTCATCTGAAATTATGCAGCAAGAATGTTCCCAGGTTTAATCACACTGCTATTTTACTAGTTTGCATTGTGAGTATTTTTGGAAATGCTACAGAATTATTAGCCTGGTATGAAAGTGTTCATAGATGTTCAAGTTAGTCAAGAAGGCAAAAAAGAAATAATTCCAAACATTGGGGAAGACCAGGCCTTGCTCAATAAACCATGAAGCCAAACGCACATTTAGTTCTCCAGAACTGCCCTCCTCTGCTATTAAATGCCCCATTTTCAAATGCAAGTAGGATGGGAAGTGCAAGGATTAGAGGAATACAACATGTCTTTGTCTTCGTGTCACTGCATCTTGTGGTTCAAAATCCAGCATCATTGTTGCTTACAAGGTGGCCTTTTCAGCAGCAAGGGAAATGTCATCAAATGACATCAGCTAAGCTCACAGGAAGTGGAAAAGCATTTTAACAAACACAAATCATAGAATCATAGAATGGTTAGAGTTGGAAGGGACCTTAAAGATCATCAAGTTCCAACCCCCCTGCCATGGGCAGGGACACCTCTCACTAGAGCAGGTTGCTCAAAGCCCCATCCAGCCTGACCTTAAACACTTCCAGAGATGGGGCCTCCACAACTTCTCTGGGCAACCTGTTCCAGTGCCTCACCACCCTCACAGTAAAGAACTTCTTCCTAATATCTAATCTAAATCTCCCCTCTTCCAATTTAAAACCATTACCCCTTGTCCTATCACTAGATTTCCTGACAAAGAGTCCCTCTCCAGCTCTCCTGTAGGCTCCCTTCAGATACTGAAAGGCTGATAATACTTAGTATGTGTCATTCCCTTTTTGCCCAAACTTAAGTGTGCATTTCAGATTGTTGGTACTTTATGCATCTCACGTTATTATGTGGAAGTGGAAGCTAAGTTAGTCCATTACAGTCTTTCATATTCTGTCTGAGGAACACAAACATTTTCTGATGAGACTGGGGACTGAAGCGTATTAATGCAGTTGAAAATTTCCAGCTCCCAAAACAGACAGAAAAAGTTGTTACAAGGAATAAAACTAGGATAGGTAATATTACTGCCTGTACAAATACAGTAAAAAGGCAAGTGGTCTGCATCCATATTGCCTGGCACCGTGTTCTGTCAGGTTTTTATCAGCTGAGCTGTGCAAGATGTGTCTGAGCAGAAGGTGCTGGCTCTTGGTGATGTGCTCCTTCAGCTGATCTGGATCCTAGTGACAGGAAGAGGGGATATTATGGCAATGGTTCTGTCCAGTGAATGCCCAGTAAAAGTGAGACTTTTAAGTCCTTTGGTCGTTAGAGGATCCTATTGCACCTTTGTGAGGATTAACAGAAAGTGATGAGGGCATTTGGGGCAAGTTTAAGGACTATACGTGCCTGGTAAGAGAAGTGGGTTGGGGAAATCCAGCTCTGTCTAAAAGCTTGTCTGCAGATACGTACTTTCCCACACCACACTGCTGCCGCAGCTGCACAGCCCTCCTCCCATCAGATCAGGGCTCTGTCCACCCCAAGTGGTTTAATTGCATTTCCCCTTTAAATAACAGTAATTAGTTAAGGCTTCCTAGGAGGCTCAGAGGAGCACAACTGAGCATTTTTGTTGTGCATTGTTGCTTATTTTTTCTCTGAGTCTGCTGCAGTGTGTAGATGTGCCTAGTGAAAAGGCTCTTGGAATGCACCAGGGAGACAGATGTATTTCATTTGTGATGTCAGTGATTTCCATATATGAGAGGATCCTTAGAGATGTCTGTGCATGAAATGAATGCAGCTGCTCAGGTTGTTGCCTGAAAGAACAAGCATACGGAAATTAAATATGCCACTAAGATGTTCTCATTTTCTGCCTCTTCTCACTCATGTAAGCTTCCATCTGCCTGCCCAGCCCTGAAACTTCACTGTCATTTACCACAAATACCTCTCCTCCACCTTCTGCCAGATACTTGCTCCTTCCACACTCTGATAGATCACTACAAACCGCAAGCTCTCTGTAAGGAAACACCAAACTATCGCTCCCTCCCACACCAGCACGTAGCTTAGTTGCCGGCTCTGCAGACTGGCTAGGTGAAGAACTGAATCCACGCAGAGAGGAAGGCAAGTTGCCTTGGCCAGCACTCCGGTTTCTGCTCCTCCTCGCTGCATGGGGTGTCCCAGATCAAAGCTTAAGATTTCAGGCTGTTGTATAAAGATACCCTAAGATTTTTCAATACCCATTATGGTGGGGTGTTGAAATTGTAAGACTGGCTTATATGAATCCCTTGGAAAAAGCCCTCCTCTGCTTTTGCCATGTTCCTGATGTATCTTACAGTGCCACTGCCTGGAGAGGTCTAGAACAGCATAAAAGTACATAGAGTATCCAGGTGGCTTGAACCATGGCCAGGAGATTTCTGTTTGCAAATTTAATATATTTTTCTGAAGTGACATCAGAATCTTGCCTGTCATTTTTTGTGAAGTGCTTTGGGGTTAAAAAGTACCCTGTACTTTTTTGTAGTACTGTGTCTTGAATCCTCAAAGCATTTCTGAAAGCACCCCAAAGACAGCCTGACCTCAGACAATGACTTTCATCTGTGTGTTCCTGTTTTCTGCGATCTGTTCTTGGGTCAGACTGTGCCATATCCAAGCAGGTACAATATGCATCGCTAAGTATATGATGAAAGGGTTAAAAGTTTCTCTTTGTGCTGCTGTGCCCCATGTGTTTCTGCTAAGGTGGACATAACTGAATTTGCTACTCTGACAAAGGAGGGTGTAGCGGTGGAAGAACATAGCAAGGGTCCCTTTATTCCTCTGTCTGTCTGTCCTTCCCTTCCCACATGGGGGACAACCCAAGGTTGCTCTGTCAAAGAGCAGGGCAAATGCTTCTCCAGTGCGGTCAGCAGCTCCAGGTGGGACTGAGTGCCGTTGTTACACACATTCAGTGTAGTAACCAGAATCATAATACGGGTGTGCATTGCAGCAAGTGCTGTCACTGAGACTTTGTGCTAGTGGTGTTCAGCTGGGAACGTGCAAGTTTTTGTATCTGTGGGAATTTTATGCCTTTTTTTCATACATCTGGCTGCTGGAGAGTGGATGACAGCTCAGCGTGGGCTTTGGTGTGTCTCAGAGAGGCAGTTCCTTTTGTTCTTTTGCAGAGGTGTCTCCAGTGGTACTAAAGCATCACGTTCAGATTCCTGTGTTAGATTTTGCCTGTATCCCTTCTCATGCAGCTAGGAATTCGTTATGATTTAACCTTGAACCCGAAAACTTTTTTCTAGCTCAAAGGCTCAAATACTTCTAACTGAAAAATCTGTCACTTTCAATTCATCTGAGAAAGAACTAAAGCAATCCCACACGTTCACTTCTCTTTGCTAAATCCGGAGTATAAGTCAGTTAACCCAGACGGGTTTCTCTCAATGAGGGACAGCAATGCTCTAGAGGGCAGGCTTTGCCTGTATTAGAAAGCAGCATTTCCAGCTCATGTCCAAATTCAGTCAGCCCAAATAACATTTCAGCTACTTAACTTTCTGTTTATTCATAAATCAGACAAATCAATAATTGTTTAAAATGTGAAGGCTTTAATTTGCTGGCATTACATAGAAGTAAAGGCAGCATTAAATTAAAGATGCTACTGTGATGAGGTAATGATGTCTCTGTGAATATGCAAGTTGCCTTTTCAAGGGTGTTGGCTTTTCTTTCCCATTGGTATTAAGTGGGTTTTGTGTTGACAATAGAAAAGGTCAGCATCTAGAAATCCAGTTATTGTCAGGTTTCTTGTTAGGCTGGTTGCAGTTTCAGAGAAAACATTTTAAGTGCACGTGTTGCTCTTTCATAAAAACAACTTGTAAAGAATTTGCTGGCAGGTCTCTGATGGTCCACTTAGCAGTGGTATTTGTCACCTGGTCTTGTCTTAATTGGTGGTGAAAAATTCTGAGGTGAAATACATTCTCTTATGCCAGAGGTCTGGGTTAGTGGTTGTATGGCTGTGCACCTACAGACTGACAGATGGCGGGAGAATAAAAAAAAGTAAATCTTTAATTATTGATGTTTGTAATGAAAATATCTGTGTAGTCTGAAATGGTATAACTCCACTGCCATCGGTGGAGTTGGTACAGTCTACCTTTCCTGAAGACCTGCTCAGATCTGCTGTGCGCATAAGCCTGGTGTCACAACCTGTGTGTAATATGCAGATGGACTCGCCAGTGACTGAGATGAGCAGCACTTTGGCATGGTGCAGAATGGCATTGTGAAGCTGCCAGTCCATCTTTGGTCAGCTCTACGCTCAGCTGAGATGTGCCAACATGCACTCAGTTGCCAAGATGACTATCTTGAGCGAGTGATCCTGAAAGAAGGACTCTACAAGAACTTGAAAGGAAGCTGGCTTTTATTCGGTGTTTTATGATTCTCTTTATTTTTATTTCCTATATATAAAAGCTAAGGGAAAAAAATAAGATAAAAAGGGTAAGGAAGAGCTCTAGATTGTTGAAAAAAATCCTGCCTGCCTTTTCTTTGCTCCTGGGCTGGTCAGTAAGGGTAGAGAAATAATCATTTTTGCGTGTGGCTGTGTGTTTCAACTGAGTGAGGAGGTTGAGATCTGTAAAAAGGTGACAGACAGTGTGTAATTTAAACATCATTTTGAAATGTCTGTCTCCTAATTATGGTGTGTTTATATAGCAATTTTGCTTTTCTTTCTCTGTCTCTGTTTTTTTTCTCAGACCTTTACAGCTCACCTTTTAAGGCATTCACAGTCTTTGGACATGGGGTGAAATGATTAATAGCCTGTATTGATTTTTTAAAATGAGGAGATACAGTAGCATGAAGCAGGGAACAGCAGACTTAAATTTTCCATTATATTTTCACTCCTGGAGAGAGTGCTTGGAAATGGCTATTTCTATTGGAATGTCAGTGAGTTTCTGAATATTAACAATCTTTTCTTGTGTTTCTTTTAAGGCTGATAAATGGTTCCATTTACATTTTTTTTTTCCTGTTAAATTCTTGATTCAGTTAGGAAGTTATCATATTAAATGGGATTTTAAAACAAAGTTTCAGAAGAAATAGATTAGTTGTCTGTCTGTCTGTACATGGTTATCAAATGAACTCAACATTAAAATGCTGGAGCAATGGGGCATGCAGATAGAAAAGATGATTTTTAAGGGATCTCTGAAATTTAGAAAGCCAATTACTATTCTGCCATTGGAGAATTTTTCACTAAACATGTCCTAGTAAAAGTTTAAATGCCTATTAATTAACGTTTAGCTGATTCTTAATGGCAGTGAAGTCTAGTGACAGTATGACTTCCACATGAAAATTAGTCTGACGTTGGCTCTGTGGAGCAGGGAGATACATCACTGTTAATATGGTAGCCCATTTATTACCCTGGTGTCTTAATTCAGCTGCATTCAAAGGCAGTGAAGTGAGAATATCATAATCAGTTTGGGTAGGAATTTAAATTAGAGGTATGTCAACATGGTGGCTGTGCACCAGTCTGAAGGTCGGGGAGAAAGGCAAGAGGAGCTTCAGGGAATGGGAGCTGTGTGGAACTGCTGACCTGGACTGCTCTCAGCCACAAACTGCTGTGAGCAAGCCCTCACACTGCGCTAGGGAGATGTCCCTTGCTTCCTCAGGTGCCATTGTCGCTGAGGGCACGCACAAGGCACTTAGAAGACATTCCACTGAAATCCTTTTTGCAATTCTACACAGAGCAAAACTGTGTTCTAGATTTTTCTCCACCTGGCCTGTCTTCATTGCAGTCAAGGTTGCCAGTGAACCACTGAGGATATTTAATGCTTCAGATCTTACCTCAGACCGAAATTTCTTTCTTTATCCCAGTCCACCCTGTCCACAGCTTTCCAAATAAAATACCTGTTGCTGATGAGGGGGAGCTTTTTCCCAGAGGGGCTTGAGTATCATTGACAGGAACGGGGGAACAGAGCAGCAATGTTCTCATCTGCCACCTGGGTTCACATAGACCATCTTGCCTTGGGACTACAGGAGCAAATGTAAGCCAAAGCTGACCTCCAGCAGCCACATGTCTTTTTTAAGGCATAGGATGCAAACTTGGTGAGCCGAGCAGTGCACTCAGACGTATGCAAAGATGGTATGTCCTATCAATATGAACTGATTTCTTCACTGCTGCAGTAATTTGTAGGCCAGTTTCTGCCCTCTGTATGATTCAGGAAGGAATTTGGTCAGTACAGTGTTTTAACAATGAGCTGAGAGATTGCAGGGCTGTTGGTTGGGCTTTTTTCTTGCCTTAGGTATTTTAACGTATAAACTCTAGCATGTTATTTCAGAGGTACTGCTCACCTGGCATTCTGGCCTAGTCAGAATGATTTTCCACTCCTGACCCAACATCTGTAATTTCCAGTTATTTTTATTTCTAAGCTGCTGAGATAAGAGAAGGACCAGAAAGTACCAAACTCTTCCTCTCCTCGGGTGTGGGTGGAGGGAGAATAATAAAACCTCCAAATAATAATAACCTCCTTGCAAAATCCTATCCTGTTCTGCCTTAGCCTTGAGATTCCTACAAAGTTGAGGATCTTAAAGGGAATTCAGTTTTGCTTCCATGACCCACTATCCCGGTAGCAGTCAGTGAGCCTGTTCCCTCCTGCCCATGAGGGACAAGACATCACCACCTTCCTTTTGCAGCAGGCCACCTGCCATGGGCACACGCTCGTAGGCACAGGAATGGAGCAGAGGCCACAGCAGGAGGGGAGACTTGCAAATGCACATGTCTGTTTCTGCCAGGAAGACTCTGAAGATTTCAAGGTAATGCAGAAATATAAATACAACTTTCTCTTTCTTGACTTAGAACTGGAGCCAGTGCGAAGGGTAGTCTTACAGACATTGCCCCGCTCCTTTATCCTTGGTGAGTTTTCAGCCAAAGGCTCTGAAACTCTGGAAAGGGTGTGCAAGTTTCCAGGGGGGTCTCAGTGCTGTGCCTGTACATTCTACCTGGTGTTTTTCTTTTGCCATCCCATTGGTTTTTGAGTGCTCTAGTTACAGTTGCTTAGTTTGATATTAATGACTTGCAGTGTGAGAGGTAAAGCCTGGGTTTTATATGGAACTTTGTCCCTTAGCAGAAACTAGGACCTTGCATGTTTCATGTTTCCAGTCTTTATTCTGGTCTCTTCTCCATTTCTCTTAATCACCCTCTATTCCCGTGGTATGAAGAGAAAATGCCACACTAATTCTCTTGGTGAGTCATCTTATTGCAGTTTCCCTCCCTGTTTAGAAATGTGCATGATAACTGCATCTGTAGATCAGCTGTCAAAAATAATCAACAACAGGACTTGTTTCAGATTTCCTCTACTTTTTTCATGTGGGCTCTGATTGTTAAATAACAGTATAAGAATGAGTACCTCTGTATAAAATTGAATTTGACTGCAAAAGATGAATTGTTCATGTAAATGATTGTAGAACTGTATTGAGCACCTTTGATTCAAAGTACTATGCATGGGTGCTTGAAATATGACCAGTAATTAATTCAGTGAAAGAGAAAGTTCAGGATTTTGGTATTACTAGTGTAGCATTCTGGAAAAGATGTTCAGAAGATGAAGCTTAACAGTCTGTGAAATCTTTTCCTTTTAACTTTTAGAAAGGTTGCCCTTAAACCTTTACTTCTGAGATAGGCAAAATGCTTTAGATTGAATTAAGATGGACCTGATTTTTTCCCTCCAAACATGAAATAAACATAGTCTAGCCTTTTCCTTGTTACATTTTCCCCCCTCATTATACTATGCATGTTAGTTTTGGTCTCATGTGAGATATTTCTTCAGTTTGATTAATTTACCTTTGCCAAAGAGAAAATGTTCTGAATTCAAAAACCAGTCCAGAATAATTGTAACAGAACCTACAAATTGAAAATCTAAGTATAATGAATAGTAAGTGTGTGTGCCCTGCCATTTTACTTGTGATACTTTAGAGTGTGTTTCTTCTGGCATGTACAGGTTCTACAAATGTAAGTTTTAGTAAAAGCTCAAATCCTCATGCAATCTCTTAACTCTAGTACTGAGGCTTTACCATGGACTTCATTATACTTAATATTCTTATTAAATTGCAAAAATTTACAATGCTCTCAGTAGTCCACAAAAATTTCTGGCTATCTGGGGCTACATACATGTAAGAAGTGGGTTCTCATTAGAGAACTGGAGTTTGTCTTGTTTTTGGAAATAAATGGAAGAAATTACAGGAAGCAATGTATTCAGTTTTCAGATGAAGGAAATGGAGAAGACACGGTGGTAAGTGTTGGGAAAGAAACCGTTTGTTTAAACATTTCTTGGCACAGATCTCTTCTACGTCAATAGCTGGGAAAAAGAAGTAATGGGCAGATCGTGATCCAGATGCATTGGGCTTCTCTGTAAGGCAAAATAATGAACATAGTCCTGTAACTGTTTGGCTAAAATGATACGGTGTCTCCTTTGCTCTTCTTGGGCTGTCCTGTGCATCACTATCTTCAGAGAAGAAAATAATAAACAATAAAGGGTTGTTTAATCTTATGAGGAAGCTATAATAAGGATCAGTGAATGGATGCTGAAGTCAAATTCAGAGAAGAAATTAGACAAGCATGTCGCAGTATCTTTACAGCAGTGGAGCTGGACTAATCACTGGGACAAGCCAGCAGTTGGAGGGGTAGTTGCTCTGTCCCGGGAAGCCCGGCTGCCCTGCTGCGAGCACAAACACCACGGGGTGGCCACTTGACTTCTGCACCAGTGCTGTGCTCTGAGCTGAGGGGGCAGTGGGGTGTACGGGTGCCTGTACGCCCAGTGCACGCAGGAGGCTGCATTTCAGCCAAAAGCAACAGGGCTGCTCTCATCAGTTGTCAGATGTGAGCTCTCGTCTTGGTTAACTGAAGAATGGGCTGCAATTAACTGCAATAAAGATGTTTGGACCAGTTTAGAAAGAGGGGCAAAACTATTGGAAATCTCATCTAATTGGATTATATCTTGCCATTTAAGACTCAGAAATATTATTCTGCACGGCTAAAATTAAGCTCTTTTTTAGTCCTGTCACGGACTGCATTAATATAATATCACAAGTATGCTGGAGCTGAGCACTAGGGTATTCAATCTAGCTGTGCTGTAAAGCCATCAGTGCAGTGCTTGTAGAAATGGTAAGTCTCTGATATTTTGTAAGTTATTATTAACAAATACCAGAATGGAAATTGATGATCAGTCTTAATAAGAGAACTGATTGTGCAATTTACATCAAGGCAGTTTTAATAAAATACCTAATCCTTAAATGTGCATAATTAGATTTACATATTCATGCCACTGCAATTAGATCTTGGTATTTAAAGGGCACACTACCTGTTTCACATGCTTTTAATCACTCCTCTGAAGTTTGCTTTTTCAAATTGCAGAGTTAAGGTAAACATTCTCGTTTGTTTCTTTCCCCCTAGGCATGTAAATGTTTTTTCCTCTGGAATGAAATCTATATATTTAGTTTGGCTTGTGCTAATCTGTAAAATAGATAAATAAATAAAGAGGTAATCCCATTCAGCACTGGAGACTTTCAAACCTTTAAAACGGTGAGGAGGTAAACAATTTTCTTAGTGTTGAAATGTTCTGGCAAGAGCAACGCTGAATACAGCTTAAACTTCCTCTCTTCCCAGTCATGTGTCTTTGCTCCCTAAAGTAGAGATCTTACTACAGTAAGGGGTAGAGTTAATTTTCTTAAGAAAAATAAGAGTAGCTAGTATGGGGCTGTGTTGGATTTCTGCTGAAAACAGTGTTGATAATACAGGGATGTTTTCATTTTTGCTGAGCAGTCCTTAAACAGAGTCAAGGCCTTTTCTGCTCCTCACGCCACCCACCAGTGCACAAGAAGTTGGGAGGAGATACAGCTGAGACAGGTGACCCCAACTGACCAATGGGCTATTCCGCACCATCTGACATCGTGCTCAGCATATAAAACTGTGGGAAGAAGAAGGAAGGGGGGGACGTTCGAAGTGATGGTGTTTTGTCTTCCCAAGTAACTGTTACATGTAATGGAGCCCTGCTTTCCTGGAGATGGCTGAACACCTGCAGGCTGATAGGAATTAGTGAATGAATTCCTTATTTTGCTTTGCTTGCACGCATGACTTTTGGTCTGCCTATTAAACTCTCTTTATCTCAACTCACGAGTTTTCTCACTTTCCCGATTCTCTCCCACTTCTAATTGGGGGCAGGGAGTGAGCGAGCAGCTGGGTGGTGCTTAGTTGCCACCTGGGGTTAAACCATGACAACTGCAAACTGCCTCATCAGCTTCTAACGCTGCACAGACTTCCCCAGCCCCTTTGGTCAAATTTACAAGAGTGGTTCCGTGAAAGGCACTTGCAAAGTCAGTAGGGATTGCTTCCAGAGTCAGAGAGAAGCATGCCCGTAACTTTCGTAAAACCAGACTCTTGCAGTGGACGATGCACTTGCAACCTGTCCGACATAGTGAGCCGTGTTGTGCGTGCTGTGGTGCTTCGTGTCTGCAGGTGGTGTGACTGTCACAGCAGCCTTGGCCTGGCTTTGGTGCGCAAACCTGTAGGTTTGAAGGAAGGTTCCTTTCAGCAGGCAGCCGCCCCCATCTGCTTCTTGATCTTCTGCAAGGAGATTGAATCCACGCACTGCTCTTGATGTTTTACACTTCCCTCTGCCTCCCCCAAACACTCTGTTTTCCTGAAGGCACCATAGAGCTTACTCTGCGTGTCTTCCTGCAGGAATGTATCTGCAGTTCTGCTGGGGCTGAATGGTAACTGCATTTGGTAAAAGTTTAATATTTTGCACTTCAAGTACCCTATATTCATAGATAATAGGAGGGTTGCTGCTTCAGACCCCTGAACTTTTTTAGACTATATAGGGACTTAAAAAAAAAAAAAAGTTAAACTATCAACTAGGAGGAGGTTAATAATTCAGAACATTGAAATGAAAGATGAAAATCAGACAGGCAATAAGTTAATGCTTATGTTCTGCTGACCATACACATTTTAGTATGAAATGCTTTCTCATCACCTGGCAAAAATGCTAATGGCTGTAGTACCCCTGTGGTACAGCTGCCCTTCTTTCACTCAGGCAACCACTGAGGATAGTTTTATCTGTCGTTTTAAGAGCATATAGAAAATGGTATTTGTTTTGCATATGCCAGTAGAAATAAACTGCCTTTTTTTAATTTGTTCTCCATTCTGGTCCTACTTTCGGATCTCTTGAGTTAACTTTTGGTTCCCTGTGTTCAAAATGAGGCCAACACCTTTCTTTGTGGCTGTTTCCCTCCTTTCCTTTTTTCCTTTTTTCCTTTCTCCTTTTTTTCCTATCCATTTCTACTTTTTACTTTTCCCTTTAGTTTTTTTTCCTTTTTTGCTGTTTTTCCTTTTTTGTTTTTCTCCCATCTCTTTTTGCCTTTTTCCATTTTTATTTTTCCCTTTTTTTTTTTTACTTTTTCTCTTCTTTTTATTCTTTTTATCTTTTTCCTTTTTTTCACTTCCTCTTTTTTTTTTTTTCTTTTCTTCTTCTTCTTTTTATTTTGCCTTTTTCCTCTCTAGTAAGTGGTGCACAGTCTTTGGCCAGGTAAGGACCGGGTAGTCTGTTGTGGAGATCCTTCTGTGAAAGGTCCTTCTGCATCCAGGTATGCATCTGTACTGGGGTTGAAGCCCAGGTACCACGGCCCCATGGCCCATGGCTGGAGAACAGGAGGCTGAAGCAGCTGCCAGGATTCTGGTGGTGAGCCGGGGCATGCAGAGTAGGGTGGGCAGCCTGGCTGAAGTCACTCTACCAACCCTAGCTTAGAGCTGTGCTCTCAAATGCTGGTAGGGATAATGATTTGTCTGTTGTGATCCTGAGGGCAGGTTGGAACAATGCAGATCCAACTTCCCCCACCCCGGATCTGTAGCAACATTCATAAATTCTCTGGTTAAAGTTATCCAGAACTGTTGGTTTCAGATCACAGCGTGCACCTCTGTGTGTGTAAAGCTAAGCAGAGAAAGTGAGCAATTCAGAAGAAGATTTTTTTTTTTTCTGTTGTCACCTACTTAGTGAGGGAGTCACCTTTTTCCTCTTTTGAAATCTTGTTTTGCTGCTGTGTGCTGAGTGAGGTGCTCTTCTCACCAAAGAATAGGCAA
Organism: Chionis minor; assembly: GCA_013398295.1. NCBI lineage: Eukaryota > Metazoa > Chordata > Aves > Charadriiformes > Chionidae > Chionis > Chionis minor. Next base: position 832,031 of record VZSF01004236.1, on the reverse strand, counting down.
CTACAGGAAAGTGAGAAGACAATTTTAGAAAGAGCTAGTGCTGCTGTAGGAAACCTGTGATGTACCTTAATTGTATTTATTTGTGGGCAGAAATAAAAGGCTGGCCTATAGCATCTCTTACAGTTATCAGTGCTCCTGCAACCCCACTCTTTCCTCAAACCAGGACAAGAATTGGGGTAATAGACATTTCCCTGCCAGATGGGAAGGGAGCATTGCGAATGCGAATGTAGAGGGAACAGCTCTGATTTATTCATTCCCACATATGCTGCCTAAATGCTGCATCCCATGGGGAAAGCAGAGACCAGAATCTGGGACGTTGTTTGAACATTGGCTTAGCAAAGCGGAAAGGCTGGGACTTGTGGCTTTTGGACACTTGGTTGCAAAGCTCCAGAGGCCAAAGTGTATGGTCCATGGCAGGGGGTTTGGAACTAGATGATCTTTAAGGTCCCTTCCAAACAAAACCATTCTATGATTCCCATAGAACTGGGCATCTGTAGTGCTTCTTCCGTGGCTTTGTCCCTTTTCCTTAGAAGCAACAAAGAGAAAACATTTCATAGTTGACTGAGCACCAGTTTTTACTTTAGCTTGAATATAATTTCACATCACACACTGATACAGTGTGCTTAGTTTTTCATACGTGCTGAGTTCTGAGTACAATATTCTGAAGAACTGACTAACATCAAAGATGTAACCAGAATCAATATTTGTGTAACATACCGGTGGAAATCTGCTGAAATGGTGCTGGTTATGTAGGGGCTTTGGATACAAACAGTTTAAAGTCACCAAATGGCATGTGAGGTAGAGAACTGCAATTGAAAATTAAACATTCTATAGGAGGTGTTACATTTAATAGAAATGTGACTGTTTCAGCACCTCTGTTATACTTCATAAGTCTGAAGTAAAATGAAAGAGAGGGATCACTAACATGTTACTGGTATCTCCAGTATCACATTTCATAAATTGCCTTTTGTGACCTGGGCAATGTGTGATGAGTCTGATCAGATAAAGTGCAATGAATTTGATGCACCTAATTCAAATCATAATGAACTTCATTCTATATTACAGTGATATGAAAAGTTTGCTATGTTTGGCAACCTTCTATTTACAAAAGGTTTCCACAGTGGAACAAAGAGACCACAGCATCAGAAACACAAACATCATAACGAGCATCTGGCTTTTTCACTAATGAGAAATAACTGCACACTTTTGGACCGGTAAACTGGCAATCAGTTAACATTGGTGCCTTAACTTACTTGTAACCACTGACAATATGGCTAGCTAATTTATTCCTGCTGTTTTCTGCTACTGCAAAGCATCTTTTAAATGTAGCTTTACCTGACTGCTTTTGCTGCTGATGGATGGAAATCTGTATTCTTTATTTCTCCCTGTTGGCTTGGTGTCAGACTGATGAGGACTTTGTAAGTGGTTATCACCAGTGTAGGGGAATGCCAAAATGCAAGAACGAGAGATATTAGTCATCATCACAAGTCAAATTCATTAAAGAGGAGGAACTGGTTTAAGTAAAGATTTCCATGCCAAAAGGGCAATAACAGGTAAAAGTGTTCATGTAATTTATTCAAAGAATTTTGTGATAACTGTCAAGTTATTCAACACTTTTCTCTCATTATCATTTACTTCATGTACCTTGACTTGGCAAAGCCGTTAGGAAGACATTTAATCAGAAGTATGCAAATGGTCCTGCTAGCTTCAACAGGAAATTGGCACTTAGGAATAGCAAATCTTAAATATTTTCTTAAACGCTGAGACATATTGGTACTAGTTATATATGATGAGTTATGCAGTCTTAATTTTTTTCCTGCAGTGCAGGTGGAGAACTTTTCTGCGAGTTTTCAAATATTCCCTAAGCATGGCTGTGCAAATCATTCAAGAGAAGCTGCTACTGGGTGATCTGAACCAAAAATGTTTCTGGTTCCATGCGAAAAATGTAAATCCTAGGGAGTGAGGAAAGAAATATTTTTTAATTGAATAAAATTATTCATCACTAAATATTTTTTTAAAATTGAATGTGCTAAACCTGGTCCCAAAATAACACTTAAAAATGAAAATGATATATATTACATCACAATATATATTTTTTCTGCCGCGCTTATTGCACAATGCAAGTTTGCAAAAGTTTTGGGTTCTCCAAACTGCCTTCCACAGAGAATGAGCTATTTATAAGAAAAAAGAATTTGGCTTTCCTTCTGTGATGATTTCATCAGCAGAGTTGGTGAAATGTTGCAAATACTTAGCAAATACAGCATGTAGTCTTTGTTTCCTATCCATCGTGATGGAAACAGGACTTTTCTTTAAGTAGGGCATTACAAGGTTGACACCCTAGCTCTGGTCATTTGTATTTACAGTAATATGTGACATAACTGCGTTTTTCCTTTCCATATATTGAAGACTTCGCAAAAGAGGCTAAAGGCTTAAATTCAGATAGCCTAATTGCTGCCTCAGTTTTTGTACATCGTGTTTTCTACTGTCTGACCATAGATGTTCAGAAAGGTTTACCAGGAAAAATATTTTACAAAGGAAGTTAGGGGAAAATTAAGCAATCTGAATCTGGGCTTACGGTATCTTTATCTCTGTGTTACAAACAGGTTAACTAAAACACATATAATGAAACAGCTTGCCCAAAGTCATGTTATAAGAAGAACAGAAGCTGGTTGTCCAAGCGTCCTCTCCGTTTCCCCTGTGCAGGGCTATACCTGTATTTGATGCAGCGTGCTGGTGAAATACAGTCGGTTCTCTATGTCTGTCTGCGCCCATTTCTTTATCTTTACCACAGGGCAGCACGTGGGCCTTGAGAACTGTAAATGCTTCAGGCTGCTCCATTTCAAATACTACATTGATCATATTTTTAATAGTGGCACTGTGGCAATATTTTGAAATCATATGTGTGCCTTGTCTGTCTTTGTAACCATCTAGGTTCAGGACACCTAGAGACAGATGATACCGAAAAAGGCCTCTGACATAGGTCCCTACTGGCACTGACTCTACAAGTAGAAAGACACCTAGACATAAGGTAAGAAAAGCCTTTTTAAATTTTTTAACTTCACTGATGTAAGGCCTAATGAGGTGATTTGAATTTATTTGGCTACCAGCAACAGTATTTAAATGAAGCACATAATTCGTTAAATACTAACAAATATGCTTCAGGCTGTAAAGCTAATGTAATTTTTTGCTTCACTGGTAGCCTTGGAGGCATTTGATTTCCCCATGCCCGAACTTCAGTTTCATTTGTAAGCAGGCCATACCAGCAGATTTATCAAGCTTTTTTGTTTGTCACATTTTAAAATACAGCATTTTAATTTCTTCTTTAGCCTATTTGGACCCTTCCTTGAGCCTCTTCCGAAGCCCGTGCTGCCTGTCCATCTGCCATTTCAAACAAGCGTCCGCAGGAATGCCGAGTGAGCCGTGCTGTCTGCTCAGCTCTTGTTCCACTGAATGCGGTGTCACTTGTACATAGTTCTGCTGCTCGGTTTGTTTCTCACATTGCGTTCAGCTTAGGCAGCAGAGGACCTTCTGACAACTGGACGCTGAATCCTCCTCTAATCATTTTGTCAAACAGAAGGCTATAGATTTTAGGACCTTATCACAGCTTTCATTGCGAGCACTTATATGCATCCTGCATCTAAATTTTCCTCATCTTTTCTTGCCTTGACCCTGTAATTTGTGAGACGGAGCTGGCAGCATGGAGTCGTCTGGAAGCATAACAGAACCAAATGCTCACACTACGTCACACTTACTACCTTGCTCAGGGAAGAACATGGGATATTTGAATACATAATGAGTTCTATTTATAATTTATTCTTTCAGAGTATTTTATGAAGGTTTTGTGGTTAATTTGGTGGAGAGAGGAAAGGGAGTATTGTTTGGTTATTTTCCAGACAGAATGATATATGAAGCTCCAGAGCATTATTTTAACCATCTGATACACATAAAACTGGACTAAGAGGTAGTTTGAATGATAGATTTTCTTTTTTTTTTCTTTTTTGGTGAGAATTCTTTCGATACGAAGCCACATAAACATTGAGGTCTTTTATAATGACTCTATTTTTACAGATTTTGATGGACGTTTTTAATACATCAAAGTAAATTGCTATTAGAGGGGAAAAATGAAATGCTTTGCAGCTATAGAACACTGAAATGAATGTGCATCTGTGGAGATACTGGGAATGGTTTTAGTGAGCAAGACCGGTCTTAAAAGACCAAAGGAATGTTGATTGTAATAACTGTGCTCAGTAAAAAATACAGACGCACTACAAAATTTCAAGTAACATACAGAGTTAATACAATGTTCTTGCAGGAACATTTTGCCAGGAAAAAGGGGGAATATCCTTTTACTCCAGACGGGGAGGAAGAGCATTATTTGACTCAAATCTTCTCAAAAAACACTTGTGTTCTCTGTCAAATATGTGTAAATTAAACAGTATTTTAAATCTTTTCACTGGCTTCTGCTGGATGGAACACATCTCAAGGGCAATCCAAGGAAGGGGAGCATTTGATAAACACACATGGCTCCGGGCAGAGCTCTGTGCATCCCCACAGAGCCATGATGCCAGTGAGCTTTCTGCTGTGCCACACGTTTTTTACTCCTCCTTCAGGCTCTGAATCAAATCCGTTTGAAATCAGTGGGGCTCCTTCTGTAGGCTTTAAAGAGCTCTGTATCAAGCGCTGTAGAGGAAGTGCAGGTCAGGAAGTACTGATCTGAGCTTCATTTCCTTTTGCTTTCCTTTTCCTGTACTTGCCTTAATTTCAGAAAGGAACATGCTATATTCCATCTGTTCTCAAGCAGTCCTGGGCTGTGAGCCACCGGAGCCTGGCATCGTGTCATTGGGCTGTCAGACAAGGAAGGAGCACAGTTGTTCTTCTGTTGTCCTGGCTCCCTTAATGGCTGGCTCCTTCCACCAGATCTTTTCCTTTCTCATTACATGGTGCAGCGGAAGAAAGTATCTGGCATCTTAATAATACTAGTTTTATGGTAATCTGGTCTTCAGCTGTGAGATGAACATCAGATGCTTACATGGTCTCTCTACCCACACACAATGTGTGTGCATATAAATTTATACTGTACCATTGCTGTTACAGTTTTTTTCAGAATTTAAAAATGACTATGAGTGGGTATTTATGTGAGAGAGGCAGAAATAGATAATGTCCTCATCCTGCTACAGGGATAACTGCTATTGCTTAGCTCTTTTTGTATTTAATCGAAGGACAAAACACTGCCTGGAATCACGTTGCTGAAAACTGGGTCAGTTTTGGAGGCAAAATAAAATTCTTCCCTCTGCATGCAAATGGGGTGTTTTCCCAGGCAGGCCCAGACAAGGCTATGGCCATTTGAAAACCAGGGACCAAATATTCTACTCCCTTCCCTCCCTGCTGCTGTCCTTCCCGGTGTCCAGCTTCATGCCCTTTCCTCTCCCTTCCCTTCCCTTAACTTTCTGGTAACTGAGCCTGGAAGACCCTTTAACAGTGGTTGCAAAGAGGCAAGGCAGGCTGGAGCAGCTGTGATTTAGGGGTGAGATACTCTGCTGAGGGGGAACGTGAGGCATAGCCAACCTCTTCCAAAGGACAGCGCAGCAAGGTTGGATTTCACTCATCCAAATAAGCAACAGCATTATTCTAGAAACAGCATCTTCCTCTCTTTCAGCAAAATATCTCATTTGCTGATTTTTCCATGTCTAGATTTGTGATGGCCTTCCTGTAGCACAGAAATTTTGCTTCAGGCAGATTTTTGCAGAGCAAAATTCTTGTAACCCTCTCCTCTGGTAGAGGAAAATATGTTTTGTAGTGAAACATTTTCTGGAGTTGGAGTCTCAGACACCCCTCCTATCTTTTCTCCTTTCCTTCATACCAAAGGATGATTGCTAAGTGGCACAAGAAGATGCATTTTGCAAAGCAGGTTTACAGTTAGTAGTTAAATATATATTTGTGAGATAAGTGATATGACTGAAAAGGTAACTCTCCCTCCTATTCCTTATCCCAAAGAGAAAGGAACAAAAGCCCATCTTATACAAAGTACTTAAAGTCTCCAATATAGCGTGCAGCAGGTGTAGTCCAAAGTTTGAGAGAAGATAAGCCAGAGAAAGTTCACATTAATCATGTAAAAAAATATTGTTTGTGGGTGCTCTTCCCTGGTTGCTGCTACTCTTTGTGTTGTTTCCTAATATTTGAGCCCTTGCCACTGGCCAGAGGGGAGCTGTGGGCTCCTGTGGAGACCAGCACTAGCACCAGTAGCCCGTGAGCGTCCCCAGGCAGACACTGCATGTGGTGGGCTGCTAGGTAACAGCTGGATAAACCTGATGAATCTGGAATTTATACTGAATCTACATATGCAAGAAGACCTGGAGATGCACTTACGTCTGGTGTGTGACCACTGATAGTTTTCATTAACCATGAACTCTCTGAATGGTTTTATACATTCTGCCAAAGGAGAAAAGAGAAAAAGTTTGACTCCAGTGTTTATTTCAACAGTGAAAGAAGCTGAACTGGAAAAAAACTCAGCTACCCATTTTTTGCTATTATATGTGTGGGAAGTTTACCCAACAGGTAGCTGATAACTCACTTGGTAACTCTAGGATGTTACAGGTTTCCATGGTGGCAGACTATCAAGAAAAAATGTGAACTGGCATTTTCCACCCCTGCAGTCCTGTAGCTCCTTGAAACAGAGGACTTTGCTCACAAATTGATTGCATCTTGAGCTAGAGGGTGGGAAAGTTGGAAAACAGACCATCTACCCAAGCAACTTGCTGTTCCTTCCCGGAGGTGTGGAAGGGGCAGAGGATAAAGTAGGTCTGCTCTACTAGCTTTGTGCAAAAGGAGTTTTACATTGAGGACAGATCTACTGGGAACATGTCATTGTTCTGCACCAGGTTTTTTGCACTTTATCTATATTCATCGTGGTTCCTTCCTTACAAAGCTAGAGAGCGAGACTCTGGAAACACGAGCAAAAATACTATTTGTACAATAGCCATCTTAACATGAAAACTGCTCACTAGGAAGGAGGACACTGGACAAAAATCATAAAGACACAGGTGCATTTATTTTTTGTCTGGTGTTAGTAGAGCAAAAATAAGACGTTCAGATGTATTGAAATCTCGTGTGGGAAAACAACAGAAAGAATCCATGATTAATCATGTACTAGCAGGGAAGAAAGTATACATAATTCCTAGTTATATTTAATTTCATAAGAAGGTTTATGTTCTTCCATGGAGCTCTAATTCAGAGTTTTTGAAGCATCTGTATTAGAAGACACTGGCCTGGACCTTCTGCTGTCTGCATCTGATGTTCATGCCTGCACCTGCTGTCCATACTTGCACCTGCTTAGAGCAGTTTCAATTGAGGAATTCCCTTGCCTTCACATTTTACTCCCATGCTGAGAGTCTGTTTAAATTTAAACGCAAGTAAAGCTTATAAAGCAATGGGCTACAAGAGAAGGAAGTACAGTGCTTATGACTCAGTGCAAATTAAATATCCTAATTCAGAGTCTTAGTCTGTAGCCACAGTGGGATTGAAGCCTACTTGGCTAGAGAGGTAGGGTCCTCAGCTCTTGCTTCTATAAATGTGGTTGTTAAAGGCTGTGCTCTGCCGTACTTTCCTAGCAATTTCAGTGCAGCCACCTCTGTTGTCATTCCCAGAAAAGAGGGGTGATGTACATGCATCATTCAGCTCAGTGCGGCACTCAGACTCAAGCCCTTCAGAAGAAGAAAGTTATGAAAAACAATTCCCAGCCCCCATTAGGTAGTGACTGAAATAGGTATTGAAGCCAGAAGCACACTTGTCCCTTAGGATCCCTCTCCCTCCTTTTAACGTGGCCAGCCCTCTCTGCATGCCAGCTCACACCAAACATCTCACATCTTACTGTGATTAAAACATTTAAAGAATGACATTTTTATTAGTTTGGAGGCATAAGTTTACTTTTGGACTATATGCACAACTACATATATATTCAATTTGGATTATCTCTTATCACATCTTTTTAAGCTATCTGCCAATAGGTAGTTTAGAACATGGATATGATAGAATGATCAAAGAAAAGTATAGCATGCTGAGTTTAAGTAGAAACTTCTGCATAAAAGTATAGAATTTCCCTTATGAATTACACATAGAACTGCATGTCATTCAGTAAATAAAATGGTATATTTTTCATGTGAATTTTCACAGTTGGTCCATTAATGGCAAGAGGAACAGCTGTGTAAGAGACTTTCATAACAATAAGGGCTTGCTTTTTCCCCTGGCCAATAGAGTCTGTTATCCTTTAAGTGCATTCCTTTATTCTGGCCTTCCCTATTCCCCCTTACACTTGTGTCACTATTGGAACAAGACCCAGAATACTATGGAGATTGATTGACCAAACCTTTTTTTTTAAATCTATTTTTTTAAAGAACCGTCATGTAAAAATATTTTTATCTCTGTCAGCTCTCTTCACAAATGATACAATGCAATTTATTTTCATTCTCTAGCTGATTTGGGCTGTCATATATGTTAAACCTTTCAGTAAATCAGCTTCAGTATTTAATACTTTACCTTACTATCTGCAAGCAAAAGGTCTTTCTTTTATTTTAATGTCAATATATCTGGTTTATGCAGGTCTTTTAAATGATTCACAGTATATCTTAACAAGCCTGTTGAACAGAAAATAATAATAACAATAAAACAAATGCAGTTTTCATTGATAGAGACTACCAGCTGTTTTCTTTGAAAATAATGAAACAATGAAGGGCTATGAAAGATTTAAAACAAAAGGATTACCTCATTATCTATATGCATATGAAATTGTACCGTCAGGTTTGCAGATGAAGCAAACAAAACTGCCATTTTCTGCTCGTGTGGAATTATGTGGGTATTGCAATTTACTTTCTATTATTTTAGCAGGGGCTGAATTAGAGCCATCTGCAGTTCTACTATATAAGCATGAGAGAGATTGCAAGAGCTCTATTTTCACATCCCTTTGATACAATAATGGAATTCTGTGATAGAAAAAATAGCAAAAGGAATGATTCTGAGAGAAAAGAGAAGATTGATTGGGGAATTTGGATAACACTTGGATAAGCAATTTTAAATTCTGGATTTTCAGTAATAGAACTGCTCAGAACTTAAGAAAACCTATCTGAGCCGAGGCTTTCATTCAAAAGGCTTGAGGAAAAAAAAGGTTAAGTAGATATGTGCAATGGAAGGAGAGGAAATGGAAGGGACAGTTATCTTAACTGAAAAAAAAAAAGAAAAAAAAAAAGATTGTGCATCATTATTGATTATTTCCCTAAAGAAGCCCTGCCATTTTTAAACTTGCACTGTGTATTTAAATGGATGAAGGGGTACGAATGAAGGTAGGTTTTATATGTGTGTGCACTTTAAATGCAGTTGTACTATTCAGTTAAGCCTGATGGTTTAATTTTAATTCCCAGATTATGGCATTTTACATTTGGGAAAGAGAATACAATTTTGAGCATAAAAATGGGATGGCTATGATGGAAATAGCTTTTTGAAACTGTTTGTTGTTTTTTTTTTTTTCTTTTTGTTAAATTTTATTTTTAAAGATAAAAAGAAGGAATTTTCTGTACTTGTAAGACATAAAGAGGGATTCAGCCACAGCGGAGGTGTTGGCCATTACGAAGCATCCGTGTTACAGAGCCCAGGACACAATGTTCAGCCACTGCCTTATTCCTCCCCTAGAGAGAGTGGAGATAAGATCCTGCAAACAGGTCTTGCTTTGAGACAGTGTATCCAATCCTGCATCTCACTACCTGGGGAAATGTATTTACAGGTGTAAAACTCCATATTCCTTAGGTCTGGGGAAGGGACACATTACACCCATTCAAATCTTAACATAATTTTATTTGTATATCTAAAGCCCAGCTGTTATTTGGTGTGCGTCAAACAGCCCCAGAGGCCTAGTCTGAGAGGAAGGGTGGAGATGGCATGGTTAAGGCAGCTAGAAGCTGTTTCTATATCCACCTGGGTCTTTGGCACCTGGTGAAACCAAATGGCCAAAGAGGTCTCCTGAAGTTTTGGCAGCTCAGCCAACGGACCAGGACGGCTTCTTGCTCAGGCCCTCAAATGGCAGCCTGGGGGTGGTCTTCCTCCCCAGCCCTTCTGGGGCAGAGAGGGGTGATGGGGGGTGTGTAGCCCACGGACTCTGGGCTGAATTGAAGCTTTCCTCAAGCTCTGATGCTGTTACATAGTAAAGTGCCTTTATGAAACGACGACTCCACTCAGGATTTAAATCTAGAGGGATCTTCTTCACATAGGTGCTTTGTTCCACTTGCCTGGAGTAAATGACAGACAGAAAGGATTAATGTCCTATTTACCATAGCTAGTTCTCACAGTAACAGGCAGCATAGCGACAACATTTCTCAAGACCAAGTTGAGGGATAGAACGAAAGGCAAAATAAGAAACCTGAATAATCAGAGGTATTGCTAGAAACTAGCAGGATTCACTGGTAGGCTTCGTTCTGTGTAGGATGTGATAAAACTGCATTTTTAAATCAGCAAGATATTCTCATGTAATAAATGTCCAGACTTTTTCTTCTCCTGTAGTTTAGCTCTGTTATTCAGGATGATCTCAGACAACACACCTGCCAAAATTTATTCTAGAATATAGGCGGCTGTCATGACGTACACTTAGTTTAACTGGGAATAATTCAGAAGAGAAGATGTCCCGGTGCATTCCTATGTGTGGTGAGCTCTGTCATTTTCTGTTTCAGTGCAGATGCTAGCAGAGTACAGACCTGGAGATAAGTGTTTTAAATAGGGCATCCAATAGGTCTGAACCAAAGCGTTTCATAAATATTCAAGCAAACACTGCTTCCCTTGAAGCCTATGGTTAAATTTGCTAAACCCTGTAGCTTCAACAAAACCGTAAAGTTGAGCTCAGTATGAACCTTGTGATTTTAAGTCTTCATTTTGCAAAATCTGCAAATTGTTTAAAGGACTATTTTAATAACAAAGCATAATAATCTTTGAAGAAAATATGATTGACTTGGCCATATTAGTCCATATTTAGTTAGGCCAAAGGAAAAAAGAAAAAAAACGGGTTTAAGAGAGAAAGAGAAGGAAGAATAGACAAAGAAGGAACAAGAGGGGCACTGCAGAACTGCAAATATTTAAATATTCTGCAAATACAGAAAAATGAGAAGGAATTACTTGTCCATTTCTGAGGGGAATAGAGGAAGAAATTATATTCTCAGGTTTGAGCAAAGATGATTTACATTAGCTGTTGGGAAAAATATTCAAACCGCAACTTTCTAAAGCATCTAAAATCCACAACTGTTTGATTCCCATCCCAGAGAGTGGGGAGAAACGACTGCCAAAAATGATCTCTGTGTTTGCATGATCTCCTTGTCTATTGTTCCATTACCACGGGATTTTCCTTGGAAGGATATGATATGATTCATCAAGTGAATATTCAATTAGAACAAAGGGGCTCACCTAGTCTCTGATTCTTCTGTGTTCTATATTTATATCCTTGCTATTATTTAGTTTACTCAGTCGAAGAGCTACACCATTATTTTCTGTTGGTCTATAAATATAGATGAGAAACAGTTTTGTTGATACATTTAAATAAGGTAAGCGGCAGAAGAAATTCAACTCAGAGCACATTGCCACATCTAACAGCTAAATCAGACTTTTGTAAGGAAATATGACTGAACTGATGTAGCATCTTGCTGTTTTTCTGGAAATGTGCAAGACTGGAAGGTCGGGGGGGGGGAGGGAGAAAAGAAACAAAATAGATGGAGTATTCAGACTGGAGAACTGTTTCCAGTGTTTGAGCTCAAATTCTCTTAAAGTACGGAGTACTGAGCCTACATCTGTGATTTTTTTAACTTCAGTAATAAATTATTTCTGGATGTACCAGTCACGACAAGGACTTGTAAATGTTAACATGAGCTCTCATCTTGCAAAGAATTGCATGTGCTGAACTTCACTTACATGCAAAGTATTTGGGTACTTGCAGATGGTAGATCTCAGGCCAGATCTGAACAGCATTTGCTATAAAGCATAGTATTTATTGCTAGGGATAGTCAAATGGAGAGATGTTATTCAGTCTTGATTCACAGATATATTAAGACTCCCATATGTGGAAGTGTTGACCAAGCCAAGTGAAAATCTGACCATAGGCTCTGTTCCAAACAAACCAGCAAATCAGCAAGACTAATGGTTTCTATCCTGAACATTTTATTCATAATATATTGATGTATAAGACTCTTTATATTAGTTTGACCTAGGTAGTTTTAAACAAATAATTTTTAAAAAACCTTCCCTCTCTTATTTTTGACGAGGAAAATGCGAGAGCAAGCCCATACACTGAGACTGCTCAAGAATTAGTGGAAAGGAAATGCAATACATATACTTCTTTGTTTGAAAATCGTTATGTTTGGTAAGAGGAGTTCTTTTCTGGCTTTCTGGCTTTCTCTGTTAGTGATATCTCGGTCCTTCCTGGCATTATATCCATCAACAGGGGTTCCAAAGGGGACCTGGACTGGTGCCAGAAGTGCAGTCCGTTCTGTATGCTTCTCTGGTGCTGCCATCACAAGTAAGATGTGTCCATCACATTTGGAAATTAGACCTGTCCACATGTAAATCCAGGTTTTCTTAACTGAGTTAAGAAAATGGGACAGCTCTGTTTTCAGGCTTTCTGTTGAAGGAGGTTCAATCATAGACACTTAGAAGATGTCTGGTTCTTTTTTTTTTCCTTTCTATTTTTTACCTCTACCTTTTAAAGTTATGCTGAAGGATTGGTTTGCAATTGAACTTGCTTACTGAATTTGAGGAGTATTATCTTGGCTAATTCATAACCATTCCCAGAAATTTCTGAGAAATATTTTCACATTTGTATGTGATAACATTGTACAAATACTAATTGTTTTCAGAAAATTATAATGTCTAACAGGCATTGCTATTAAATGCTGACAGATCTGTAAAACATTAATAGTTTGCAGTTACCACATCTGCCTAAATTGGATTTTTTGTTTTCTGTACATTATCGTGAACTTAAAACTCTTGAAAGTTTAAGGCTTGTTCTATCAGGGAGACAGCAAGGAGGTGGAGATCTATGATAACACGTGGAGTAAATGAATTTTGAAAACAGACTCTGAAGTAACTCAAGAAAAATACCAACCAAGAAAAGCCCAATCTAGTAAAATAAACCCTTCCAGCAGTCATGCCCCAAGCATTGCTTTTATGTCCTTCTGCTGTAGTATTTATTTTGTACCATTCACATTGCTCGTGGCTCTCACCCCATTGGAGGGTAAAACCTCTCTGAGTCTGGCAGACTAATTATGACTGACCAAATTGCTCACATCAAAGAACAAACACAACAGGAAATGAGCACAAGGCACCACAAAATATTCTCAGGTCATTTTTTACTATAGTAACGTGGCTAAAATGATTTATCATGATACAGTACCACCATCGTCCATGATGTACACTAATAGTCAATTCCAGTGCTTTCTTAGCCTCTGAACTCCAGGGCCTGGAGCTCCTCCTTACTCTAAGACTTTCAACACAAGATTTTCTCACATACAAGCTTGCTTTACAGAGCTTTGGGGTGACTAAGGGATTGGTTCAGATGGTTCTGTAAATAGCTTTAGTGCTAGGGGGGGAAGGAACTCTGCTTTCATAGAAAAGCAGATCCTCCCCTTGGTGATGAGCAACACTGACCTGATGGAAGGAATTTGGGGTAATTAGCACAACACTACAAGCTGATGAGTATTTCTTTATCCCACAGCCTGTCCCACATTAGTGTGGTGGCAGCGCAGTTCCTCCAGCCTCCATCTGGCCCCCATCTCAGCCCTCCCTGAGCACCAGCAGCTCCAGTTACCCTCGTGCAGCTCCCGGTGACTGCCTTCATGTCATCCCAGTGGATGGTTTTTGCTTGGCCTCAGGTCAGTCAGCACCGGGCTTGCTCAAGCTCTCAGCCCCAGCAGCAGCCGGTCAGTGTGGGTGAATGGCAAAGTCCTGCCTTTCTGGTAGCTGGATGTCTCTCTTAAAAAATCACCTGAACCAGCAGGGTCCCCTCTCGGTCATGCTGGCTGGTTCTGCTGCACTTCCCCCGTGCCAAGATGTGGTTCACACTCGCTTCTGAGCAGGGCTGGAAAATTTGAGGAATGGGGTGTTGCAGGTCCTGCTGAATGGTGCCTCAGCAGGACCAGTTAATCCCTTGGGCTAATTAAGCGCATGGCAGGGAGGCTGAACGCAGGTTTCCTGCACTGATTGTAGCTTACTTCTGATGCCAAAAGGTGGTTTTGCAGTCAGATAGTAATTTACATGTGGACTGAACACATTAATCATTCTGATTTTAGGATTGCGTGGGTGGGAAGATTATTCCTGAGAATTTTAGAAGAAAGTGATAGTTATAACATCAATGCCTATTTATTTTTGTCCTACTTATATCTCTTCCAAGTGTTTCTGTGAGAGAGCCAGATTGTTTGAGGGTGCATAAGCCTTTCCTGGGGGTGTGTGTTTGTTATTTGGTATAATGCCGAGACTCTGATTCCTGCAAAAAGGTCCATAGTGAGCCTTCTACCATAGGATTAGGCCATTTAAGTACTGTTAGGCCAGTTAGAAGGTAAACTGAAGCGTTTTTAAAGGTCTTTTTTAAATGCTTTGACCTGAGAAATTATTGTGGTGTATATTCAGAGTAAATCACAAAATAGGTATCTTCATATGATATACTTTACAACAGGCATGGTAGCCTCAATAAATACAGTCAATTAAACCTGAAATTGGTCTTGGGTTTGGTCTGCTGAAGACTTTGAGGCTGGCTTTCAGTAGCAGTTCAGACCACAGTAGTGCTCTCTTAAATTATATGTCCGTAACTCATGTTTATTAAATGAAATGTGAAATGCACTTAGAAGCCACACCAAACTTAATTGCCTCTTTTATAATAGCAACACTTCTACAAGTAGTAAAACAATTGATTCTCTTGTCTGGGTTAATATTGTCCTGGTTTATAGAAAAATAGAATAAATTATCTATTAAAAAAACAAAGCAAACTTTAAAGAAAATTAACCTTCAGGTAAATGCGTAATCTCTGAAAACTATTTAAAGTGCTTAAGTAGAAGAAAAATACCTAATCCTCAAGAAAACAAAAACTGTGGAAACCATTTGAAGGTAGAACATTAAAGATGCAAATGGAAATGTTGATTTTATATGATACGAACTTAACCATAAATGCAAAGGTGGATCAGCCTAGGCTAATAATAACTGCCATTTCCACGTAATTACTTAGGGAGCTCAACTGAAGAGTGGGCATTGCTTAATGCAAAGGCTGCCGGGACTATTATTAAATCATTTTTCTCCAGTTAAAGAATATGATTATTTTCTTGTGGATATGAGAAAAAAAGTGGATTTTCCATTTCTGAATGACAATATATATGCTCTTAGACATATTCTAGCTGCACTTTTAAACACTTTAAAGAGAAATTGGGTTGTTTGGAAGGTTCTAGAAAAGTGAATGCATACATTTATATCTAGCTGAAGTCTAGCTGCTTATAAAAAGAGTAAAGAATATAGTCTGAAAATATGATTTATTTTACAGTGACATCAAGACATTTCTGGCAGATAAAATGGCTATTTCAGCTAGTAAGACAGGGCTAGGTAAAATGTACTGAAAGTCATGCTGGTAGCATGAGCTTTCAATTGGCAATATTTTTTGAGAACTTCTAGGAGTCTTTGTGAGTGGGTAAAAGAAATACGAAAATATACAGGAGGAGTAAAAAATTTACCTTAAATCTACAACTGCGTAAGTAGGATAAATACTAGCAATACAAAGGAGTCTTAAAGAGTTAAGCACCTAAATGAAATGGCCAAATGTAGGAATCGTGTGCTTTCACAAACCTCTACAAGGACCTTGACTAGCACAAAAAGATGAAAGCAAAATGGAGAGCAATGAGCGTGAACAATCTGTAAACACTGTGCCTGATTATTTAAGAAGTAAAGGTATTTTAGAAGTCCCTTACAGAAAATAAAACTATTTGTTTCCTTGAAGCATTTTTTATTAGATGCTTTTAAATCCGTGACACCTTCTAGAATATGAAAGATGTAGGAAAAAACATGAATACTTTGTAATGCTTGGGGAACTTAGGAATCGAAGGCACAAAAGCTGCAAAGTACTGTTATTTATTATTCATGGATGATAACTCAGCTACTTGTAGATGATTTGGATTGACTTCTGATAAATATCACAGTGATCCAGACGTGGAAATGAAGAAAATTATTTGAGGAGGATAACTAACCTTTCTGTTGAGTAGGTCAGTGAGCAACTGAGTTTAGATTGGCGGATAGCTTGATAATGTGTATAGTGAAATGCCGAAGTAGTAATGTGATGGATAGAGTCCTAAGTGCTGTACTTTGTCCATAAAGTCAGGTAGCCTTTACGGTATTTATAAAGTATGTAAGTAGTGTGTATATATACACACTATCTGTAGAGAGTATATATATTCTATATATACAACAAAGTATACATTTTTTTTTATAGAGATAAGTAAGATATATATAGATAGATATCTTATTCATTTAAGATATTAATTTTTTTCTGTTGTTTCTGAAGATGAACTGTGAAACCTAATCAAATATATTCGTTAGCTAGATAGCTCACCTTTGCTATCTAGACCAGATTTCAGCAGCATTGAAATGAAAACTTTGGTGTATTTTAATGGTGTCACAGAAGCAGATTTAACTACACCATCCCTCTTCAGCCTTTCCCAAGAATATCTTTCAAGGATGGCCTCTGCTCCGACAGACTTCAGAATATCATTTGCAATTTTGTGATTCTCAGGGAGTTTGCTGATGTATTTTTCTCAAGAAGGACCTTTGTGTTCCTGTGAGAGATTTTGCTCTAGAAGCTGTGGCCAGACAAATGATAGAAGTGTTACCAAAGGGTGTCCTCATAATAGCATATTATTTAATTATCTGTATGAAGGTAGCACACAGAGAAGACAGCTAAAAGGAACCAAGGGTGTACCTTCATCTAAGCCTTGGGCTTTGTATTTCCCTCACAGCTCTGTCAGGCCTAACTGATTACAAATACTCCTGCCTCTGGCTAAACTAGGATTCACTTCGTTTCCCCGCAGAGCCAAACTCTTCCTTCTTCTTCTCAAAAGGTCAGGTTTTCATCTAGCCTAATGTCCTGTGTATTACAAAGATACACACAGCTTCCTACCAGGAAATCCTCTTCTCCACTACCAAGGGCTTTGAATACCTTGGGCAGAGGAACAACTTCAAAGGTGCTGTTAGTTTGATGGGGTTTTTAGTTTGAAAGGCATTGCCTGCCTTTCTGTGGATTATCAGTGAGCTGGTGCAGATACAGAAATTCCTTTGAACCCTCTGAGTAAAAAAACCATCATAATCAAATGAAAGAACTAGATTCTACTTGTGAAGTATAATGGGTGTTTCTCATGGTCCTTGCACAAACAGGTTAAAAATACAAAGAATAGTGTTTCTTTTTTTTTATGTTACTTTCTTCCACTCTTTCCTTGCTGGCACACTGTACAGCTTTTGATAAACCTGTATAGCCTAGCATAGATGCTAGCAGATTTTCATGTGCTTTCTCTTCCATCTTGATAGAAAAGTCCTGTATTGATTTAAGGACCTGTCAGTGGAGGGAAAGAGTCCTATCTCAAGACAGAACCAGCTAGGACACACATCATTGCCGTGCATCCTCTGCTCAACCACGTGAAAACACTGAGCAATAGTGGGACTTAAAACCACATCGGATAAAGTTTAAAGTATTCTCAAATAAAACCAGAAAAGGACCCACCATCAGTGGTGGCATGTTTAGACACTCACTTTGGGTACTTCTGAAAGCTGATTCTAAAACTAGTTTTCTTAGCAGCAGCTTCTTAGAAATAATGTATGTATTTGGAAAACCAATTAGCTGAGTTCAATTGAGGTTCTAAGCTTTTAAAAATCTTATTATCCCTTGAGTCTGATAAGCCATGAAATCATGTGTAAGTCACCAATTAAGCTCAAGTTTTGGGATTGGGGTTTTTTGTTGTTGTTTTTAAATGGGTAAAAGATCATATATATTTGAATCTCATTCAAGCTCAAACAAACGAACTGAAGGTGTTGATGGATCCGACTTTGCCCTAGGCTTTTAACTACCAAATCCACCTTCCTTTGGTTCTTTCTCCACTATACTAAATAGATAGTGTTTCCTTATTGCTGTTATCACATTTTTCATGTGTTTTGTGCCACACAGAAAAGATGATACAGTTTTGTTTCAATTTACATAATCTTAATGAGGGGCTTGTAATAAATAGGAAATCTTCTGGGGAGTCTTTTGAGTTTTTAGTGTAATCACTAAAGATAATCAATAAATTGCATGAAAATGCAAAGGAGCCTTTTTTAGGCTGCATTTGTTTTCAAAACCGCTGGGTCTCATTCCATGGGTGTGATATTGAATGCATTTTGTTTGGGTTTTTTTTTTAAGTGAATCAAAGTTGTTACTACGTGTTCGGTTTTGGGCCTCTCACTCCAAGAAAGACTTTGAGGTGCTGGAGCGTGTCCAGAGAAGGGCAGTGGAGCTGGTGAGGGGTCTGAAGCACGAGTCTCCTGAGGAGCAGCTGAGGGAACTGGGGTTGTTCAGCCTGGAGAAGAGGAGGCAGAGGGGAGACCTGCTCGCTCTCTCCAACTGCCTGAAAGGAGGGGGTAGCTGGGAGGTGGGGGGGTGGGTGGTGTTGTCAGTCTCTTCTCCCAAGGAACAGGCGATAGGACAAGAGGAAACGGCCTCAAGTTACGCCAGGGGAGGTTTAAATTGGATATGAGGAAAACTTTCTTCACCGAAGAAGGGTTGTCAAGCATTGGAACAGGCTGTCCAGGAAAGTGTTGGAATCGCCATCCCTGGAGGTCTTTAAAAGCCAGGTAGAGGTAGTGCTGAGGGACATGGGTTAGTGGTGGTTTTGGTAGTGCTGGACTGATGGTTGGACTTGATGATCTTAAAGGTTCCTTCCAATCTAGACGATTCTATGATTCTGTTGCCTGAATTGACACAAGACCAAGGGTATAAGAGCAAGGTAGTAAATGCATAGCTTCCTTCCCCCCGCAAAGTCTGGAATTGGTTCAGTGTGGTGTGACATTTCATTTGAATTCGGCAGTAGTTTGGTTCCTGTTCCTCATTTCGACACATTTCAGACTGTTAGATCTTGATTTTCAGTTCTTTGTGGCTGATTGAAAGCTCTCAAACGCGCAGTGATGCTGCGTTCACTCCAGGAGAACGCAGAACTCCGCAGTCATCTTTTGACAGGGATAAGAGCAATTCTCAAATGCTTTTCGCATATTTTGAAAAAATTCTTCTTTAGGGGCGATTCCCAAAGTAATCTGTCATAAATGCCATCTTATTTATAAATTGTATTACTGAAAACATGATAGGGCAATTATGGTATTTAATATATTACTGTTGCAAGATTGCACTGTAACTCCTGTACTTGAAGCAGCACTTTAAATTGAGGTTATTCCTCCATGATCCAGTATTTCAAGTTAATTGATGAACTATCAACAAATTAACTTCTCTTGTCTCTGTCTTTTTACAGGAGACAAAGACACACATCTTCCTGAAATAAAAATGCTGCTTATCCAGAGTATGGCTTGAAGCCAAATTGATGGAAACAATGCATAAACAATTTGTTGATGTTAAATTTATGTACTCAACTGAATGTTGAAAAAGATTTTAACATATTATTGAATTTTGGAGTATTAAAATATTTTAAGTGCCACTCATTTCATCTTTGGCCAAACAATCCAATGCAGGGTCAAATTCTGTCCTTGGATTTTCATGTAACCAAGTCTTGATAGTTTCTAGTGGGCAAAGTGGCTTGGAGACTAAATAAAGAAATGCAGCTGGACAAACCCAGAAGCAGCTATTCCCAGACCTACCTGACAAGGTAGGAAAGAATCAATAATTACATGCTAGTCATTTCAAAAAGGCACCTGGTCTCCACCTCAGTGTTTTACTGTACTGGATTATTTGCTTTGGACAGTCTAACAGAAGTGATATCTTCTGCTTTCTGATGTCAAAAACCAATTCATTTCTTTCAGCAAGAGCTTGAGCCCTTGTGTTTGTATTCCATGTGTTTGTCATCCCCACGATTCACTTTTGTAATTCATTCACCCTGCCCAGGCTTACTTAAGCTCAGAATGAAGCCATAATTCACAAACAGTGTGGGAAACCACATCCTCGGGCAGCAGCAGCGTAGAAAGCCTATTTATTATACAGGTGCTTTATCACATCTGCTATACTGAGTTCTGAGAGGAAAAAACAATTCCTGTGATAGATTAAGTCTATCCCAATAAGGGCTTTATAAATCAGTGCTACCAAAAGCAGGAGTGGCTCTGAATGTCTGCTGAGATCCAGGAAAGGCTGTAGTCTGGCAGATAATTTAAGAAGAAAGAGAAATGCTCTTAATGGAGCTGAGAGAAAAGACCAATCAAGTGTAGGGAAATGGCTCTAGTAACCTCTCATTGCTGTAGGATTCACTCACTCGTTACTTCATCGTGCCGTTCCTCCAACAGCAGAGGCAAAAGGAAACCCACAGCATGCTTAGAGGAGTTTGAAATTCAACCGGGACTCACTGACCTCAAGGCAGAACTCTCAAATTACTGTAAAGCAGTTAAAGGCACTTAGGAGGAGGAGCATGATAAATTTTGTTAGACAATTATCAGAGTATTTTTGAAGTTGGGATTGAGGTTTTGGTGAAGGCTCGGCAGTATTATTCCTTTACTGGAATTGTTTTGCCCAGTTTTATAAGTGTATTGCTCAACTCATACCTGCAGCAGGAAGGATGTACATCCCTACTCCTTAATATTTTAGGGCAAAAATTGTAACTGAGTGTGTGAATGACACGGTAACTTTTCAGACAAGGTTAGTGGCAGATTACCTGCCAAGATCCTGACAAGTAAGCAACTTGCAGTAGGACAGGTAAATCAATCTTCTAGGAGGTGATGATGATATAAGACCCATGCATGCGCGAGAACAGGAATGTTAGGGAGCAGTGAGGGTGTGCTGAGTTCTTGTGTGGGGTATGCCTCTCATCTTTTGGTTCTGAGCATCCCCTTCTCCTAGACCTGGCCCACTTTTTTGAGTGCTCCAGATGTGTTTAGAATTAAAAGGTATAACAGAGGATTCTGAGTAATACTCTGTCTTCTGGGACAGGTTATGCAACTGGGTGCTATTTTAACTCTACTGACCAATTTCTTTTCACTAGCAGAGAAATATATATGCTGCACTGTCAACACATATTTTCATCTAAACCACGGACATGTTAGATCATACTGTAGGAATAGCCCTTTGGATTTTCCCTGCATGAGTCAATAATGGATAGATGAACTTTTCTTGGCTTTGTTTAGCAAAGTAAACATAAAGCTAAGAAGTAACTTAAAGATAAGAAAATCAGACAATGCTGGATTATGTGAGCTCAGACCTCTCACAAAGAAGCTTCTATGCCCTGTCAGCAGTCACAGTTCTAATCCCAGTTAGCTGCTGCTTTGAAGTGGTAATTTATTTCCTCTGTTTCTTTCTGGCCTGAGAGATGCCACTGACTTCTGACGTGCAGTCTGCGTCACAAGTGCTGCACTGGTGTTTTGCTCCTCAGTTACCTGTCCGTGTAGAATGGAGTGCCGTTTTACCTGACACACCTCGTGCAGTTTTAACACATTGGTAATCTGTGAAGTAATGGGTACATGTGATCATTCATAATCAGTGGCGCAAAGTCCGTGTGGAGGCTGGTCATGAGTGGTGTATCCCAAGGGTTCAAGTTGGTGCCAATATTGTTTAACATCTTTATTAATAACATAGATGGTGGAATGGAGTGTACCCTCAGCATATTTGCAGACAGTAACTGGGAGGAGTGTCTGATGCACGAGCTGGTCGTGCTGCTGCTCAGAGGGATGTGGGTAGGTTGGAGAAATGGGCTGACATGAATCTTCCTAAGTTGGACAAAGGGAAGAGCCAAGCCCTGCACCTGGGGAGGAATAACCCCAAGTCCCAGTACAAGCTGCTGTTCAAATGTCTGGAAAATTACTTTGCAGAAAAGGACCTGGGGGTCGTGGTGGACACCAAGCTGTCCATGAGACAGCAATGGGCCCTTGCAGCAAAGAAGCCCAAGAGCCTCCTGGGCTGTATTAGGTAGAGAGTAGCCATCAGGTTGAGGGAGGTGATCTTCCCTCTACTCAGCCTTGGTGAGATCAAACCTGGAGTACTGCATCCTATGCTAGGTTCCCTAATACAAGAGACACATCAGCATACTGGAAGGAGCCCAACAAAGGGGCACAAAGATGATTAAGAGATTGGATCATCGATCACATGAGGAGAGGCTGTGAGAGCTGGGATTGTTCACCCTGGAGAGGATAAGGCTCAGGTGGGTCTTATACAAATACCTGATGGGAAGGTGAGAAGATGATAGAGCCAGACTGTTCTCAGTGCTGCCCAGTGACAGGGCAAGAGGCAATGGGCACAAACTGAAATGCAGGAAAACCTATTTAAACATAAGAAAAAATATCTTAATATGAGGGTGGTCAGACATTGTAATGGGTTCCTGTGGGGTCTCCCATCCTGGAGACAGTAGAAATCAAAGTGGTGTAACCTTGAACACAATCTGCTGTAGGTCACCTTGCTTTCAGTGGGGAGGTTGTGTCAAACTTGATGACTTCTAGGAGTCTCTTCCAGCCTTGGTGATTCTGTGACCTGGATGTAATCAGAAAAATACTCACTGTAAGCACCACCCCGCAGAACTTGTGCTTTTATAATAAGACAAATACCACAGTAGATTTTGCAGATTTCTGCTTTTCTGGAATAACCCTCCTACTCAGTTGCTTCCTCTCAAAAAGCATCCCTGCTGAAATTCATGGTGATCAGAGGGGAGCATGCCATGACAGGAGTGGCTGTTTTATCTGTGAGTAGTCCTGTTGCTCTCGTAATTATGCTACTAGCCAAGGTAGCTTTAACCTAGTTTCTTGAGGTGGATTGCTCCCACTGCTTGATAACCGTGGACAGGTCATTCATAATTCATGGCACGTCTGTTTTTAAAGAACTTGACGACCTGTCAGATTTGCCCCTTGAGATGGTAGATACCTAACATTCTCTTGTCTCTCTTAGAAATAAATTATTTGTAAATTGTCTTTTGGAAAGGAGTGATAATGCACCTTCACACAATTCTGAGATTTGGGGATTTACCAAAATCACTGGGTATGACCAATGAACTTTAATTTCTATTTAGCATTTGTTGCTTGCTGCACAGTTGAACAATTAACACCATCATTATTATAGACCGCACACCCTTCCCCCAGTTCTTTATTGGTGCTATTTATTGATGTTTATCTAAGTGTCTTTTTTAAAAAAATGAAAATCAAGGTTCTTCCCTTCCTTCTGATTTTGCTTAGTATTTGCCACCTCTCTGCTCCTTGGGTGTCTCTGTATCCTGTGTTCATGTAGTCAAACACACACAAATGTTACTTCTTTTCTCCAAGCTACCTGTCTGCTAGATGATCTGGTGAACTCGGTAAATAGCTTAGAAATTTGGTTTGATACTGAGGTGTCCTTTCATTTATCTTGATTATGATATAAAGTTGCAGATGAGAACTTGGCTGGATTTCAAAAAGCAGGAATTTGAATCCTGAGGTGCAGAAAGCCTTAGAGGACTCTGTCTAAAATTGCTTGCTTGTAGTTGCCCTGGACATGTGGGAGGACTCCACACTTAGCATGTTCTGCCTGTTTGTTAAACTGCTCTTCCATTTCCAAGGCCAATTTTTGAGGAAGTTACAGTATGAAATGCTGTTGGCACAAACTGTAATCTGTGCAATCATTTGGCTTCTATTTCACGTAAAGTGAGCAGACTGTCGTTATTAACAAGCATATGTCTTAAAAAAAATAATTTACTTTATAACTGTGGTGGAAGGGGTGGATATTATCCATATATCAAAATTATTCAGATTGTGCCTTCAAATTTGAAAACATCTTTGATATGGCAAGTCACGGAGATCTCCCCTTTTAAGAATGAATTTTAGTTGATGAGAAGTTCTGCCTGAAACAAACGAAAGAATCTAGTAGTACAGACTGGGCAAGGACCCGCATCCTCTTGTCTCCTGACTGCTGGTCTGGACCAGGAGAGGTGGGTATCTTTTAACCAGCTCCAATAGTATTTTTGCTGTGTGGGCATTTGTCTGGATTTACAGGGAATTCAGAGCATGCTTTCACTGCTGGTCCAAACTGCTCCCCTGAGAGCTGACTCTAGGCAGAAGTACTGGGACGTAGCCCTGCAACCTGCCTCGTATCCCAGCCCTAAAGCTGTACAGCGGAGAAAAGAAACAACCCTTCAGTTTTTAGGCCCACCATGCTGAGCCAGGTGGCCACCTTGCCTCCTGTATTCTTGGGGCCTTCTGCCCATGCTCCAGGTGGGTTCCAGGCATGCCAACAGGCAGTCTGCTCACTGCAGTCAGGTCATGGAGCCCTGCGACATGGCGAGGAGTGCTCATCCTCCTGGCATGGCCTGGGCCCAGTGGGAATTCACGGTTGCTGTCTGTTTTTTCTTCAACTTAGGCAAACTGCAAATGACCCTGAAGCAAGTACCCCTATGGTGCCCATGCACGTGTCTAATTTATGGCTGTTGCATGCAGTTAGAGTCACTGCATCTTCATGCTCTCTGCCAGTTGGGAAAAAAGGCAGTAAAAGAAAATATCTTACTTTACTACACACAAATATCCACTTCTGAAATAATGGTTCTTGGTAGTAGTTTATAATAATTTGTCAAAAGCATTTCTATTCCCTCTACTTTATGTGGAAATTGCTGATAATTCATGTGTATAGCTGCTTTCACCATACCCAAAGTGCTTAAAAAGTTGAAGAATCCAGGAAGTCTTTCAAGTTGGTTTATGTCTTTTGTTTTAAAGTTACCACTGATAAATATTTCTGTTTATGATTTCAGAGAGTAGTCCTATGGACTGTCACTGTGTTCCCACTTTCTGGATAATTACTTGCCTCAAGATATTGCTTTCAGAGCAAGGAAGAAATTTCCAATATCTTATTTTTAAAGACCTGCAAAATTAACTCTTACATTTCTGTTGAGCCTCGCACATTTCAAATGTCGAACTGTGAGATAATGCTACAAATTTTATCTGAGTTATTCTCACTCTCCAAACTGCAATTACTGTTGTCTGCCTGTAGGAAGAGAACTAGCTCTGTTGGAGTGAGATGCAGATCTGCATCGCTAGTGTTTCTATAATATCCATCTTGTATGCTGGTGGCATGCTGGAATAAATTGCTCTGGTTCATGCACAGATTTACTTCTTAATGAAAAAAGTTTAATTAAGAAGATCAGTGTTAATTTAAAGTCATTAAAAACCCCTTAACATATTGTTGTAGATTTATTAGTGCTAAAAAGCTTGTTATGTGTTCAAGCCTGCTAACACGATTAGTGAGGTATGAACCTATGTTATGTTGGCTTATAGTATTCTTTGCTAACATCAAAACTGTGTAATAGTTATGAAACCTCACCAACTTTTGTTTTAATAGAGTTGGCCTCTATCTTTGTCGTTTCTTTGCTGTTTTATTGACTGCAAGTTTTAGCCAAAATGGAGAGGGAAGATGAAAGGCTGAGAAAGTCAGCATTTATATGGAACCCAGTGGGACTGTATTCACTTTAAATGCAAAAACAGGGAAAGCCATGTCTGGCTTGTGGTATGTAGTTTCTCCTCCATATACAGATACAACACAGTTTCAGTCATAATTGTTTATATTATTTCTAGTGGTTGCCTTCCAATTATTTTTTTTTTTTGTCTTAAACAAGACACTGCCACATTATCAGTTGGGGATTTCCTTTGTTATGTTCAGTACTTTTCAGGCTCTGACACATCATGTACAGAAATAATGTTTATAAAGTAGATATTAGGAGAAATCTGTTGGTGACAAATAGCTTAAGGGAATTGTAAAGTCTCCAAGAAGGGACATCTATGGGAACAGGTTAGACAAGCATCTGTCTGGGTGCATTTCCATACCATCACTCCTGGGCAGGGTGGTGTCAGGTACTGGATGACCTAGTGCTCCCTCCCAGCCCTTTTTGCCCTCTCATTGTACATTTTGCATTTTACCTACTAATGTGCTCCAGGTTTAATCCAACAGTTGATCTTTCAGGCAATGGGGATTTGTGTATTTTTTTTTTAACAGTGCAGCTGTTACTTCATTGAAGTTTAAAATGTTATTCATGTTTTCAATGGAGGTGAATAACTAAACAAAAAATTAACCACATTCATAATTGCTGTAAATTTGCTGTGTTCCACTGAAGTCTAGGCAGTAATCCCAATTTCACTCCATCTAAGGAGGTGAACCGTTATTTCATGTACACCAAAACATTCATTAAAGACAGTGATGAAGGCAACAGGCTATTCAAGTGAGTGGGTAATGGAGATAGGCATTTCTGGAGGCTGACAATGCTATAGACACAAAACCATTTGCCTATGATTTTTAAAATGCTCTCTGATGGGGTGTGCATAGATATTTGAACTTTTTGAAGTGACACATTATAACATTCTTAGAAATTAAATGTGATGTTTAAGAAAGTTACTGAGTGTTAATGGATTTCTTCATTTGTTTTTTATATACTGGGTTTCATTCTAAAGCAATTCAGGAAAACAACAGAGGAAGCTATAAACATTTTGCGAATATTAAGATGAAGTTCCAGAAGAACTAATGAGTATGTAATTGGAAACACAAATTTGCATACATATTTGAACATGATATTTCAAAGCTTGCAAACATCAAAGTGTATTAAAATGACAAGCTATCCATGCCAATGTACAGTTTTTATTTTAAATGGGTGAAAGAATAAAATATAAAGGTTTTACTTGTGAGATGGCTAATTATATCAGATTGCTTTAGGCAAAAGGCAACATCAAGTCATCATGACATGCATTTGCTTTGCTTTTTTTTTCTGTTATTGTATGCATTTTCTGTGTACCTTGGGGTCAGAGAAGTGAAACATGTGTCAGGCATATTAAGGTAATAGAGTCACAGCTTTCCATCTAGCAAATAAAAGAGGCAGCTCTTACTCCTACTTTAAACTCTAGGCAAATGCAACATAGGAATCATCTTCAATTTCATTCATGGGGCACAGTAGAAACTAGGTCATCTCTGCTTTGCTAACCTGAAACTCCAGCAGCTGCCCCGGCTGCGAGTGACAGTGTCTGCAAGTCCCTCAGCGGAGAAGTGCTATGCTGAAGGGAAGCTGGGGTAGATGCCACCTCTCTAACTGCAAGACGGTGGCGCGTGCCTGCGCTGCAGCACCACTTGGCTTCACTCTGAGCAAGGCTCGCCCCCTGCGCTCCCCAACTCTTATATTCTCCACGGCAGGTGGGGAAATGGGGAGCCAGAATGGATTCAGGTTTGTTCTGTTGTGTTTGTGTGCTCTCATGCTGAGCTGCTGCTGCTGCACTCAGGTGTATGAGCTTTGTGACTCATGTCACACCAATTCAGGGTTTTCTGCACCATATTTCAATACTACCTGCCACTTCCTTGGTATGTTCTGCTTTGCATCAGGACTGTACTAAACCCTTCATTAGTGGAATCCTCTCCTACCTTCAGTAGGGAGCCAGAAAGGCTGTTACATCTGGTTAAGTAAAACATGCAAGTGATACATGAAGTGAGTAAGTGGTACTATCTAGTTTTTGACTGTCACTTGGATGTGCAAAGTAATCGCCTGCGTAGTTGGCAAGAGGTTAAAAAAAAAGGACTTGTGCAGGAAAGTAAAGAATAAATAGTGACGGGCTTTTAAAGGCAGTGAAGAATGTCAGGCAGATTCCTCACATCTGCGGAGGACACCGAGTCATGGCAAGCATTCTTATTAATGTGTGAGTTTTCTGCAGTCTTTAAATGCAACTGCACCTGAGAGTTCAGGAGGTTTAGTGGTGTAATGCATGGCAGCAATTTAGCAGAACTGTAAGAAAAGCGTGGATCAGTGCTCCTTGCTTGACTTGAATTCCAAACAGAAATACATCAGAGAAATTCAATACTAATACAGCAGGATTCTTACATATTGACTTTGTCTACTTAACTGACCTTTGGCACAGAGGCTTTGTGAGAGAGGCTGTATATATATATGAGGTGGCACTTAGTGTTGAGAAACAGCCTGACTGTGCAGGCTACAGAAAGCCAGCTCTTTTCTGCACCTTATCTAGTAAGAGGCAGTAGGGTGAAAGTGAAGCTGATAACATAAACAGCTGCCACAAAAAAACCTGTTTCAGCAAAATGCAGTAAGTGGACAGAGGAAAAGGTGAGTGCTGGCCTGAATTATATGGGCTAATAAGACTGCCTGCATGGGAAAGTTGTTGATTTTAAACTGCCTCCATTCCTATCAGTCACACGTGGAGTTTAGCTTGAGTAGAAGACAGGTTCCTGTTTGGCTCTGGCAGTCTTGTCTAAGGCTTTTAGAGCCTGTAGGACTTCAGGAAGCAAAACGCTAAGTACAGGGTTAAGCCGATATGCCTAATTTCATCGCAGAAGTAGAGTGAATCTAAGCATGTGTTTAGAGTTCAGGCCAGGTAAGGGTGGCTACTCAAGTCAAATCATGCTGTTTGTCCTTGAATAAGATGAAAGCAGTAGCAGGAATCATGTAAGGTAGTGTTTGCAGGGTAGGGCTTAATATCCTTCAAAGCTCTTCACAGCAGTATGCATAAACTAGCAATTTTGTACACTTTTTATTTATGCTAAATTTTGAAACAATAAAAAACTTAAAAATCAAAATTAATAGATGATTTATTGAATTAAAAAAGAACTGGCATTAGGTGTAAGAAAGCGTATGCTACTATTCTCAGATGATGCACGTGGTATTTCTCTTCATTTTGGTTCTACGTTAAATGTAGGAACTGCTGTCTTGTAATCTTTATATAACTCTGTCCATGAGGGCTCTAGCGCAGTGCAGAGTAGTGTTGTGAGTGATTTATAGAGAGAAGCTAAAATCTGTGTTACTGATGAAAAACATGTTTCCTTAGCATGTTGTTCTCAGTAATCAGAAGTCACTGGGTGGCTACAGAGGGATGAGAGGTTCCCTGAGGACGCTGCACACTCTGTGGAAGACCCTAGAAAGGTGGGTACTTGCACATGACTACAAAGGTCTTCAAGATGCCATAATCCATCCTCCCCTGCAGCAACAGAAACATCCCCAATGTCAGTGGCACAGACCCGAAATAAATGTTTTTCTGCCATGAGCTGTAGCACAAAATGGCTGAGATGGAGAAAAGTGTACATTTGAGCTGAACATCACCAAGCAATCTCTGCCAATGAAGTGTGCTGGGGAAACTGTTTGAAAGGCATGGAAGTACCAATCTTCAGGAATTTTAAAAAGACTAAATAAAATACTGCAAAATATATGGAGGAGAAAAATGTTGTCCTGTCAAGGTGACAGAGATAACCAAATGTATTTCTTTCATCTTCAAACTTCTGGGACATACTCTGTTATTTTCTGTATTTAGTATATCATAGGCTATCAAAGCCAAACAGAATCATTATTTGTTTTTCTCTGGTGAGAAACAAGCTGAGTGCTTCTCAGAGCTTCCCCTGAACCTAATGTAGTTGTGGTAGGGGGTATTTTTAAGTAGCTGCTGCTGAACGTTTTGACTGAATTGTTCTGTAGAATCAATGTGGATGTCTTCTTTTGCTTGAATTGTGCCTATAAATTGACCACTGTTTTCCCTAACCTTTTACCAAAGGGTTACTGGAACTTTTAAGCAGAAGGAAATGGGAGTTTGAGGGTGGGTTTGTGGGTTTTGTTGTTTTCTGCATATGTTCTTTTTTTCCTCCGAAGTGGGAAAGTATGGCCGTTGTAACCTTGTGGGATGCTGATCAGGATTTGCAGGATCTGGCTTGTAACTTCCAAGTGGCATTGCAATTACCAGATACAGTCCCATCTCGCATGATACTTCCTGATGTCTGACAAGTGTGCCATTCTGAAACTTTGAAAAAAAATTGGAATACTTAAAGATTCTGATTGATTAGAAAAGATTTACTAGTTGTTTTTCCTCTTGCTTCTCCCCTGCGTCCATCCTTCTTTCTCTACCTTCTGTCCTTGCAGAATATATGAGAGAAGCTCGAGAGTCAAAGAAATTCTGCCAGCGTTGTTGGGACATTATAGAGCTGTGTTGGTCATACACAGCAGTGTGGGGAACACGGTCAGCATTTTGATGCCTCAGATCCATGCGTTTTCTATTGCACCTCATGAGGTCCCTCATATCACCACTCTGTCTTGCACATCTTCCATCTAAGCTTGCAGTATGTCCTTCACAAATTATCAATGGCTATTTGTAACACCTCAGAGCCTTAGCAAGCTCTTTGGGGTGCAAGATCCATCACTTAATTCTGTCTTTGGACAGCTGCTCAGACAGTGAAGGCCTCACAGTGATACTTTTCACACATTTAGATGAATTTTTTCCTCCTGTCTATGGCTGTGTGTTTTGTTGCTTCCTTCACTTTTCAAGCAACAGTAAATTGTGTGCGGAGAAAGCTGCTATTCCTGCTAGGTGTGATTTGGGGAACGGCCAGTTGGCTAGAGCACATCTGACCTACTGCTTTTCTCCTGGGGCCTCCTTCCCAGCACCGAATCCATGTGGGAAGGGGAAGGGCCTGATGGGTGGATGCTGTACCCAGACGTGGCCAGACCCAGGAGCTGCTGACTTGGCTTTTTATGATTGGGGAAGGCATCCTGGCATTCTGTGCCCACCTTAAAAATGACTAGACTATGCTGGTCTACCCCTGCTTGAAGGCAGAAGAGAGAAAATAAATTCTCTATTGAAATTTAGTTTCCTAGTGTAAAGTAAATCAGAGCAAATTATCTTAATATCATAATATTTACAACCAATATTTAATAACATAAATAGATTCTTCCAGAAATGAAATACCTGAAGTGAGTTTGATGATGAATGTTTTTGGTAACAGCCTGAGCTGAAGGACTCTGAAGGTTGGACTGCTTCTCATTGCTTTCTACAACAGTCCTCACCGACTGCATTAGTCACCTGGAGTCATTCCAGTGGCTCTGACCCTGCATCTCCTAATCCCAGGGAAGGGAAGCTAACAGGTTTTGTATCACAAGAGATTGTTCCCCTCTTCACTGACACACAGCAGATTTTGCTAACAAGAAACTGGCATGTTTAGGCAGGTGGTGTAGCCAAACTAGAGATTCTTTCCTTCCAATTTTTAAAAGTTTCTTTTCCCATAATCTCCTGTCTTTAGAAAGACTCAGGTGTTAGTGCCCCGTGTGCATGCTGAGTTTAAGGCACTCCCTGCCCTTGTCAATGAAGGCTCAAGAACCCAGCTCTTCTCACAAGGAGTCACAAAATATGTTTGTTCATTAGATTGCATCTCCCCCTCACTTTGTGGACTTAATTAGCAGGTCGTTATAAACAAAAAAGCCACATAACCCCTGCCAGTTTGTAGACTTAAGTCTCAGTGCATCACAAATTAAAGTTTCTCTTGCGTCTAGGTTAATATTGATTCTAAACACTACCTATAGCCTATTTTTACTTTCTGTTATAAGATGGCTGCTAGGATGGCTGATGAAGATTATCAGCCTCCTTTTCTGTGGATAACTATCATCACCTACTCTTTTAAAAAAAGTAAGTAATTAAGATAACACCTTTTAAAGTATAATGCCTATTACAGAATGCAAGAAGTGTCTGTCAGTAAGCCAGCCACCTGTGAGGATCACTTTAAAACAGATGGTGAAGAAGCAATTTAGCCAAAAAGTCAAAATCATGGCATAATCCTGGAAAATACTGCCTCATGTTTATTATTACAGTAGTTATGACCCCCAATCATTTGTGCGTTCACAGTTACTTGTGCTCTCTCTTTTGAATGACATATTAACTATGGAGAGGTGCTCATTGGCATATGCGAGTGTAAAAGAAAGTTCCTGCAACTTGGAATAGTCCCTTTTGGTGCAAATAAACCACTGTCACTGGGTTTGCAGTCTTGCATGTTCTGCATATAGAGTGATCTGCTGTAGGGTAACAGATGTTGTGTGCTGGAAATGGATATGCAGAGAGGCATAACTTCTTCCTGGTACAACTTGAGTTCTTGAATTAGAGATACGTGCATATACAAATCAATCCATTTGCAGTGTTTGCTTTAAAATCTGCTCAGTATGTTTTGTGTAGGTCAGCTAAGAGGACTAATGGGACAAGTCTCGGTTTTCTCTCAGTATTTGCCCTAGGAAGTCTTCTAGTGAAGGGTAAGTAGTGGCATTCTCTGCCAGTCTACAGCTAATGGTAACCATCTTGGATTGGGTTTTGATATTTCTCATACTTCCACACCTTGGGGAGCGCGACTCTTGCTCACCAGACTGAGAAACTATCAAAGCAGAAGGACGAGCAACCTGTTTGCCATGAACAAGGTGCTTGTTGGATCTAAGCTTTATTTCCATGCAGAGCTTGATTTTTAACAGGTTTCCCTTACTACCACCTGACCTCCAGGGAAAAGAGTTTGTTTTCTTTTAATAAGTTATTTTTCAAACTAGTAATGAAATGATTCAGAAAGTCAATTCTTTATCGTATTGCCAGTGGTCTTAAGAATGAATAAGAGTTGAAGGGATTTGGCACCTCAATGAAATAATTTTTTAAAGCATTTTCCTGTTTATAGATTACATCATTCACATAATTTTGACATTTCAGAGGAAAAAAAATGCACATTCCATGCATTTTTCCTTAATGTTAGATTAACTGATGACTGATCAAAAAAAAAATTGTTTGCAAGAGGTGCTGCTATTCAGATTATTTTGGGGATACCCGATAAAATACTGTGAGGTTCAGGACATGTCCGTGTTCTGAAGATTTTGTCCGGGGCATGAGAACTATAGTTCTCATGAATCTGAAATTCATGAGCTAACTGAATTTTGAAAAATCTGTTAGAAGATTTTCGTCTATCTCTTTATTTTCTCTGTCCACCCTATCTATGAATTTAGAAACAGTGATAAGCATGAATATACATTAGTAGTATGAAAGTATAAGTTGGAATTAAAATTTACTTTTGAATTTTAGAACAGGAGTTTTTTGCAATATCTTGCTTTCTAACAGTCAGTTTATATGAAAGAAAGATTTTCTAGTAATTTTTATACTTCAAAGGATTTTCTGGGCGATATTTTAGAAGGCTGTTCAGGGTTCATTTTTAGCTGTGTATATGAGTTTTTACAGTCCTATATAAGGTTAGTTTGTTTTGTGATATGTGAAATATACATAATGGAAACAGCCCTTAAGGGCTAAATTAAATCCCACCGCCTTTCAAAGCAGAGCTTCTAATTACTGTCAGCGACTGACTACAGATAAATTTAAACTTTATTTCCATTGGACTGTTAATCATTGATTAAAGAACTAACTATGAAAGTAAAAGTGAACATGAAGAAGACATAACTCTGGATGACAAAATAGTAACATTTAGTGTGTAGTGAATTACATACACACAGTTAAATCCTTTGCTATACTGAGGCCAGAATGCTTTGGCTTAAACAATAAACTCATAGGGATAAAATGATTGAGGGGGGTGGAAAAGGCAAGAAACAATGGTAAAATGGCCTTTGAGCTAACCACCGTGCTTGTTTTGCCCTTTCAAGTTTTATAACTAGTGTCTAGAATCAGCAGACAACTTGTTGGACAATGTTTTGCAAAACAGCTCTGTGTGAGGTGGTATCAATCATACACTTGCCAGATCGTAGTGCTGATCTAGGAGCATTAGAATATCTGTTGACAAATTAATGGACAATGAATGCTACCTATTAGCTAATCAAGTAGTGTCATTCGCATAAAGACAGCACTAACTCATTTCATTACCACCATCCCTCAGTCCAAGCATTGCAACCACCATAGAGAATGCAGCTCAGACCTTCAATCTAGAGATAATAATGTGTAGCTGATTTGGCTGTTAAAAATGGAGATACGTGTTCTATTTGGATACTGGGAGTACAGAATTGGGGAAGAATAAATACACCAAAAGGTTATTTGTAGATAGTAAGACAAAAGTTGCAACAGTGAAATTTAATACGGAAGTTAGCCTTCCTAGCCATCTTTTCAGCTCCTGCTTCGTGGTTTGAACAGTACTTAGGCACTTGTATTACATAGAATAAGCTGTTCTGTTTTACAGGGAGAGTGCTCACCCACTTTCTTTCTTTTACCTTTCTGTCACATGACTAAAAATAGGTGTTTCTAAACTATGGATCCACGTGGACCACTGGGCTCTGCAGTATGGGAGTTCACAGTGAAGAATGCATGTATGTGCCTGGCTCCCTACATCAGGCACTGAAACGTGTGATTAGAGATCAGAAAATATGCACAATATCTTTCAGTCGTTTTTTTTCACATCCTGCTTTTTAATGTATTATTTGAAAAGTAAGCGTAAGAACAACCTTGAGGCCTGTGAGTCTACTGGAGAAAAGCTACTTCCTCATTTGGATCTCAATTATTTGTCTCTTTGACTCCACCCGACTGGAGACAAAGAGACAAAGACACCTGACTTGTGTCATGGCCAAATCCTTAGAGGAACAACCTAGATCTTTCTTGCTTTATCATTTTTAAATATGTGCTGTGACAAGTCTCCATTCATTTTCCAGGAAGGTACTTGTTCTTGTCTATGGAGAATGAATGGGAATTTAAGTTTCGATTGCAACTCCAGAAGGTGAAAATGAATGAAGTGTTTTAAAAATGACATCTTCCAAGCAACAGCCCTTTCTGAGCCCCCGACTCTCTGGTGCCAACATTAATGTTTGTTACCAGGAAAGTGAAAACTCTACCCTGGCTTTCTGTTTTGAGAGGGCTATGAAATTATCACTCTCATTTGAGGAGGAAATAGAAATCTGTTCTGTGGGTGAGGGAAATAGGCCTATTAAAATATTCTTTTTCCTCCGTTGCCATTTATTCCCAAGAATGTTATTTTGATAAGCAGTTTGAAATAATTTATTTTAATCCTGGAGTCGTCCTGATTGTTTAAGTCTTTTTCACGTGCTGTTTACAGTATGCAGTTTCAGCCCAAAAAACGCTTGTTTCCACAGGGAGACATTGCTTCTTGGGTGTAAAAGGTGAGTGTTTTGCCTCATTGAGGACTGCAGATTTTAGCCCTGGCTCTGATTATTAAACACAATTCTGTTTTAGTGTATCATAGTTTTTACTTGCAGCGAAAACTTAGTGCTGTAAAAGTAATATTTTTTGAATTAATTAAAAAAATAAAACATCACCTACTTTAAATGACTCACAGTAGCTTACTTTGGGTGGATTATCATTTTACGTTTCACCTTTATATCATCTTAATATTATTTCTGTCCTAGGCAGTATAATAAGCTACTCCATTTAAATACGCTCATTGTTTGAATATTGAAAAGAAAATTGAGTAAAAAGTCATTTAAAAAGTCAAGTTTAGAGCAGCTCACACTTCCCTATGTATGTATCTGGCCTGATGTAATGAAACTAGATTCTCAGAAATTACATGCTAGTAAGAAAAGGGAGAGACGCTTGTTTCCAAAAGATTTTAACAAATGATCCAAGTGTGGCACTGGTACTCCATGAGCTCCAGACTAACAATTCCAAACAGTTAAGAAGCCATGAATGGAAATTTTCCATCCAGATTGGAAAACTGTGATTTGACTCAATTGAACTGTGTGAATCTTATTGACACTTTTGATTCAACACAGATAAAAAGCAGGTTTGCCTAACGGGGTTCTGGCCAGACAGCAGCCTGGGAGGTAAGCAGGCTGTCTGGGACCTCCATTAGGAGCTCTGCGCTTTCCAGTGTCCTGGGGGGTATTTTAAGCTACCTGCAGTCTTGCAGGTAAGTAGGCAAATCCCAGTCTGGCTGATTTGCTTTCTCGTTCCTTCCTTGCCTGGCCTCTTACAATTCCCCTTGTCTCCCTGTATAGTCATGACGATTGCTAACAGAAATATGCACAAAATTTTATGTTTACAGTGTTAGTATTAAAAATATTTTTCATAATGAGACCTCTCCTGCAAAACAGAAATTGCAGTTCCTACCAGTAAAAGAGAGAAGTGATCCAGGGACCTTGTGGCCTTTTTGGTGCTGTGCACTATGTTTACACCCTCCCCTATATTTCTTGAATTAGGAAAGCTGTTAAGTAATTGCTTAAGCACACCGCTCTTTAGGAAAGTATTGAATAAATAATTGAAAGGCAAGAGCAAATCAACTGAAAATAAAAGCATATTTTTCCCCCCTAGATTATTTTTTGGGATCACTTGTGACAAAAGGTGGCACATTTGCAGATGGAAATGTTATTCCTGAACTAGATGTGTTTTGCTATGTGTGATTGGAATTTCATATATACTTGGAAGGGTTTCTGTCAATGCAGGGGACTGTGGGTGAGGTGTGGAAATGTAATCCTGGGACAGCCTCTCGGGAGGTTTGTTCCTTCAAAGTCTGAGCCCTTCAGCCAGCAATACCCAGTTGGTTTCTTGCATTGGGAGTGTTAAGGAGCAAGAAATGTGTCATGCTTCTTATTGTTGTGATTGTAAAGGACAAAAATTAAATCTAAATGAAGGAGAGAAAACACAGATCATAGTGAAGCAATCTCCACTGGAATCGCCTCATGCACGGTCCCCCTAGCTGCTCCATGGGAAATGTGGCTTGCCTCTGCTGGCTGCTGGCACGAGTATCGCATCCAAATGCTGAACCTGCTCACCAGCTCCAAACTGCCACAGCTTTCCCACAAGAGAGAGTCAGTGGTCATGCCATAAGAGCATCTGCTAGCCACCCTCAAATATCCTTTCATAAATTAATTTCCAGCTATTAAAGAAATTCTACACCTTGTGTCTTCAGCTTATGTATGTATGATGCATAATTCTCAGCCTACAAGTAAGCTTCTCATGGGCATCATGTTGTTCTTGTGTATATGTGACAGCAGAGTTGGTCAGGTTCCAGGACACAGGAGTGATGAAGTCCAGGTCAGTCCGTTCCAAACAGCGCTCGGCCGTGCCTACCTCAGACAAACGCCCTCGTGTCTCCTCTCTTCATGCAGAGGCAGGTGATGCAGATGCAACACACGGCCTGAAAGGCTCCCACTCTTCCTGCATGTCTTGGTACTGATCCAGTGAACCTGTGTCACACATACCTTGTGTACTGGCTTGTGATATTGGACAGGTAGTTCACCTCGCAATTCGTGTTCTGAAATCTGGTGTGATTTGGTGACCAACAAGTTGAAAAATGTTTTCCTTCTTCATGAGCCATTGGAGCTATTATTGGTTTTCTTCATTGCTGAAACAAGCATAAGAAAATGCATTGGTTTCGGAAATTGTGAGAGGAAGTAGAATTGCTGATTGATATTTTGGTAACATGTTCTAGAATAATTGTTTTTGGAAGA
This sequence comes from Chionis minor, assembly GCA_013398295.1. Taxonomy (NCBI): domain Eukaryota; kingdom Metazoa; phylum Chordata; class Aves; order Charadriiformes; family Chionidae; genus Chionis; species Chionis minor. The sequence goes on along the minus strand of VZSF01004236.1, from coordinate 794,706 downwards.
TGATAGCACAACAAAGTAGCACAAGTTTTATAGTTACAGATGCAGATTCTAGTGAGATCACCTCTATAAGGGCCACTCAGTCCTTTATGCAATCATGCTAAATTTGATTGTGCTGTACTGATTATAAACTAGACCAAACTCCATGGTTATTAACATTCCAGTCGGGATACATACTGAATGATGATGTTGCTGAGAGGTATAAGTTTGAAACAGAGTTGAACTGCTGGCTGTGTAACAAGTCTCGCTCTGTGTGTCCTTCACAATTATATGTGGAGGTGAGTGTGCATGTAGACTCCCAAGTGTGTGTGCTCATACAAAAGCCCCAGGTATGCATGTATGCAAATGAAAATGTCTAGTTCTGTTCAAAACTGGACTCCAGTGTGGATTTTGCTATTTGGCAGCCAGAGGGGTGCCTCTGCTTTTGAGGTTGACCTTCGCTCTGCAGCATAGTCTGGTGGAGCAGAGACTCTAATCTGGATCTCCTGCCTCTTGGATCACTTCTCTCCTGATCATAGTCACTATCTTGTACATGTGGTACAACAAATTGTTATAGAAATTGGTGCATCCATGCAAAAAACTGTCTTTGAAAAAATGTTCCGACTGTCTCTAAAAATTGCCACCAAGTTTTACAAAAAGCCGTCTTTAAGTGCTTTCTGCCATTTAAACTGTTCCTTGTAAAAAGGGGTTTAGAAGAAATACGACTCAGATTTGACTGTTTTACATTCTACGAGGGAGAAGAATGGGAGCAAGGAAGTGTTTGTGACTCAGAGAACATTTTGTTTGTCAGTATGATCTCAGCTCTTTGGTCCAAAATCTTCCCTGTTTGACATAAACATAAACGTGACCTGCTACAGATTGTTCTGGCAGACAGGGGTCTAACAGTGGCTGTAAGGCCAATGAGAAAAGTAGGAAGAGAAAGAGGAGGAGCCAGTGAGATGTGGCTATAGCTACTGCCCTTTTTGTAGGAAAATGAAGAATGAGATTCTGATGATGAAGCGATAAAAGACATGAGTCGCGTTCAAGCATGTACAATTAGTGTGAGGCGACAGTAAGCCACCTAGGAAGATGTAACTGCTGAAGTCATAGAATAATTTGTGTTTCAAGTGACATCGTCTGGGCTGACCATCTGATCAAAGCAGGGCCAACTTCAAAGCAAGGTCCATCTGTCTTGTACTTGGGTGCCCAAACTGGATGGAGCACTGCAGCTGTGGTCTCATAAGTGTCAAACAGGGGGAATAACCGCTTCCCTTGATCTGCTGGATACACTCCAAATAATGCAGCCCAGGATCTTAAATTAGTTCCTGCAGCTCTCAGTATCTCCAGAGACCCAGGAGGACCTGGAGCAGTGGCACAGCCTCTGGAAAAAGAATTTTGTTGTAACCCTTGGTTACAACCAAGGTTCTGCTCATGATGAGAGCTTGCCTGTAATGGCAGGTGACCTAAGCAAGTCTACAGGCCAGAAGATTAGGATCTACAAGTTACCTTCTTGCTCTAACTTATGCCCCAAGCTTCTACAGACATGATTTCATTCACTTTTCTTTACTCTTTCTTTTTTTTTTTTCCTCCTTAAAAATGCTGGGCAGATTGTCGTATTACACCACGTTGGTATTTGCACCTTTTCATGTTGCACGTAGGGACAAACTGACCCATATACACTGTGGTACTTTTCTAAAGCTCTGGCAATGCAAAACAACCATTTTTGGTTGCAGGATGCAAAGCCATCCTGACTCTTAAGTTATGGTACATTCATGACTGCTTTAGTCAATGCTGTGGTGCAGAGGACATCGAGGACTGCAGCAACTCCTGTTCTTAATCTTTCACCGGCTGAAAGTTCACCCTGAGGCAGATGCTCAAAAATTCATTCTGATGTTGTTTGCACCTTGGTAAGTCAGGAGTAACTTTGAGGCAGTAAATTGAATTATGTTGTGGGTGGGGGCAAGAGGCCAGAACAAACTACATTTCACCTTTATTTTCCCTGGGCATTTACCTTTTTTTAATTATTTAATTTAGAAGAGGATTAGAATTCTTCTCTGAGCTGCTTTGCTACCGATCTTTATTATTTGCTTTTCATTTGTTGCTGACAATACATGATGTTTTCTTTCTTAATCACTTGCTAGCATGGTGATTTTTCTTAAAATGTATTCAGATCACAACAGTTTTCTGGCGAAGAAAAGCATGAAATTCACTGCCCTTGAAATCTGCATCCGTATGGAGGAAAATATACGCTTTCATATTTCACTGTCAGAAAAGAATAGTAGCCATGGAGTTACACTTAAGTATTGAACCTTGCAATATTCAAAAAAGGAGCAAAATAATACATAAAGGATACTGATTTTTCTCTCAGTTATGCAGCATGTATATTATTTAACTGACGATGTTCAGATAACAATTTGTTACAAAAACCTGCATGTGTTTCAGAATAATGTAGGAGGATGACACTGAACAGACTGTCATTACTGCCCATATGGCTGTGGTCTCAGATTCCCTAACAGAGTCTTCTAGCCAATTAGAAGGCTGGAGAAAAGCTGGTCAGATTTCCAAGTCCATCTCACTTTCTTTGCCCTGAATGCTAATCCTGGTTTAAGGTGGAAAAAAATTCTTGAAATATTGCATAAATATAAATGCTTAGCACATACTTCGTACTTCTGTTCTTCAAGCTGTTCTTCTATAATTTTCGTACATTACACAGAGAGTGGCAGAAATTCAGAAATTACGTGGGCATCAGGCTTGTGAGGAGAATCTGTAAATCTGGTGGATAATAAAATTATTATTTAATTTACCTACCTGGGAAGAGCAGGATAGAGCTCAGAACTTGTTGATTTGTGTGAATAAAACCTACAAGTTTTCTCTGCTGCCTATTGACTTTGGGAACATAAACTTCCTGTCAGCTGGGGAACAACTGTTCCTCAACAGAAAACTGACTAGGAACGAAATCTGTTGATTTCTATGAATGAGCTTTCTGAAAGTTGAATCTTTCTCATCTTATTTAGTGTTATGAAATTGGATATGTAAGTATATTATTTATTAGCAGAGTTACAATGTCAAGAAGAAATATTGCAGCCAATTTCCTCATTCATAAATGGCAGAATTCAGGAAATTATCTTGTGTGGTTTGTAACCAGTGTAATTTTTCAGTGCTTTCCCAGAAATAAAATTGGCCCAATCGCTGTGTTTACTTCTCTCTACCTAGCAAGGCTACTTGCATACAGTATCCTTATTTCTGTTTTAACTCAGTTTTAGCCTATCATCCACATTCCTTATGCTACGATTGTAACAGAAATGGTTTTCTTTGATAGAAATGCTTCCTCATTCAAAACAGGTTTCCTGGGAGATGTAGCAGGATATACCAAGGCTAACAGGTTCCAGTGAATACTTTTGTGGAGGGCAGAGGAAAGACAAGGCTATATCAAGATATTTTGTATTTCCCTTTTATAATAGTCGCTCACAAATTCCTTCTCTGTCCTTTTTTAGAATTCAGCAATACCTGAGTAGCCTTTTAGCTACCTCTGAAAACCAACAGATTCAAAGTTCTTCTCCTCCCCCCGAATGTTAGGGATCCAGAGGAAAATCCCTTCAGCCTAAGTCATACTGCAATATGAGAGTTCATTGCTCTGCAGCTGGGCTCTAGCAGCACTGTGTAGCTTCTTGAGCTGAAAGGTGTGCAAACCTTCCCTTGTATAAAATTAAAAATATACATTACCAAGTTAAGCAAGATAGGGGAACCTTATCATCTGCTGTTGGACAATAGTATTAAGTATATGTTTTCCTCACTTTTTTCCTTTAAATATTTAACTAGATGATTCATTAGTATTAACCTGTTGGAGAGCAGCTGTTCTCAGTGTATTATCTCATTGCCAATATCTCTGAGGAAACCGGATGTTCCTAGAAATCACGTACATGATGTCTGTGTCTTTTATGGTTGGACTCGATGATCTTGGAGGTCTCTTCCAACCCTAGTGATTCTGTGATTCTGTGATTCTCTGTGAACTCTGTTATTTTGATTCATCTCAGCCAAATCTCTCATCTTTTTCCAAAGACACACCCTTTCTTTCCTTTGTAAGAACCCAGCCCTGGTTTGCACCAGTGATAGACGGGATGGTGGTGCAGTCCTTCTTTTACAGTTTGGTGAAACGTGTGACTGTACTGCTGTACTCCATGTCTCTGAAGCCAAAAAATGTTCTATTTCTATTGTTACTGCCAGTCCTCTTACTGTTTTCCTGTCACCCATCACTGGTTGGTATGTATCCTTTCTGTAGTATCCTGCTGTCACAGTGAAGATTTGGGCCTGCTTCTTGGTATGAAGAGACAGTCGGTCCTGGATAGCTTCTATCTTGGCTACTTTTTATTTTGTGTCTGCATTTTAGCACATACCATTAGTAAGAGCCCTCAGGCATGCCTGTTTGGCTCTTCCCCTTCTTTGCCATTACATCTGAGCACCTGATTGATGTAAGTAGCATCTTAGCAGATGGCAGATATTCTTTTGCTGTCAAATAGATAACCTGAAAAAATTGCCAGCTTTTATGAAAAAAGGGTTGGAAGCCCATTCCTGTGCCGTAATTTATCAAAGTATATCTCCTTTCTGTTTACACCAGGTACTCACATGGACCCCAAACTTTAATGGTTGCGCCCTGCACATTCACTGTGTTATTTCAGAGCAAATGACAAGACAACAGTTTCTCGGGCTGCCTTATTTTTCTTTGAAGAAAAGGATAATCACCATTTATCTAAAGAAAGTCTGTGAGCCAGTGGCGTGTCCACTGAATGTGTAAACAGCTGCCCAGATAGCCTGTCTTTCCTCCACTCTGATGTAAAGCAGTCTGAGTACGATAGGGGAAAAGAACTGAGAAGCATAAGGAAGGTCAACACAGATTTTGCTTTGAATGTGGTATTAGTTCTATTGTACTTGGATATTGCACACTGGAAAAATTCTCAGAAGATAAGTGGAAAAGTACTTGGTTTGTTATGATGTTTCAGACAGACAAGTCAATCCTGCTTTAGATAAGCAGCAAATCTAATTGGCTGTATTCACTGAAACTGGAACTGTATCACAGAAATAGAATATGTACATTTGAGTCTCTTTTTCTTTTTTTTAAAGATGTTTCAGTTTTTCACTGACAAATGCGTAGATTTCAATAGCATTCTTTTGGTTTTTGTCAAGTTAGATAAATGTGCCTGGAAAGCACTGTAAATAGAGCATTTTGCTTGAGGTATTTGTACAGAGAGTTCCATTAAATGTGTACAGCCAGAGGGTAAAATTAATCGGAAATTAATAATGTAGAGCACTGCAAGAGGACTAGCAAGTGTGCTACAAAAATGGGATCTAAGAATCTAAATTTTTAACATTGTACTCAGAAGGAGTGCGCAAACATTATATATTCAAGAAATGTTTGCCAAGTCTGCTGCAAGAAGTGTAGACAGCTAAAAGATGTCAACAGGGAATATTGTCATAACACTAAGAATAATGTGTTATCTAGTGCTTAACACTGAACACCATGTAAACAATTAATCACAGAATAGAAACTTCTGAAAACAAGCAGTAGCATGTGAGTTGCATTCATAGCCTTGCACTAATCAAGGAAGTTGTGTTTATTGCTTCCAATGGATAAATCTTTTTAACCTTTTTTTGACATGATTTTGGCATCTTAAATACCTGTGATGTCTGTGAAATCTTATTTCTGGGGGGAGAGTGAATACAAATGTTTATTTTTCTGGAGTGGGATAAACCTTGTAAAGAGACGAGTAATGAGAAAGAGGATTGCTAAACCTTAGGGTGCAGTGCCGTTCATAATATGTAGTCTCATATACACACATGTGTAAAATAGTCTTACTGCAAAGGCAGCCATTTTGCTTGACAACTTTGTCACCGTCTTCTACACTCAGTCACCGAGTGGCATGCACAGAAGTTTCAGGTATTTCATAAAATGTCAAGGCATTGCTGTTTTAGTGATGGTGCAAGAACTGTTAGTGTAGGGGGTTTCGGTGGCCCAGTGTTGTGAAAAGAACTCTTTATACATGAAACAGGTTTCACAATATGTCATCTCACAAACCTGGTGTATTTTAGACCCTACCTATACTTTGCAAGTTAGGGAAGAATATTCCTTCTTGATGGGAAAGGACAGTATTTTGGCACAGCAGGCTGGTCTTGAATTAAGTGGAGAGACGATCTGTCCCGACATCTCACAGGAGGTGGCTAGCTGGTGCCTCTGGGGCTAACGGCTGTGAGCAGTCCAGGCGAAGCTCCTTGCCTGGGCTGCGCTGGGCACCGTCAGCAGGGCTGACAGGTCACTGGCACCTGAGCTGGTGAGCAGCAGTGACTTATTGGAGACCAGGGCTTACCAGAGCCGGGGTTACTCCTGGTTTTCACCCTATGCACAAGCTGTCAGCCTTCGAAGAAGCGGCCTCTTTCTCCATCCACAGCAATGAAGTGTTTCGTTACTTAATTTAATCAGAGCAGGACTCTCTCATTGCCATAAACGAATCAAAAGTGGCCTGTTTTGCTTGCAAAGGATTTTCTGCTAAGCTTCTGAGACCAAAGCAGGTCTCAGACTGAGAGGCAGGTTGGAGTGTTCTCTGAAAGTCCCACCTGAAGAGACAATTACTGTAAGTTTTGTTACTGAAATTTTATCTTGCTACTGGTGTTAAATGCCTTAACAAAAGGTATTATCTTTTTGCTCTGGGCAACAGTTGTTTCCATTTTGATAAATCTCTCACCACAGAAGTTAGTATGTAAACTAGTTGATCTTGTTCACATTTGGAACTCAAGGGGAAGTTGAACCTATTGTCATTTTGTCTAAGAAGTTCTCAAAGGCATGAAAGATTAATCTCTTATTAACATTTGCCTGCAGCTATTTCTAAAACGCATTAGTTGGTTTCTGGGAAATTAATTAATCCTAAAGGAATGATCAAGTGTTCTTAGCTTTGTGGTTTTTATACAGGGCTAGGTCCTTACTGAAAGACACAGTATTTCAACAGCAAAGCATTAAAGGGATAAGTTCAGAGCAACGCAACTTGACCTTTTCAGCTTCTCAGCCCTGTAGAACTCCTGTAAGAGTCATTTTCATAAGTCACAAAGTGACTGTTACACCATAAAGAGCAGCAGTAAATGTGCTAATATTTCTGGTATTTAAACCTGTTTCTCATATTAAAAAGATACACTTAGAAAGAAGTCCATATAATAATTGAATATCAAGGGAGTGAGGCCGGTCTGCAGGACCCTTTTGTGCCTATTCTACTTCTGTATTCTCTAGTCAGGCACGTCTATCACTGCCTTTCCTGGCAAAGACAAGGTGCCAAGTTTTTAATGCATTGCTGTTGAGACCTCACCTTTCAGATCTCTTCAGAATTACAAACTAGAGACACTAAAGTCTCTACCCTAATTTGTATCGTAAATTCCTTCTCATGGTGTTAAAGTCGTTACAAGTCGATGTCTGTAGCATTATTATTATGTTCGATAGGACAACTTCACTAACACTGCTGCTGCTCCTGAGTAGGTATCATTAGCAAAGCCTGCGGGGAAAGCAGGGATGGAGCATTACTGGTTGTGCTGTAACGCCTTTCGTAGGCACTAGACTGTCTCTGCTAAGTGTGAATTAAAGACCTGGAATACTGGATTTGAGTGCTAACAGTAAAGGGATGAATGTCATCACAGGGAGCGTTACGAAACGTACAGGAGGAATGGAGGACACGTGTGAAGAAAAACTGAGAACTTGCAAAATAGGTGAAAAAGAGGATGCGCTATAATAGGATACATGCAAACAAGTTTCAGTACTTAAATAGGAACAATTAATCACACAACTAATCATGTCTGCAAAGATCTGAAGATGTTAATGGGGATCACAAACTGAATGTGAGTCAACAATGTCATGTTGTCAAGAAAAAGGCAAGCGTCCCAGTGAGGACATTATAAGCAAGACAAGAGCCTGCAGAACAAGATAAGGCAGCCTTCTGCTTTACCGCACAGCGCCAAGGCCCCAGCTGGAGCACAGTGTCCAGCTGCGGGCATGCATATTAAGAAAGATGTGGGCTAGTTTTCAGAGATCCGAGAAGCCAGCAGCAAGAACTATTAAGGGTGTCAAAAAACGTGACCTTTGAGGACAGAGCTGAGGAATGGGGCTTAGCTGGAGAAGGAGAAAATGGAGGGGAGACATGAAATTATTTTACAGCTATCTATGAGATAGCTGCAAAGAGGACCTGAACCGTCTCCATCTCTGCTACTGTTGGGATAAAACATAATAGGCTTAGCAGGTGAGAGATGGGATTAGAAGCCAGGAATACTTGCTAATGACTGGTGTGATTAAGAGTTGTAACAGATCATGGGAATTTGGGGGTGTTACAGAGTTGCTGCTGGTTGTCTTCTTCGAGCCAATAGGACAGATCATCAGAAATTGCTTCAGGAGTAGCTGATCCTACCTTTTGAGAGGAGGGTATCAGAGATGACCTCCTGAGGTCAATTCTAGCAGTACTGTCTGTAGTATTATAAACTGCACAGGGCAGAGAAGGATCAAATCTATCCTATCAACTCAGTGGAAAAAGATGGATACGTGTATGTATTTGAGGTTTCTCGGTCATTAGAGCTGCACAACGGCAGATTAATTCAGCTTTCCCATTGATTGTTGCCTGCCTCGCTGCCTGGATGAGATCCTTTGGTCACCCACAGAAGGCTGGAGCAGGATTTCTGTACAGTCAGCCTGTGACCTGGGTTTTACGTTAAAACACATGGGCTTTGCATGTTATGCAGGTAATACTGAGTAGCAAGGCAGGCTTTCCAACTTTCTCCCACACCTGGTAATTTATTTCCTGTGCTCTTCTGGGATCTGTGATGTGAAGCTAATTTCATGGTTTACACTGTATAGGCTCTGTAGCAGGAACAAACTTTTGTTCTGGGTTTGCACAACACCTAATACAATGGAGCATCACAGTAACACAACAAAAACCAACAGTAATAATGGCATGGGGGGAGTTGTTCCATCACTAAGGAGTTTTATTCTGTATCTTTCTTGTGTCTTTGTATGTCTCCCATACAATGACAGCACAGAGAAAGAACAATCTCTAAGCAAGCCTATCAAACTGACAGCTTCTTACTCTTATTCACTGCAGGGCAGTCACATGCCAGATATTAAAAAGAGTGCTTTAAAACTACCAAAATGAACAATATCGTCTGTAAGACACCACCAGCAAAGGCAGTAAACAAAACAAAATGAAGTAGAACACACCAAGGGTGGCAGTTTTTTAGTGTTTGTTCCCCTTAAGGTAGAAATAATTTCTTCTATGATTGACACATAGGATTGAATTATTCTGAAAAGCGTACTTATTTGCATCCTTTGAAAACTGTTGGCCATACATAAGCCTGAGGAAGTTGCATAACTGTCATCCAGCGTCGTGCATTCAAGTATTTGTCAAATAAGTTTAGCAAAGTGAAGTTTCTTAATGCTTCTGTAAGCATTAAGAAATTCTACAAGAAGAGAACAAGCCTGTTACTTCTCCATATATAGATGTTTACCTCTGAAGTCTAAATATAGCAACCTTGAATACCCAAAAGAACAAGAGTAACAATTAATTTTCTTGTAGTTCATTTGTGGTTCCATTTTTAAACATTTTGATCTTCAAATTGATTCTTTGATCTTGAAGATGGAGTTTTCTTGCCCAAGAAAGTGCAGTCTAGTGGTGCAGGTATAAAAGACTCAAGCTCAAAAGCATCACCGTCACTGTCATTTTTTTTAATTTTGAGCTTTTGCCCAAGCTACCAGTTTCAGGTGTAAGTTTTACAAAAAGGAGAATTAAATACCTGTGACTTTACACTTTTGAACATCCATTTGTGTATGACTCTTTGTGTGTGTATACTCTGTTACTTCTTGCTGCTAGCTTGGAATCCAGAAGTGGGAATCCTGCCCTAAATACACATGAAAAGGTTCAATATTAACATTAGGTCTGTAATACATGTCCAGCAATGAAAGCAACACAACTGGCACCTCCTGAGCACTGACTCACAGGAGGAGGAGCCCCTTTTATGGTGGTCTGAGAAATTAAAATTAAGACTTGCCATTTCGTCATCTGTTAGCAAACGTGGCAGCTATCCTCCTCCTATTGTCTGGCTTGAAACTGTGTCTGAGGCAGGGAGCAGAGAGTAGCAATTTTGTTAGGTGATTTGGGAGGTTCTGACCCAGCAATAGATTCTGCTGCCATTGCTCTCCATAGGCTCAGGCATCTGATGCAGCTAGTATTTACAGAATGAAAGGAACACATAAAAATGAGGACAGTAAATGTCAGTCCTCTGGTACCAGAGCATCACTTAAACACTTCTGCTTTTATTTCTTGGGTGGAACTCAATACACAACAGCAGCAAAAGATGTGGGGGGTTGTGCGTGCCTCTGTGTGTGCAGTAGTCATGCGGTTGTTCAGAAACAAAGGCTTATTGGTTTGTTTTGCTCCTCTTCCAGTAGCTGTGGTGGATAGGCCTGTGATTTCCACATTCACTGCTGTTCCTTTAAATTGTTCTTTTCATGTGCTCAGCAGGGGTGTGGGCAGAACAGGTGTGTACTTGATAGACTACTGGTATTTAAGTAGTGATCTGGGAAGTGTTAGGTTTATGTTTTCTCCTTTTTCTTATGAGCAGTCTTGCCTTTTTTTCCCTCTCCTCTACCGCCTTTTATTTTTAATACCAGCTTGTTTCAATTTCTTCATGCATCTGTTTCTTAATTTCAGTTCATTTTAACTTCCTCTGATGTAGGTTACTCATCTATGTATATATTGGCATTTAAGACTGAATTCTTTTAATGAGTGTTTGGCTTCTCATTTGTAGAACCGCAGGACATCTGTGTCTGTGTAACCCATGTCTCCTTAGTCTCCACCTCAGTGATGCGGACAGTGTAGGTCCGAAGAGAACAAGACCATGTCCAGCAAGTCTAGGTTTCGGAAATCTGTCACCCCTTCCCCTGCTGCCTCTGGAATCTCATGATTTTTTGTGCTCTTTTGGGATGTTAAATTACTGAACTCTGCAATAATCTTTTAATCAAAAAAACCCACAAAACCTCCAGAACCGACAGATCATACTTGCTTTACCCATGTATTCTTCTTCACAAGGTATGCTATGTTCTTCTAAGAAGATAGGGTGAGGTGGGACACACTGGGGCAGTGGAGGTAACGAGAGTGGAGGGCCATTGAGCGTGCTTGGGGGAAGGGGCTTGTGGAACAGTAAGGTTTGGCAAGCCCAGGGAGTTACAGCAGGGAATCAAGAGCCTGTATCTCTTGCGTAAAGACTGCAGGATTGCCAGGAGAGCACAGTGAGTGGCTGGACAGACTGAAGAAATCTGGCCACAGAGTGTGCTGCTACTCAGAAAAGTACTGAGTTGATTAAAAGCAAAGACAGGCAAAGGAGCTCTGTGTAAATCCTTCCTTTCATGTCCTTTCTAGTTGCTTTGAACTTTCTCCATTTTAAAGGAAACATTCCAAGTTTTACTCAGACAAAATCAGTTGTTATTACATTTAAAAGTCTTTCTGTCTTTTTGGGAGAGTATCCTCTGCAGGGGGTCTAGATGGATCTACCTCAGAGCACTGGCCACTGTCAACTCTCATGCTAATTATGGTACTCTGCTTTCCACGCAAGCAGGCACTTCTTCAGGTGTGCCACACTGGTCAGTGTGGTTTCCCCCCCAAGTAAAGTCCTTTGTTGTTATTGCTTCTGGGAATTTGCCCTGCATTGCCACCACGCTAGCAGCCCATAGGCCATCTTCTGCCTTCCCCTGTCTGGAAATGCTATGGGTGATGAGCTGAGCTGTTGGATTTTCATTTGGGTCTCTGTAGTCCTTAACCACAGCTTAACCGCAGCTGTTGATCAAGCCCTCATAAGTGATATACATTCTAACTGTCTCCAGACATTCCACAGTTTTGTTAAAAATCCCATGCTGTTCACATGTGTTGTGGGTTATACGTAAAAACGTATAGCAGAACTCCTTTCTCACGGCAAACACTGTGGGCAGTTTAGAGCATAATGAGGTGTTACAGATGCTTCCCCTCAACCAACAGATGGGTTATGTGTTTTGCATCAATCAAAAGTCCTAAATCCAGGATTACACTAAGTAACAAGCTGATAATATTTATTAGGGTTGCTTTCAGTGGTTTAGGTGGTTTGCTGAATCCAGACTCAGAGGAAATTAAATATTTGTAACACTGAAGTGTGGCTGAAGATTAAGAATTTACGTGTGTAAGTCTGCATGTTGTTTTGGGCATTGCTTGTTTTGCTTTCAGGACTTGTTTACATCTAGAAGATGAATCCTGGATGAATTTTCTGATGGGAAAAAAAGGTACTGTTTCAAGTAAGCAAAAAAAGACAAGCATACCTTCAAGATAGCTCGTCAAGTTTTAGCTGAACGGTTTAACATTACTTGAATCTACAACTTTACATTGTATAAGCAGACTTCCTGAAGAGCAAAGACAGGCAATTTGGTAAATTTATTGTCTTCAAAATACAGTTTCTGTGACTAAGGCAAGAAATATGCTTTAATATTCCTGTGTTGAATTGTGGCCTCAGATAATGAATTTCTTTCTGTAGAAAGACCATTCTAAAAGTTTCATTTTCAAAACTTTGTAGTTAGTTATATCAAAATATAGAAAAATGTTTATTTAAAGTTCATCTAGTTCTCATTATCTTGTGTCTACTGTGGTATAATTAAAGTAAAAATGACGTAAGTTTTAAGTGCAGGGAGTAATTTTAATAGCAGTTGAGTTTAAAAAGTAGTGGAAAGAAACTAAGTTGCATGTCAAATCTCTTCAGATCTTAAGTTAATAATACTCAAAATCCTGTAGGTCACATTTACTTTTATAAAATTACCATGCAAAAACATCAGGAGGCAAAATATAATATGCATAATTGAAGCAAGTTAAATGATTTGAAGAATGCCTTGAACAAATAGCTATGAGGGACATGTACTTATACATACCCATTAGTGTAACTCCGTAAGTCTACTTAATTAGACTTAATTGCAGTACTGCAGAAGTCAACACGCAAGCTGCAAGATGTGAAAAGAGACATTTTACATATTGCTGTAGGGATCATTGTATTTATGCAAGACATTGACATGGCTTTACTCTAAAGGGCTAATTGAAACAATTGGTTTTGACTACACTAGCAATATGGAAAGAGAGCAACTAAAACAATGGCAAGTGCCGTAGGACTGCTCAGGAATCAGAGCTGTCATCTCTTCTGATTTGCACGTCATATCAAAAGCATTCTAATGCCTTCCTCAGAACTTTTTATTCAAAGAAACACACATACACCCAACCCCAAATCTCATGAATATTTTAATTTCACCACAAATAAAACACTCCATAATCCTGTCAGCGTGTTCAGAAAAGAATCAATGATAAACTATTGCTAACCCGAGTCACCTAACTGGGAAAGGGTTAGAGCTTAACATCGCTATCACTGACATTGACATAAATCTTAAGAGATTTTGTGACAGTTAGTGGTGTTACTCCAGTGAAGAGCCGGTCTGATACCAAAATTAGGTCTACAGTTTATCAAAACTGGTAAAGGCAGGGTAGGATTGCAAATACTGGAGTGAAAAGAACATTTTGTATAGTTAACTGTGAAATGTAAAAACTTCTCTCCATGCTGTATTATTTCCAAATGTGATAATTCCTAATACAGTCATTTTCTAAAGGCAATAGCAAGGCTTCCAACGCTCTCCTGCAGAATTGCTCGATCCAAGTTAGGATGTTAGAGTCTGGGTGGGTGGACGAGTAATTGGATGGTCAGGCTCAGAAGGCAGCTGTTAACGGGACCTACTCTACTCAGAGGCCCATGACAGGTGTGCCACAGGGATACCTACGGAGCCTCTCCTTTTCAGCATCTTTGTCAATGACCTAGAGGAGGCCAAAGCGTGCTGGCTCATCAGGTTACCAAATGAGAAGCACAAGGGCACAGAAGAGAACAACAACAAATGCAACGTCCTTGCAGCTGGGAAGGAAGAACCTGAAGCGATGATGCAGGCTGGGGGCTGCCTGGCTGAGGAGCAGCTCTGCTCAAAGAGACCCGTGAGTCCTGGCAGTCAGCGGGCTGGGCATGACCTTTGTCCTGGCAGCAAAGAAGGCCAACAGCATCCTGCCCTCTACAAACCATGGCAGAGCCAGCAGACTGAAGGAGGAGCTTGGCACTTGTGAGACTGCGTCTGGACACTCTGTCCAGTTTGGGGCCTGTCAATGCAGGAAAGACACTGATAAACCATAGCAAATTCAGTAGAGGGCCACCAAGCTGGTTGGGGGCTGGAGAATTTGTCCTGTAAGGAGAGGCTAAGGAAATGAGGCTTGTTCTGCCTCGAGTTTGGAAGGTTTTGGAGGCACCTAACAACAGCCTGCTGGAATCCAGGAGGAGGTTGTGAAGAAGACAGAACCTCTTTCACAGTGGAGCGTAGTGGGAGGACAAGAGGCAATGGAATAAATTTCCATTTAATAAACTGAAAGAAGAGAGGCTCAGCCTGGCTAAGAGGAAAACCTCTTTCCCCAGAAGGACAGCGCAGTAGTGAAGCAGGTTGCCCAGAGAGAGTTGTGCAGTCTCCATCCGTGCAAGTTTCTGTGATGCAGCTAGATAAAGCTGTGAGCAACCTGGTCCGACCCCACAGCTGACCCTTCTTTGAACAGCAGGTCAGACTAGAGCCCTTCTGAGGTTCCTTCCAAACTGACTTGTTTTGTGATTTCATGGTTATTTTTAAAACTAGGATTTCAGAGTGTTTCCATAGTCCTCACTTTTGGAGTTTATTCAGGGAATTAATGCAGAGGATAATAGTGGAGCACATTAAGATTTTCAACATTTTCATAATGACTTTTCTCAGAAGCAACCAAAATTTCTGAAATGCTTGTTTGTTTGTTTTTAAAATCATAGTCGGAGTTTGGGGAGGCACGAGATGGACATAATGACCCAGGAGAGTCATGAAGAGACGCAGAAGGAAACCGGTGCCTCCAAACTGTAAAATCATTCTCCTTTCCTCTCATTATGTTTACATCTCTTCTCATGGCCCTGGACATGAAGGTTCTCCATGGGAAGAGCTCCCCCATGGATCTGGGGAAAGGAGAGGATCAGGGGAATCCTGGTTTACTAAGACAAAGAATACTTTACACATCCAGTACTGCTTACTGCTAATTAATGCAGTTAAGGGGATAGAAGACATAAATTTCACTCAAAATGCTGTTGGCAGGAAGGATGACATCTAAGCCAAAAAAAGGATAAAGAGCTTTTCTGTGCTGAAAGCTTTCAGTGAATCAGTTTAGAAGCATCTTTAACTCAAAGTAACCATAAATTTAAGACCTTGGGCCAGCTTCTCAGGTGGTGTAAAGTAGCATGGATCCACTCACTTCTGGGGGTAGATCTGATTCATACCGATGGAGCATGAAGACATAAACCGCCTTCTAGGCAGAAGGAGCAGGCAAATGTTCCTATACCTCAAAAAA
Organism: Chionis minor; assembly: GCA_013398295.1. NCBI lineage: Eukaryota > Metazoa > Chordata > Aves > Charadriiformes > Chionidae > Chionis > Chionis minor. The sequence continues at coordinate 779,266 of VZSF01004236.1, read as the reverse complement.
TGCTTAGAAAGATCCTGTCTGAGACCAGAATATTACCAAAAAACCTTTCTCTCCAAAAAAGGCGATAGATTAAGAAGCCACTTGCAGGGATGAGGAAAAGAAAAAGGTTTTGGTTTTTTCCTCAGATCAGAAAGAAACACATCAATGAGATAAAGACTGTCTGGGTCCTGGACTCCCAAAATATGAGAGCTGCTGAGGCTGAGATTTCTTCTTTTAGGAAAGAGTGTTCAGCCAACCTGTCACTCAGTGATAGAAAAATATGTTAAAAAAAAAAAATTATTAGGGAAGAAGAAGACGGAATTGTGAAGTCCAGAGAGGTGAAATAAACTCACTTCGGACAAATTAGATAAAGCACCTCAGGAAGATGAAGAACATATTTCATGGAAAAAAAACCACCCTGCCAACAATTATCACTACATTGAACTGAAAATTGACATTAGAGTAGATAGCTGTTCGTACATAGAAAGGGGAAAAAAGGTTTAGAATCTTTTTTTCCAGTGCATTGCCGTAGGAATTCTGACATCAGTCTGAAGGAGTATTAGTGATTTGGAAGGAAATGGTTCTGGGAGAGCACTAGGAATGTGCTGTTGTGTCTAAAAGCTAAGATCCAGTTTTCTTATCTAGAATGAATCAGCAAAGGACAAAGAAGAAAATAAAGCCCATTGTATTGGACAACCACATCTGAATTGTTTTAAAAGACATTTTAAACCTATGTTCTCCACTGCCTGCTATAAATCCTCTGTCTGGGTGGACTGGAGAGTCTTACTGTGATTGCTAGATTGGAAAATAATATGAATAATGCCAAGGCATTAAGTGATGTTAAGTTTTAATCATAAAACAATATTAGCGCTCCAATAAATTTTAGGAGGATGGTATTAGATTTCTATCTTATTTCATTGTACTAATATAAAAAATGATGTTATTTAATGATAACTTTATGAAGAGCATCGATTCAGCTATGTAAATCCCGTATTACTAGTATTGAATTAGCGTACATCACAACATCAGATAAATGACCTTTCTACAGTCAAGGCCCAGTTTTTATGGAGGGAGTCTCCTGTGTGTAGTGAGAGAGAGTCTGTGCCCCAAAGAACTTTGTGTAAGAGACTAAAGCTGACAGAGGTAGTGAAGTGTATTGCTAACAAGTGATAGTGTCAAATACAATTTCTACATGCATGTACACGTGCACGCTGCGTACTAGTATCCTGGGGTTTCTGAGCAGAGAGTTTTCAGTGTCCCTGATTTTTGGCAGTACTTGTCATGTTCCCGAGGTTGAATGCTTAATCTTTGCAGGTATCTTTAAGACCTTCTGAGTGTTAATTCATGTTGTTATTCTGCCAGAGGAATTTTTGGGAAGCCTGCGTGGTGCTTGCATATTTTTTGAAGTTTTCCAAAGATTATTTACACAACAAAGTGTAAGTTTCATAGGCTTCCTAATTAGATCTCATACATATGTTTCCAATCTGGGAGACTGCAAATGGCTAGTGGGAAGTCCTGGCTGCTGTTTGTTTCTTTCTGGCTGGAAGAACCAAACTCACTCAGGAGTAAGTTCCATGGATTTTAGAAGACTTAGAAAAGCAATTAATGTGGTCTGGTTTATTTATTATACTTGTCAGGCATTTATGCAATGTGAAATCAGATCAGCGTGGCATATGTCAGATTTGGTTTGCACGCTCCAGTTACACAATTTATTTGCTCCACACGTATAACTAGAGTGTACAGAATGCACTGTACTGGAGGGGATGGCAAAACTAAGCAGTCTTGATTTTACCTGTGGCTCTGTAAAAAAAGTATTCCCAAGCTGCATCTCTGCAAATAAAATCATATTCCAAGTTAAAGTGTTCATCCAGCTTTTTTATGGTAACTTTAAATTTCGCACCTCCACTGTGGTCATTGTGCTGATCCGCAGAGGCTTACCCAGTGGTACCCAGTATATCAGACTCTGCTCATCAGAACCTGCTGGAACGGGAAACTTGCTGCCTTACAGGGCTGCTTCAGCCCCACTAAAGGTTTTGTTTGAAGCACTTGAGCCTTTCCCAGTGTTCAGAGTGAAGTAATGTACAACTATATGGAACAAGGGCAAGCTAGAGCTCTTTTTCAATCTTTCTTGATTCTGACCAGAGAAAGTTGTTCTGTGAAATGTTAAAAGTCAACCTCTTCTATCTGAAAGGGAATAATATTTTAAAGGGAATAATTTATGTATGTATGTGTAACTTTTTCAGAAAGCTTAGATTTATTTCTCCAAATGGAGCTTAATAGGAATCCACGAACAGAGATTTTCATCAGAATGTTGGCTATACAGACAGCCTATTTAGCTATAAATCACTCCTCCAAAAATATGCAATATGTCTTTTATACTGAAGATAAGAGATGTTATTTGCTCACAGTTATACTAAAGACCATTAGTAACTGATGCCATAGAGGTTCAATTAAGATGCAAACGTAAAGTGTCAGTTGTAAACTTCAGAAAGTAGTCTTTTGTGGGACACGTCAACATTTCAGAGTTTTAAAACAATGCTTCAGAATATTAGTGACTGAGCTTATCCGGAAGCCTCATCCTGCTTAGTAAACTAAGATATTTAAAAACCTGACTGGCTGTGGCCCTGAGCAACCTGCTCAAGTTGACACTGCTTTGAGCAGGGTGGCTGGATTTGCCAATCTCTGGAGGTGCCTTCCAGTGTCAACTATTCTTTGATTCTGCATGTGCTTGAAACTCACCCTTCTGGTGCTATTCTCTCCTTGTAAGGGAGCTCTTGTGGCAAGTTATTGTATAAATTTGAATTACAGGAAAACCTCTACTTAACCTATTTTCAGCAAATGACTTGAACTGAATTTTAAGCTTGTCTTTGAGGATATGCTATAGCTACCTATGTAGTGGTTTTGGTAATTAAAGCAAATAATCTTTCATGAAGGTTCTGGAACCGCAGTCATCTTAAAGGGAATACTACATATGCGGTAGCATCCAGGAGTTCTTGCCAAAGCTAGACAGCAATTTCTCTTGCTGATGGAGAACTCTGTCAAGAGGACAAGGAGACAAATTCTTCACTGTTTTGTACCTGGCAGAACTCCATTGACTTCATTAGGTGGATTTATCCCGAGTGTTGTGGATTTTCGTATGTTATAGGAATATGACATAAAAAGGCATCTAGATTTGAAAAATTCAAACATAAAAAGCTACTAACTCTGGCTCCCTAAAAACAAAGTGATAATTCTGGGGATGTATGTTCCAAATGCAGGAGGCTGAATTTACTAAATTAACCCCAAGCTTGGAGTAGGATAGTAAGAATTTCAGAACTGTTTTGGACTGATGATAGTTTTGAAATGACTTGCAAGAAGGAATTTTTTAATGGCATTTTGAGCAAGTATAGTATTCCTCCTATCAAAACAGAAACTAATTTATTGTAGTTTTGTTCAGTTTCCCAATAGAGACAAAAATAAACCTGATAAAAGCCAGAACAGGAAGTCTGAACTACTTTCTTGACCTTTCCAGAGTCACACTGTGGACTGGCAAAATCTCTATTGCCTCAGTGCCACGTGTATGCTAGCGAGCACTCTGCTTGACAGGTTGTCAGCATCTTCAGCAGGACAGTGTCCTTTGAAAATTCCAGCACTTGTCTGCTGGGCGCCGATGCTAGCAGTCAGTCCTGGGGATTAGCCGAAGTGCTTGGTTTCTTGCGATGTCTGTCGCAATGTGATACATGCCTGCAGGTCCACAAACTAATGATGTTCAAATGTCCTTCCTCCCACTTTGATCCAGAGAAAAGAGACAAAGAGTGGAAATGAAAAGCGGGAAGAGCAGACAGAGAGGAAAAAATATCAGATGCAGAAAAGAAAGTAGGGAAAAAAAGGTCCAATGGTCATCCAAAGATAGAAGGAAAAGGGACCTGCAAAGAAATTTTTCTTCGGGATATTTTTACAGGTTTATTGTTATTCTGATTTTCCTGTGGAGAAGAAATGTATCTTTTCATACTGTGTGTATGCATCCCCTCTCCCCATACGAATTTTTGAACTCCTTGACCAGTTTAAAGCAAATTTTGTAGAAGCATGATCCCTATAGGTTTCATCAGCATGAATGACAGTGCAGGAGAGGAGGAAAATCTCTTTCACTTTAGGAGTGGGGGGGAGGATGCAGCACAAACACATACCATGTTATCTGTAGAATCTGCACTGGAAAGAAAGGTGATGAGTACCTAAACCTTGGAAAAGCTTCAGGAAGAGCTTGTATACCAGCCTGTCAACTATGAAACCCAAGTAAGTAGGAAAGAAGGTTTTGTTAGTTCTGAAATTTTTGGATTTCCCTAGGTGTTTTATTTTTAGAGAAAAATTTACTAGAGAATGAGAGATTGTTCGCTAGCTAAAAGCTATTTTTTATTAGCTTTATTAAATTTAGAATTGGGCTTCCAAATGGCTCTCTGATGGGGTGAAAACGGGGGTTGTGATACATACAAAGCTGGTGAACTGAGCCTTTCCTCTGAGAAAATTGAGCAGCATTTCAGGACTAGTTATGTAAGTAAACACTGCCATTCCTCATCAGGAAGTAGGTCTCGTATAAGATAATAATAACAGAAGTGAGTCAAAGTAAATGCATTAAAGACGAATGACAACTACAGTAAAAGGGAGTTAGCCCAGTGATCACCCAGCCTGGAACCTGGATGTATCTCGGTCCCCGTGACGCCTGCCATCTTCAGTGGTTTAAACACTACATATATATATATATATATGTATACTACAGATATACTATATATACTACACTACATATACATATTATACAGAACCTACAAACCACGAAATCCCACATGTATCAAATAGAGGGAACAAGTAATAATATCTTCACAGATACTGGTGCAGTGCTTTGTTTTTTCCCTAATGTCTGCTACAGGGAGCATTCAGGATGCATATGTACCTGAGGCAGGTAACTTGGTTGAGGCACATCTCAGAAACTGCGATGCTTTAGCTATGAATGTCATCAATAAAAAGATATAAGTGTCTTCCCAAGGTGATTCATGACTTTAAATGAAATATCTGTAGCAGAGTTTGTAAATACCCTTCTATGCTGCCCAATTTAATAAAGAAAAAAACCCCTCTTACTGATAGTTATCGACAGGTTTCACTACCTCAGTAAGCCATATCTGAAAGAAGATGCCTCAGGGTGGAAAACAGCTTCAGGAAATGAATCTTTTTAAACAAATATAGAAAGGTAAATTTAAGATTATTCTAAGGAAAGAAAAGAGAAAGGAAAACTCAAAATAAAACCCTTTAACTAGCTTGGTCTGAGAAATAAATGTGTGCCTTTCAGGGTTTGCGGGATGTATGCATGGAAAAAGTGCAACTTTGTTGAAGACCAAAATTTTACTGTCTTATTCACCTTAGAGTTGAAGTTTCTGCTGGAAAACCTGATGCTTTGAAGTGAAGCTTTGAAATATTTCAGGTTTTAACACCCAAGACATTTTGTGAATGTAGCCCCTGTTCGCTAGTTGAATGGAGTTGCTTTGTGAAAATAGCATGTTCCTTCCCTAGCCAAGTAACTTGAAATTATTTTCAACTTTCAAGTCATACAGACTGTGAGCCCTACAGGAGTGATTGATGAACATCAGCTCCCACTATTTTCTATAAATATTTTTTTCCATTTAACGTAATTTTGATTGCCATATTTCTTCTGATGTCAAAGCTCATATACTCATGTATTCCTTATCTTACATTTGACTGAAAGTAGGCACAGAGAGACAACATCCAGATTAAATACAATTTCTTATGTATTTTTGTTATAGGGTCCAGTTGTCCTCAACTTGTTTATGTCAGCATGGCCACAGTGACCTCAGTGGAACTAAGTATATTCAGCCAAAGTGAAAAGGTAGTCCATGAAGTCCTCTCTTTTTCTCTCTGTGTGGCTGTGTAAACTATTTTTTTTATTACAGCACGCTCATTTTTCTTACATGGAATTCAAAAGGCTTTATCACTTTGTTCTCAAGCATCCCATCTCAAGATTTTTAACATCAAACAGGCTTTTTAGAATAATACATTCAACACTAAAACCTTGCCTCTTATTAGATAAAGTCAGGGAATAACTATCATTATCTGACAGCCCCCTTTATTCTTGTAACAAACACATTCTACTTTTCTAGGCTATTTGAACCACTTGACAAAGTGCATATAAGCACTGCGGATGGCCATCATCATTTTATGGACTATCTTGTGTGAAAAATACATTCTTTTTAAGACTTGGATCATGTGATGGTGTCATATAATTGCAAACATGACTCCTATGGAATTTACAATATATAACACAGCTATTTAAAATAGAAAAACAGAAATATTTTATGTGGTTTTTTTGTGTAGAAATCTTGACTAAATAAAAATAATTTGGAATTCACTGTAAAAACAAAAATATTTTTTCACAGTAGTCAGCATTCCAAAAACAAATATATTGCAGTTATAGAAAATTACAATATATTTTTTTGCTTCATGCATCATTAGCAAAATTGCCTGTTCATTTCTTCTGCGAGAATCCACATTGTGGGTGCTAACAGTAATAATAATAAAATGAGCACAGAGAGACTTTTAGCCATTAGGTGGTGAGTGCAAGCCCAAAGGTTACAAAAACTATGTTTTGACTGGTATGCTGACTGTTGTTGATGTCTACTGCATTAAGAAAATAATTGGATCAAATTTTTTACTGAGGTATTTTGGCAAGGCAGCAACAACTTAAGAAGAGATTCATTTAGAGGATCATAGAACTCTCTCTGTGTTTCTCCCTCAGCAATCTTAAATTCTGACCCTGTGCATGATTTAAGTCTAATGGTGTTGTAGAGGATGATGTAGGGTGGAGACCGTAAACTTTATTTTATAACTATTGCAGCGTAAGAAAGTAGATATAATCACTGTGCACTACAGCAGATCCTCAGAACATCACAGTACCTTGACTCCATGCTTTAAAATAATGCCTATAAAAGAAGACCAATTACAAGGCAGAACATTTCACGAGACATAAAAAGCAGTTGAAAGAATATTTTTTCCCTTAATATGAGCATGTCTGGTATTTCAAGTGACTGGAAAAATTGTCTGAATGTAATTTGTTACCTTCACACGCTTGCTTTTAAACCACAGCTATAGTGCCTTATTTTGGAAACTGAGAATAATACAACACTAAAGGCACGCTCTCACTTTGATTAAACTGTATTTTTATTAATGCAAACTTTAGAATCGTAGAATCACAGAATGGTTTGGGTTGGAAGGGACCTTAAAGATCATCTAGTTCCAACCCCCCTGCCATGGGCAGGGACACCTCCCACTAGACCAGGTTGCTCCAAGCCCTGTCCAACGTGGCCTGGAACCCCTCCAGGGATGGGGCAGCCACAGCTTCTCTGGGCAACCTGGGCCAGGGTCTCACCGCCCTGTACAGTAGTTTAGATGTAAGATAGTTAAGGCAGAACTGATTTTGATTTACTTTTACTTTTTATGTTACTGTTTATTGTTGTACTTTGTTGGGTTTTGACTGGGACTTTCAAATGGACCTAAAAGGAGTTAAGTGTCTAAATCTGACTGAAATTTAGTGGCAAATGGATATTTAGTTACCATGGGCCCTCTATAAATTCCTAGCTAGAGACTTGTCAGCTTCCGCAGTTTTTGCGATACATAAATACAGTTGATATTTGTCAATTTTTAATGCAAAAAAAGGATGGTTCGTTGCCTTCCCTCTCCCAGGAGCGTAAGCCAGTTGGGTCAAATCAGGTGTAGAGTGGCTGTAACCTTCAACTGGGACTGGGCAGGCAGGGGGCTCTGCCTGTGCTGAGCCCACCCGTTTAATTCCCCTCCCTGGTGTAAGGAAGGTCAGTATGTATTCTGAGATACTCCGATTACTCCCTAATCATTCCTGCAAGCTAATGCAAGCCAGTGTGCTGCTGGCTCCCTCTGGGAAAGCCCTGGCAAAGCAGAGCAGCTGAAGCAAGGCATCTGCTGGATGTGGGATGGTCTGCAGCTTCCCTCCTGCCTCATCCTGACCTGCTGTGGGAGGGCAAAATGCTGCTGATGGCGAAGGCAGCCGGATAGTGCACCCCGCAAAGCGCTGTGGTGGGTTACAGGGCGGCATGGGATGTGGGATAAGTGGCTGGAGGCCATGATGAGGTTGCCACAAGTGTTTGGGGGATGCTGTCGTTCCCAAGGGTGTCACCAGCAGTGTGGGTGCAGGATGAGGCCCCCTCACTGAAAGCCATAGGCATGAACGTGTGTCCTCCAGAGCTAATGGTGCTAATCCAGGGGAGAAGGCACTTGAGGACCAGGCCCTTGGGAGAACATGCCGACATCATTATTGATGGGCTTTTGTAGGGATGTTTTCTCGTGTTTACGATGTGTTCTTATTGGTCTTCCTAAGGGTGCTCGTTTGTTGGTTTTCAAAGGAGAATCATATAAAATTACAATCATAAATGTCAGAGGTTGAACTACCCACTAGAGAAACAAAGCCACCAGAAGAACATTAATTCTGGAAGCCCGATTTCTTGGTCTTTGGAATAAATATGAATGTGTAAATGGTTGATAAGCTCAGTTTCATTTTCAGAGTGTTTTGTAGACTGAAATTGGTAATGCATTTAAGAATACCTTGTTAATTAACTCGTACAAATCTGGAGTCTCGGGTTGCGTGCTGGTAAATTAACCCTCTAGGAAACCCAAAGCATTGTCACGGCTTTGAAGTGCTAACCTAGATGTCTTTTCTGCTCCCAGGAATCCCACTGTCCTGATCCTCAGTACCCCAGCAGATTTCCTACTTTGTTTTCATGCTGTTCTCTAGGATACAATTGAGGGTGTGGGCTATACAAGGATTTATTTTCTTAATTCTGGTAGTTTTTCATGGTCTGTGTTGGAGGTGTGAAGTAATCAGATGAAAAGATGGTGGCTTTCATGCTGTTGCCCAACTTTGCAATTACTGGCTCGTAAGTTAGAAAAAAGTTCTGAGTATTACAATTTTTTTTCCTCCAAGAGACTAGGACATTTCAAAATAACATGAACTTGTTACATTTTTAGTGAGGAAAAAACCTCCTATGTTTCACTTTTTTGGGGCATTTTGGGATGTTGTGTCCGGCTGTATCAGTCATCCTGGCCACAGGCAGCAGCGTGACTGACAGGACCGGAGGGAGCCCTTCTCCTTCTGAAGAAAAGGTGTTTGTAGAGATGTGAACATTCCGACTTCTCCTCTTGTTAAAATGAAGTTTACCACACCCTGTGTACCCCGACACCTTTATGTCTCCCTCAGCTCTCGCTGAGGCCACTCAGCCACATCCGTAACCTGCCTGAGGAGCACAGCTCCCTCCTGCTTCGGAAACCTTCCCTGCTGCCAAAAACACCCACCATTGTGTGGGACTGTCGGGTCAAAATATCCCAGACCAGCCAGCGATGGGGGCTGGAGCGAAGAAAAAGCCAGCCTCGTGCTTTTATCTCCGCTTCAGTGTTACAAACGAGAAGGTTTGATTTTCTGCTCTCAGCATCAATGACGCCTTCCAAAATGCGATGCTCCTGCTCGGTGTGACGTGCCTGGAGGAGAGGGGCTCCCCTGATTTAACTTGCCGGTGTTGGCTGCTCCCTACTCTTCCTTGAACAGAGAACTGGAGAAGAGGTGCCCTAAGAAATAGTTGTAGCCTCACGGGCCGGATTTCTTCAAGCTTGAAAAGCACCTGGGCTCACCTCCCTGCACTATGCAGCGGCCCGGCTCCTCTGCACCTAGAAGTTAAAAGGAGGCCCTGCCCCTTTACGGTTTCAGGTGTTTCTATAGTTGCTTGTTTTGTTTTTAAAAGCCAATTTCGCCGCGCTTTGCACCTCGCTGAGGGAGGCCAAAGCTGCCCGTCAGCAGGGTGGGAGGGCGCCCGCCCGCCCATCCTCTGCCCCCGGGGGCCTCGTTTAACCTCTGCGCCGCGCCCGCAGGACTCCGCCTGAGGTAAGAGCCAGAGGACGCTGTTTAGCGGCAAACTTCCATAGGGAGTGGGGGGACTGGCTGGTTTCTTCCATGTGGGAAGCTGGTGCCTGCCGGAAGGTGGGTCCGGGCCGTGCTCTGCTGCCTGGTCCCTCACACAGCTCGGCCTCTGGTAGCGCCTCACGAGCAAAGAAAGAAATGGCGGGAGGGCTTTGGGTTGGTTTTTTTTTTCCCTTCCACCTGCGTAATAGGAGACCTTGGAAAGGCTGAAGGTGGTGGCAGTGTATGGGAGAGGTGGAGCTCCGTGCCTCCACGCCGGTCCGCGCCCCGGGGCGAGGGCCCCGTGAGGGTAGGGAGGGCGCCGCCATGCCAGCGGCAGAGCCAGCTCCCCCCCTCCTCGCCCAGGGGGCTTCCTCAGGCTTCGGCTTCTTCCAGCCCCTCAAGGAGCAACGCATCTCTTGAAAATAACATGTAAATGGCTGCCGGGTGCAGGGGCAAGAGTGAGGGGAGGAGAGATGTAGCTGCGACTGGCTTCAGTGCCTGCAAAACCTGCGTCGGCCTATTCTGCCTTGTACAGAGTACCTGGGATTGTACCTCAGGTTTGTATTAAAAAAACGGTATTTGGTTCTCTTGAAAGCAGGTTGTCTGGAAAACTGTTACTATACGTCAAGAATTTGAGCTTATTCCTTTGACTTCTGAGTTTTTGTAAAAGGAGCTTTCTTTTTAACTTTTCCACCTCAGTCATGCTAGGATGGGGAAAACTAAAGGTTGGGATTCTGTGAGCTAAATCAAATCAAATTGGCTAAAATACCCCGAGTTTTAGCTATATTCAAATGGATTCTCTAAGCTTTCTCTTAAGGCTGAATTTGAAGAAGGGGATCTGAAAAAACCAAACACATGTATCGAGGCAATTGGCAGTATTTGGAGAGAGAGGAAAAAGGCCAATTTCAGAACTGGCTTTGTTGGTTGAAATAGAGCTCTGGTGATTTATATCCACTGAGGACTTGGCCAGATATGGTGAAAGGTAAAACACAGGCTTAACCTCTTGAAATCCTTCAGAAATATTTTCCCTTCCATATTCAGTTTGCTTGCAACCAGCTTTGTCCCGTGAAAATCAACTCGATTGTGAAAAGTTCTCTTTTTCTAACACACACCCCTTTAAACACTCTTTAAATTCCATTTTGCTTTACTATCTTGTCGTTTGCTTAACAGTGTGGAAGATATTTGGTTGGGATGAATGGCACTTGTCAGTTGAATTTTTCATCTAGACACTTTAAATTAAGTTGGTATTCAGAGTTTTGAGTCATAATTTGCACATCTTGTGAAATACTGTCACTCATACCACCTATAATGAAAAAATCTCAGCTACAGTGGTATAGTTGTTCTCTGATTAATCTGACCATTAACCTTTTATGCTCTTTACAAAATGATGATGAAATGCTAGTGTTTCTTCTTGATTATAGGTGAGACTAAATGAGTGAGTGCTGTGCAGCAGTTAGCTAAGGTACTGAAATTTGGATTATGTTGGTATCCCTGCAATGGTAGCTCCCCAGATTCTGTTCTAGATTCTTCCACTAAAACCCTGGGATGCTTATGAAAGTCCAGAGCTGGTCTGGACTTTTGGCGACTAAATGTGCTGTTTTAGGTAGTCTGTAAGACACAATTAGAGAGAAGACCCACTTCATCAAATTGCTTTGTCATTTGGTTAAATTGAGCTCTATCTGGAGTGGTTCAAAACTAGGTTAAAGGCGATAGTGCTTTTAAGTGCTAATTCAATGGAACTGTAGAATGTCCTTAAACTTGTGTAGATGTCATTGTGAACAGAGCAGCTTTTCTAAATTCTAGGTGAACTAAGATGCAACGGGTAAAAAAACTGTGTTGTGAGTGATGACCCAAAATTCAGAGTCTGGGTAAGTGATACAAGCTAAGTGTTTCTCTGGTGAAATCTTCCTTGTTTGCAAAGAAGCGAGTAAAAATGGCAGTAAGAAATCTAAATTCTTAAATCATGGCCGTTGTCTTTGCCGTGTCTGTGGCCTCAGTGAACGTCCATCCCTCTATTTCCCTCCAGGGTAACAGCATGACTGACTTCCAGTGTCTTCCAAGTGGTTTTTATCTTTCGTGTGCACATGACTGTTTGTAGTCTTCTTGCTCGGGAAATGCTGGTTACATGACTGAATTCTGCTCACAATTTGCCTTTTTTCAGGAGAGGAGAGAGCTCTGTTGTCCCTGCACTTCCATTGTGAACCCTGTCCTGTGGTCTGGAGAGGTGTGAGCATAGCCACCAGGTTCTAAAGGTACTGTGCAATTATCTGTAGAAGTAATCTGTTTAATGACAACTACTAAGAGACAAATCTGCCTGTGCGTGTTGACATGTAACATTTAGCAGCCATTTTGTCCTTCAATGGTCACCAAATATCAGCCGATTTTCCTTTCTTACAAAGAACAGCAACAGTAGGGGTCTAATCACAATGTGGAGTCTGGCTAGATATAGGCTTTAGCTTATCAAAGCTTGGGGAAAATCAGGGAAGAACTAAGTCACTTTTCTGTAACACAGTGAGGGAAGTCTCTATGGGAAATAATAGTCCTGTACCAGGCCAGAATCTCACGAATTAACAAATCTGATGCATACAACTCTTCTGTAGTGGTCAGGAGCCATTTATCTCCTTTGGGAAGAATAATGGTTTCCATCCCTCAAATTCAGTCTACGCATGAGTTTTTGCTGTGAAGATGAGTGAATGTTTTTTTTTTTTTTTAATTTTTTTTTTAACCTGTAAAATAGCTAGCCTGCATATAGAATCTCAGTGGAGGTGAAGAAGGAGCTCTAAACTTTGTGAGGTAAATCCCATGTAGGAAATAAAAGCAACGATCTCATCTAGCTATGCTGAAGTAAGAACTAGGTATACTCAGTCTCTGACAAGACTTTTGCTTGGAATTTGCTTTATTCTTACAGAATTGACTGGCGTATCTGAAAGCTGTACTTCTGAGACTAGCTTTTTGTCCGTGCCTTGTGGGAATGTGATTGCTTGGACAGAGGCAGGTCAGGGAGCACTAACGAAAACCTAGTCCCAGAAACAGCACAGCTTCCACATTCAGAATCCATATCCACGTTGCTATCAACTCCATTGTGCTTTGGGTGTTCTCCAGGTTGTTATCTGCTCAGAACTCCCACTGCATCACAAGGGTATAACGTGTTATGAGCAGGGATGTTGGATTTCTGTCATCAAAAGCAAAAATGAAATGAGATCACATAGGTGGAGGTTGTCATGATTTATTACTTGTACGTGATGCAAAAACATCAACATGCTTGAAAATACACCAAATGAAGTAATTTCTTTTTCTTACATCTGCAGTGAATTTCTAAAGGATGCTTTGTATTTTTTTTTTAAACGTTATTTTTTTCAGTTCAGGGCTTGACCCTGAAATATTTTTGCTTGTTGAATAACTGCTTAGGCAGTCACAGAAGACAAACGCTGGTGACGAACAGCCTCTTGTTGTTCGTTCTTAATAGATAAAGCGTATAAATCTACTTGAGGTCACCAGGGAAGTGTGCAGCTTTCTGCCCTTATAAACTTACTGGAACCTCTGCGCAAGTGAGGTCTCAGCTGTTGGCAAGGTACCTACCTGTCATCTGTAAGAATGCAGTAGAAAACTATCACGTGTAACAAGGCATGGGAAAGCAACGTACTTTATATGGATTTAGTAAATGTAAATCCAGAAAATCAGTTTCTTAAAGAGGCTGGGGAAGCTGATAGCGCAGAGTAGCTGTGAGAACCTTTTAACGCGTCTGATTGCAGACAACAGTGATTTAAGCTGGGCTCAGGCCAGCAGTATTTGTGCTAGTTAGGTTTAAAGTTGTTGCTGTTAGAAAATCACCTGCTGTATCAGTGGGCTTTGTACCTGGCAAATGGTATGCAAATCTGGCAAGCTCGGGGAACAAAAGCAAACTCAAGAGCTGGGAGAAGAGGGGAGGATGAGGGTGAGGATTATCAGGCTGTTTGGCTACAGCCTGTCTCGAAGAACAAAAGAGTACTATCGCATACTGCTCTCCTCCATTTGAATAGGCAGGGGAAATGGCATACTGGGTAATCCCTATTTCATTTACTATTCTAAGGTCACTTGATGCATCAGAAAGCAAGACATGCTTTATTTACAACTTAATTCTTATAATGTTAATATTTATTCAGTATTAGAAGACTTACCTACTCTATGCTGTTCATTAAAACCCCACCTCAGGCAGGTGCTGTATGTTGAAGGAATGGTTCTTATCATCAGCATATTACTCGGTAACTTTATTGCAAGGGAGCTAGCTGCCAAGCAGCTGCCTGAGCTGGCAGACTGAAGGGCGCTTAGTTTGTGCCAGAGGGCTGACCAGCTGCTCCTGCCTCCTGCCCAGCCAGTCCTCTTGGGAGGGCAGGCAGGAGACCCGCGTCTCTGTGGGGGGATGTGGTGTGTGTCCTCTGCAGCTGTCCCTGTACTAGCTTTGCAGGAGCGATCTGCTTGGACTGCGGGCTCACTCTTGCTAGAGGGAAGGTAAAAAAGAAGATCCCAGCCTGCCCGAAGAGACACAGAGACATGAATAGGGGCTGCTGTTTGGTGTCAGTGTTGTCCGAAAAGCGGATTTGTGCCTGGCGTGCGATTAACCGATCTCACAGGCTCAGGAGGGATGCTGGATTTATTCAGGCCTGGGTGCTAGGTGGAATTTCCACAAATCAAGCGCACCTCATGCCGGTTTCTTCATTATATGTATACACAAAAGTTACAAGGTAGTACACTCCCAGTTACAATGATTGGTTAGTGATTAGCATATGATTATAATATCTTCTGTGTCATTCTCTTCTGCTCTTGCACTTGTGAGGGGGAAGCATCTTCACCTGGGCAAGGGTCATCTTTACCTGTGGGTGTGGTTTTTAGTACTATAATAAAGGCAGTTCACTTCAGGACACCTTAAAAGTAAGTTTTGTTGCCAAGTTGGCCAGCTAGATGTCTATTCTGCCAAGTTGTCAAATAACTCATCCTACATACAGTAGACCCCAGGTGTTCTCTGGTTATGGTCTAGAGAATAAGGGCTTCAAACACAGCGTCCTGTTCATTATTATCAGTTGATTAAAGATAACATGGTCTAGAGAATAGGGACTTGAAGCAACACGGCATCAGACTTAAGCAGCATAGTGTCCCATATATTGTTGGTTAATAAATGCTAACATAATGCTAACATAAAGGCTGACTTTTTAAATCAAGATGCCCCGCATCAGTAGCAATAGGGGGCTGCCTGGAGGAAAGGGGGACACGGTCCAGGAGAACAGCTGTTTCTGGAGAAAAAGGTAGAAATCCCATGCCTCAGCCAAAAGGTGAAGGAGCCGTGGAAGAGATGGAAGGAGGTGGTGTTGCCGCTTTCATCAAAATCACCACTGGTTTCTTGCAGAGTCCCTTCCCAACAAATGTATGGTTTTGCTCTCTTGCAAACCTGAAGATGTACTTCAGGTTTCTTCTTTTCTTCCTTTCAGCTGTGTCCTTCTGTACTCCCAGAACTTCCTCACTGGTCACTCTGAAAATCTGAATATTGTCTGCATTTCTGAAAGTGTTGCTTACACTCTTTCATCTCTCTTCCAAATAGTCCAGGAGTATGAGGACAACAGTAAGAACTTCCAATAAATAAAAAAAGCTTGATTTTGATTAATACAAGTAGATTCTCCTATAGAATGGTGCACTTGATCACAATGTGCATTTGGCAAAAGTATTTGGGAGATTAAACCCAGAAAAGCTATTCAAAAGCTCACTTTCACTTTGAATGCCTTCGTATTTAAGAAAGCAAAAAATATACCAGCATGATCTGTCAAAGATTTTGTTTTTAATAGATCTACAAAGAGTTAGCTAGCTCTTTTTTTTAACCTCACACATTTTAGCTGGAGTGTATGTTCTAAGACATAAAAGTTTCACGAAATCTGCAAAATTAGTTTGTCACCAAATTTCAAAACTGATTTATCTCTTACTGACTAGAGGATAGGACCATGACTCACAGTGGCAAATAGTTCTCCTCAAGGCACTCATCAGAGACAGGAGCTGTGCTGCTCCTGAGTCATCTGTGCTCAGGGTGGCGTTCTGGTCACTGAACTCTACAGACAGCCCTTCGGTGACTGTGAGAAGAAAGACCACCTTGACAGGTCCTATCTTAATGAGAGCTTAGCTGTTAGTGGTATGCTTCCGTAAAGCATTTCTGATTAGCCAAACTAGCACTTTCCAATGGAAAACAGTTTATTCTAAAGACAGCATCTGCTCCTAAGTATCTTGGAAATATCTCTTAGCCAGAAACTCAGAAGACACATGGTCATCCTAGGTCTGCTAACAAGGAGATGCTTTTTAAACAGTACCTGCAGATCTGAGGGGGGAGAATGTAGTCAGTGAAGCATGGAAATAGCTGCTGCGGTATTCTTTTCTGAGCTCCACCAAAACCTGTCAAGAGGCACTTTGTGTTCGGTATGTTCTTAAATGACAGACCCGAGTTAATGAGAGTGGGGTCGGTAAACGTCGGCTTGTTACTGCTACGGTTGCTACTAAAGGGAAGGATTACGACTGATACAGTCATCAGCCTTCCCAGCGCTCAGGGAAGAATCGGCAGCATTAGGAAGACTGGGGGGATTTAATATTTCTAGAATGTGATATTTGTTCAAGGTCTTACAAATGTTTCTTCAGAAGGCTGTAACAGAAGAAAGTGGCCTGAGGTCAGGAGCACGTTAAGTAAGATATACAACAGCAATGTTAGTCAAGGACCTTGGGGAGAAGGAAAACAGAAGGCTTCACTGCCTGCAATCACAGGAAACAGAGGAGTGAAGCCTTCCTAAGCAAGGCCAGGGCAGTCCCACTTGAGAAGGCATCAAAAAGGGTTATTTTCTTTGCTTCTTGTCATTTTTTCTTTTGGGAAGGAGGTTAGATGAGAGCAGCAGTGGCCATCATCTTAGACAATAGAAGCACAGGAGGTTTCCTTATGTAATCAGACTGCTCAGCTTTTAAGCAATTGTAATAAACACGGTTTTGAAAGGAATATGGCAGTTCTGCACCGACCCCTGCTATGCAGTAATGCTGACTGCGGGGGATCTGGCACGCAGCAATGAGTTCCGTACCACTGGGCCTGGCAGCCTTAAAGTACGTCAACTGGGAGACCTTAGCAAAAGTCCAGTTCTCTAACCCAGCAGTCCCACAATGCCGATAAGTAACAGGGTTTCACTGCACTATTTACACGTGCTGTTTTCAAAGCCAGTATCACAGAGATCAGTAGAGAGAAAAATATTTCAGTGATGTGCAATAAGCCAGTAAGTTAATTAGCACGTATCAAAGAATGGGAGGGTCAATGGAAATACAAAGTACTTATTTCATTGTTTAACCCCCAGTTCCATCTGCTTACCAGTGCTGGAGACGGTCAGCAAAGCTGTTCTGCTAGTAGAATTCCTTTTGTCAGAGCCAAAATGATTTGTCATAGATTTGACTCTCCGCCCGGTGCCCAGTTGAAATTATTTGGTCTTAAATATTTCTGGGTGAAACATGCAAGTATTGCATAGAACACTTTTATTCAATACTTCTTCATTGAGAAGTCACTTAAAATGATATGATGAAACATAATTGTCCAATATATTTTTTTGTCTAGGAAGAGTTGATACAGCATTTAATTCTGAATTTTGAAAAAACAACTTGTTTCACTTTATCTCCAATTGTCCTGACCCTCCTCACCCGCCCTGCAATTTCCCTAGATGTATCTGCTCAAGCCAAGTGGATCTCATGATTTCTGAATTTAAACAAGAAGATTTGTTTTCTGCTTCAGGTGTCACTAAGACTTTATGGGCAAGCTCTGTCATCTAAGAGGGAAAACCAGAACATAACAATGGAGATGCTGTTAACTCACGTTCCAAACAGAGCTTTCCCCCCCTCCAAATAATATTACGCAATTTGCAAGCAGATTTTAAACAAGTTTCTGTATAAATTGGACCTCATGGTGCCGGGACCAAATTGTTACCCTTAATTTGATTTACTCTTTGTATTAGAGATGGATTGAAGCAGTGACCCCATACTGGTCAAGTAACGTGGAAGAGACCATGCCTGAAATGGAGAACTCTGTTGTTCTAGTGGGGTTGCTATTCCTTGAAATATACTCTGCACTAAAAAATACATTAGTTTAGTTACACAAACACTATTATAACACTGCTGATAGGCACATTCATGAAGAGATAAGAAAATACCTCTGCCACTCAATTTAATTTTAGTAAAACTGGTTATATTTGAAGGTTCTTTAGTGTTAGAAATGGTATTCCTGTGCTACATTCTCTCAAACAATAAACAGCACCCTTTTGGGCTGTTGCTGGAGTTTTATGTAATAATTTCATTGACACTGAAATTGGCGCTTTCTGTCAATTTTGACAGGATTTGAACTGATGACTATGTTGTTCACTGTGTAGGGTATGGCAGCACAGTTCAATATAGCTGAGGACTTAGGTGGTGCTTCAGAAAAAAGACACATGAATACTCAGGAAGTAGTTTGGTTTTTTTTAATTGAAAAAATTTTCATTGGAAGCAAAAGCTGCCTGAATGTATTTATATGTGCATGTATCTGGTTTTGGATGGAGAAGTGCCTTGCTTCCCACACGTCTGTGAGTAGAAATAGTCATTTTTTTTTTTCCTTCATACCAAGCATAAGTGCTTAAAAAAAGGGCAGGGCGGGTTTGAGGGAGAGGTCTGAGAGACTATATCTAAAGGCCAGAAATATTCTCCGTTATTAAGATCTGTTGAAAAGCATTGACGGTAACAAGTGGCAAAATATTTCTTGTTTTCTTTAAGTATTTTTGAGGGGCTTATGTTTATGCCTTTCTGCTACCCAGCATTTGTTTAGATTAAAATCATAATTGCTAAGATACCATGAAGACTCGTATCCTAGCAAAAATATTTTTGACTGGGCAAAAAGTGTATTCCAGTCAGAGTTGCAGCAATATTTTTCAGACTCGGATAATAAAATCCTGGCCTTGCTCTAGATATTCAGAGAGTTCAGCAATGCTTTTTGTTCCGTGGAATCACCACCTACCGTATTTCTGATTTTAGTAAATTCTCTTATTGTGCTGATTCTGTGCATTGAATTATCTCATACACAGAGGAAAAAATGGCATTTTTAAAAAGAAGTATGCTTGGCTTTTTGTGCACACAATAATCACCAAAGTATTCATTCTGCTCTTGATAAAATAATGCCAAGCCCTGAAAACGGGCTTTTTAGTTCACTCATGGAGAGCTACTGAAGACTTAAACGTTCTCTGTCTTGGTGTTTTGTTAACCTTGTTTCTATAGTTCTAATTGGGTCACTGTAGACAATTGGCGATGGTGTTATTAAATAAACTTTCAAAATTGCTGGCTAGTGATTTGGCTGGTTAAATATGGATTAGATTCAGAATAAGCTGATAGTAAGATATTTTCTTTTCTGACGTGCTTAAGTTTATGAAGATGTTATGTCACATTGTATCTTATCACATTATGTTAATTTAGCACTGTGTAGGCTTTTGATGTGATGTGCTTTACCTCATTATAATGTTTTCCAACTTCAGAAAAGTTTGTTACCAAGAGGCAGAAGGCTTGGCTCATTTGACAGTTAATCTAAACAAAGCTATTATAGCCTAATGGAGTGGCAAAATTTTAAAAACTACCCAGATAAAATGTGATGTGTGTGTGTGTATCTGTGTGTGTATACATGTATAGGTGTGCCTTAGTTTTAAAACTAGTTGCACAAATGGACTGTACGCTTCCCAGTAGGAAAGGTCAATGACTAGTCCACTTTCCAGACTGGACCTTAGAAATACAGGTCAATCTTGCCAGACTTCTGCAGATGTCAGATGATGTGTCTGAAATGGAAGAGTCAGCTGTTTCTTTTTTCAAGTCTAAGGTAACGTATTCTTTTTCTGGTGTCCTCAGTGTGTGTGTTTTTTGTTTGAGTCATTTGCAACCGGAATTATTTTATATGAAATTGACAGACATCTTGCAGAAATGGCCTTTGGAGCCAATCCTTATTCATTTACTTGTAGATAATATCCATGTGTATGCACAATTTTAAAAAAATAACAATAATTTAAGTGACAGAAAAGAGGAATTAATTCACAGCCTGGAGCAAGAACAATCCTTTCTTTTGATTCCAGTTTTAGTGTCTGAATCTGAATCCGGTATGCCCGGGATCTTTGCCTTTTAGCATGTTGTTGGATGTCTCAAGGTGAAATTAATCTACCTTCTTGTTACAGTACCAGCAAAAAGCAGGGCTAGGAGAAAAATATTGTATAAAAAAGTAATTATTCTAGCTTGAGTCTGCCTTTGTATTATAAACCTAGCCCTCTCCACCCCTTCTTCCTCCAAAAAAACCGGCCCCCTCTTCCTATGTTTTCTGTTGTCTTATTCTTCTTAAATGTAATCCCTGTTGAGGCACGACCAGGTCCTTGGCAGTTGTGTTTCCACACCCAGCAGTCTGATGGTGTGTGGATTAGATACATACTGCAAAAAGAAGAAAATCTTCCAATGAAAGAGCAGCTTTTGAGAGGTAGTGCTCAGAAGCAAGTTTATTTTGTCATACACTGGTGGTATGGGCAACACCACGGTATGAACCAAAGTACGAGTAGGTCCTGCCCTGAAAGGCAGGTGCTGTGAAACTCCGCTGTAGCACAGACTGCGTGCTGCCTCCTGAGTGCACTGTCATCCGGGCAGCAATCCCCTGCTTTATTCCCTTCAGGACCCTGAAAAGGCATTTTATGGCACTTAAGTGAAAAGTAGCAAGATGAATAAGTACAAGAGGCTTGATTGCAAAGCAGCGTCAGTGGAGCTTGGTTTGGGCTGACATTCTGAAAGACTTTTGCGGAGCAAAATCTCTTAATGGGTATCGCTTGTGTTTTGACATTCATAATCAACTAATATGAAATAAAGAACTTTGCCACTGTGCCTGCAGGCCATAGAATTATTGTGAGGGAGAAGTTATACTAGTTGCAAAGAACATTTGAAGGTTTATAGGTAAACAGGGCTGTAGTGAAAGGATAAAATGTTTTGTCCAGAAAAGCGACCTGGGTGTGCAATCATCAGAGGTTCCTTTTTTGTCAGATCTAAAAGCGCTTCAGCCAAGTGACAGGAGCGTGTGTGTCTTCTGTGCCAACGTCAGAGCTCTTTACCCAGCCATCTGTGTGTGACTGTACATGAAAATGAGTGTTGTGTGGGGTGCATAACCGAACTGGGGAGCATTAGTGTTGAGCTGGGGGAAGTGACTGAACTGAATCCATCCAGCAAGGGAAGACTTGAGGATGTACAAGTATGTGTTTTCTCCGATCTGTATGCTTTCTGAAAGTAACATCTGATATGTTCATGCATTTAGTGGGACACTTCTCAAAGAGGTTGCAATATTATCACAAGAAAATATAAGCCATTTACTAAAAAATGTTAAAATTGGTTTTAAATCAGTGTTTTCCACTATTATCGTGGACACTGATCACTTGAACACTGAGAATAGAATCAGTTCTAGACATCTCCTCTCCCTTTCTCAGCCATGTTTCCTTCATGTCCATCCTTTCGCTAATACCAGGTATTCCTCATTCCTTAGAGAAAATGGCAGTAGAGACTATTTTGCTGGCTTTTTATTCTGTCCTTTTCAGTATGTTCATGTTATTAACTTCTCCTTAACTGGATCTCTGTGAGACAGCTGAACTCGGAGAATACACAAAGTGCATGATTAATGGCAAATTATCTGTCACCACAAATGAGACTGGACTCAACAGTAACCGGGGAAGGAAGAAACTGAAGATCTACAGGTGAACAGAAGTTATTTAGTTCTCGATTGCTGGTCAATGCCAAGAGCAGACAGTAAAAGGTGACATGAAAATGGTTGACATAAAGAAGCGCTAAAATATAATCTCCTAGCATTTATAGGGGAAAATAAGGAAGACCTAACAATAGTTTTCAATGTGAATTAGTAACTGTTCTTCTTCCTCTCAGTATATGTAGTGTTGAACCTTGAAAACTCTGTGCATGTGTTTTGACACAGCAATCAGTTGTAAAAATAAAATTTGAGGCAGGTTTATAGTTCCTCATCAAACATACCATTTGAAGTCTGTAACTCTAATGGTGTAAGTTTGGCTTCCTGTTTTATGACCTTGCCTTCTACCATGATCCTTGCAGTATCTTATATTTGATGCTTCCAGTGTAAGCCTGCAAGCTGTGCTACAGAGGAGAGCTGAGACAGTGAGAGATTTCTTTCCTTTATATGGTTTCTTTCCCTGCTTTTTTCACAGTACACTTATTCCTGTGAGTTTTGTGCCAAATAGCATGACTATGTTGTTTCACCTTCATTGTAACTAGTTCCTGTCTTGTCAGGTTTTGTTTTTTATTGCTTCATATTTTTTGTCTTTCTAAGTAAATATATTTGCAGCCTTTTTGAAAAGGGCAGTGCTGGTCTTTTTGTTCTAGTTTGGGACTACCCTCCAAGGAAACTCTGCCCTGGATAGATGTTCTTTCTACTCTCCATACTTCAATGTCTTTTGTGCCTGAGGAGTTCATTTCTAAGATGTTTTGAAGCCAGAAACCAGGCCACTGAATGCCTTAAAGATAGAGAATTGAGCCTACTCTAACGTTCTGTAGGAAGCCAAAGTAGAGAGCAGGAATATGTTGTTCCTTCTGGAGTTTTCAGAGGGCTGAAGGATGCCTGCCAGAAATGCTAGATCCCTGAATAAAAGAAACCAAGAAGTCATAGCTGAGGCCAGGTTGTTGTTTGCCAAGAGAATGTTTCCAGTTAGTGCAAGCAGCTCTGTCAATATTGTTTTTAAGAGTTACTGTTTTGTGAGAGCTTAATTTCAACAGTAAGTCCAAGAGCTCCTTTTCTCAATGAATTTGTTTCATTGGAAAAAAATGCATTATTGATGTGATTTTTTTTTCTTCTGCTCTCCAATCCAGTATTCTTTTTTCACTTGGGTTCAGCTTCTCTTAGGTAATCTTGCCCACGCTGTTAAGTGTCTTGTTAATGTATGGTCATATAGGGCATTTCTCACTGATGGACTTACAGCCGTTCTAACAAATCACCCCAACTCCTGTGAACCTTCTAGAGTGGGCAAGAGCATTGCTTGATTAACAGTGTCAAATGGTTTAGAGAGGTCTCAAAGGGTGAAAGTGGTGGTTGCTTATCATCTGTTGACATTAGGAGACCATCTGCTAATACTGTGTCTGCCCGGAGCCTGGCCTGAATCCAGGCTACAGTGAGCACAATAAGCTGGATTCATCTGCAAGCCCTTCATTAGCATTTATCTAGTTTTCCTATGACCTTTAATCAAAATGATATTAAGTAATAGTTTGGCTGTGATCCATGGATTATTGCTTTTTATGGAAAAAAAAACCAAACCACTTTTTGGAAATGTGTATTTTGAGGGATGAAAGGAAGTTTTCTTCTCCAAGTCAGGTATTGGCAGTTGTGACCAGCTAGAAGAGAAGAGGCAGGTAGTGTCTTTCTTTGGTAAGCTCTTCAAGTGCCCAGGGCTGTGGGCTCAGGACCTTTCTGAGCCTAGCGTGCCATCTTTGAAGTTTTCCACGGTGGATTTTTCTACTTCCTTTTTTAACTGCTGTACATCTACAAACACTTCCATGGTAGAACTATGTATTCTGGAAATAGCTTTGTTCCTGCTAGTCTTACGTGAGTCTTTGCTCTTGTTCTGGAACAGAGGATGAACAATCATTTCCTTTCCCATTCTGCATGTTACTCAACGTTTCAGTCTGTGAGTTGGAAGATATGTTTACTGTTGTCTCTGAGGTTTCCTGTTCATATAGAAGAATTAATGTCTCACATAAGGCACACTATTTGCATTTCATATTTTAAGAGAAAGGCAATATTACATCTTATTTTTGGTGTCTACTCAGGCCCATGATAGCTGGAAAAACTCCGCTGTCGGAATGAAGAAGCTTAGCAGAAGTTTTTGATGTCAGGTATTATAAATGTCTTTGATCGATGTTTCTGGCTTTTTTATATTCCATACCTCTTCATAAAAGCTGCTTGTTTTAGCCATGTTCTTTAGTCTTATTGGTGTTTTGAGTTCCAAAACTCCCTACTCCCACAGAACTGGTTCAGCTTTACCCAGCTACCTGACAGTGGAAGCGGCTCTAAGCTTCAATGTAGAATTGGGAAGACACCTGAATCTCTGTGTGTCCAGAATTTCAGAAGTGTGGAAGAGATGGATGCTCTCTTTCAGAAATGAGAAGGTAGTTAAAGTTTGCATTCTTTCACTCAGCTTCTTCATAACATCCTACCTGCTGACTTTCTTTTCAAGCGTACAAATGTGTAAGCAATGAATTTTCCTAAAGACCCACCCCTACCCACCCCCTCCCCAAAGCAAACCCTGAACCCAAACTCATGTTTGGTTTTCGTACAGACAGGAGATTACTATGGTTCTCCCAGCTGACAAAGGATTAAGTCATGTCTTTACTACAGGACTCAAAAATGTCATGTCCTGATACCAAACACCCATCCCTCGCTTAATAGCTATCCTGGGAATGTAGATCCAAGAAGTTGGCTTTTGCAGTTGGAAGTGGACATAAAGGAAACACTCTGGAAAAGAAACCTAGAGCCTCAGAAACCTGCAGTGCCCTTGCTGTTCATAAACAGGGTGAGGAGGTACAGGAGAATGAAAATGTGAGAGAAGATCATGAAACAGGAGCCTTATCTCTGCTTTGCTTAAGCAGCAGATGCCAGGCACGTGGTTGTGAGGGGGTGGAATTGACGTTGCTGTGAGCAATAGTGGAGTACTTAATGTCCACTTATTTTAATTTTTTAAGTGGCTATTCTAATGCCTTTCAGATTCCTTTTATCTTACTGCAGAAATGGTTTACTGTGCTGTTTTGATACAGTGCTTTTAAGGTGGCAGAACTGTACCTCAGAAGCTGTTTTTAGAAGTGTTTTCTTACAATCCATGCTTGTCGCACCATTAAAAGGTTGGGGCTATTGTCCTTAACTATGGCAAATGAGATGCAGATCAACTGGCAGAAAGGTCAGCTTGTACACAAATGCTAAGTGATAGCAGGGTAAAGTTTGGTAAACAATTAAACTTGATCGTGACAAGTAATTTATAATTTATAGATATATGAAATGCCACCACAGATAAATTTCTTACTCTGGTTTCAGGGGAGACAGATGTTCCTTTAGAATATTCAAATCTACTCATAAAGACTGGGTGGGTGAAATTAGTGAGAGCTTGTAGATTTTTTTTAATGTTTTTATAATTATCAGCTTTCCTTGAATATATATTTTTTTAATTCATATGTAAAAATTGAAACAGCAATTAGAACATAAAAATACTTATATAGGAAACTAACTATTGTGGTGATATAGAGCAGCTGTTTATTTGGCAGAAGATACTGAGAACTTCCTCTGACAGAACAATTGTTTTACATGCTATGATATAGAGCCCTGTATTATTTGATATCAAAGATCTTGTAGTGTAAGATGAATTTCCAGAAATTTAAAAAGGAACAACAAAGTTTGCTTATTCACTTTTGAGCTGTAGTTGCTGAACACCTTTGCAGTTTAAACAGCTGCATTTGTCAAGCCCTTGTATTTTGCATTCTGCTTCCTCTGGGTTTTTTTTTCCAGTGGAAACACCAAGGGAAGAACTGAAGTAAAGCGACTGAGGATGACTAATTTTAAGTTTTTCTAGTGTGCAAGTTGTAAAAATGTTGTTTTGTCTGACGTAATATGATTTTTACTATCCTCTCCTCCATACTCTGGGGGAAAAAAAGGAGGAATACCAGGGAGAGGATATTTTCTTTCTTTCCCAAAGCTTCTGAAGGAGGAAGAAAGTCAGTACATGGAAAATATTTTCACTTCAAACTCTCCAGTGCGAATGTAGATAGTAAT
The DNA here is from genome assembly GCA_013398295.1 of Chionis minor. Taxonomy (NCBI): domain Eukaryota; kingdom Metazoa; phylum Chordata; class Aves; order Charadriiformes; family Chionidae; genus Chionis; species Chionis minor. Next base: position 753,482 of record VZSF01004236.1, on the reverse strand, counting down.
GGATATTATTTTTTTACCTGGTATTTGTGTTAGAGTTGCATTTATTACAATTTCTGAAGATCTTAATGTACTGTGATGAAAACCCTTATTAAAGAGAGCTGGAATTTGTCAAGCAAGTTTTTATTTCAAATTTAAAACTATTAGTGGCTCTCTAAAATTGATTTTGATGGAATGAAAACTGGCTTTAACAAAAGCATATCGAATTTACAAAACCTATTGGAAATTTGAGCGCTCAAGAAGCCCTCTGAATTTTTTAAATCACTTCATTAAAGATCTTGAATTTACATTCACTTTCTCTGTTCTGTTTTGCCTTATTAACTTTGTTTAACATTACCTTTTGAAAAATTCATTTTTCTATAAGTACAGAAAAAAAAAAAAAGATGCAATATGAGATCCTTTATTGCCACCTTTGCAAAGAAGAAAACCTGAACTAGCCTGGTTGGTTCAGGACTGCTTTCCTTTGACCTGAAGTCTCCCATACAAGAAGGTACCGTTTCACAGATGGGAACAGACTCTAGCGATCGGGAATAGTCCGAGTAGGCACATTGCCTGTATGGACTCGTGCCCTCCAACAATAATTAACATCTGGCTGGGGTTTGTGTTGGAGAGCCTGGTACAGGCTGGGCACGGGAGGTGTGAGTCCTTCTACACACGGCTGCCCAGAGAGGGAAAGAGGAGCTTTGTTTCAGCAGGCAGGGAACAGCTTGGTGGCTCCTGCATCCATCCTTCCAGGAGAAGTGTTGGAAAGGTGAGAGCTTGGGCTCTTGTGAACTTGCTGGAGGTTGTATGAACCGTGTCCCTGTGCTCCAGAGCGCTTCCTCTTGCCTTGAATACTCTGGGAATGTTTATTTTCTTTGGCAAAAGTATGCGCAAGCAGCCCAGGCCCAGCTCTGCGCCCTTTATATTACGGCATGCCAGGGAGTTGGATGTGGAGATGGGGAATAGCTCTGTAGGAGTCTGTTGGTCTCTGGCAGGTCTGACGAATTGTGATTCGGGGCTGTCCCTGCCAAATCCAGGTTGATGATCCATCTGCCCTGCTGATCCTGGAATATATACCATCTGCCCTTTCCTTTATCCAGAGTGTTTCTGCTCCCATCATCTTAGGTAACGGCTTAAGGAGTGTAGTGGAGAGTATTGGCTATTATAGATACAAAAATATAGGGGGTGTGTTTTGTAGATGTAATGATTTTCACTGATAGTAGCATGGTTTTATACAAAGGAGGTGAAACACTAGGGAAGTAGATGATGTTTTATGTCTTTTTTTGTTTGTTTTTTTCCTTGTCTTTATTAGCTGAGAGGCCAGAAATGCATGGAAATTATGGGCAAATGAGAATATCTGCTGCATTTATTCCAGAATTAGGTTTTTGGCTGGAACAAAATTTAATGTGAAAAAGAGAGTTTGTTTTGCAATATGAGGTCAAATGATCCCTGTGGTGTCTGGTGCGGGAGTGCTGTAACACTTCACAAAGTGTGGGATCCTTCGTATAATCAAAATATTGCAGACAAAAGTCGGGATGATGGAAAACCTTGTCTGAAGTCATGTTGAATCATCCACCTTCCAGCTCTTATCTTATGGGGCCTGTTTTTTTTCCTTCTCTTCTTTTTCCTGCTGTCCCCTTAGCCCCCGCCCTATTTTTGTATTATTTCATACTTGTAAAAATTTAGTTACTCTCTCAGAGCCTTGGGAAATTAAAAAAAAAAAAAAAAGCCAAATACAGTTAGAAAAGCCAGTGAAGATTAGATCATGTTTAATTCATTTTAAACAGTAGACCAAAGGAGAAAAAGTCCCCTTTTTCTACATCAGAGTTGTTCTGTGACTCTGTGGTTTCTACCTTGTTACACAAGCTACAATAATTTTTGGATCTTTTTAATGGCAAAAAAAATCTTTCCGTGTGACAACAGCGTACTAGACATCTTAAAAAGCAAACATAAAACTTTTTGTCAGGGCAAGTTGCTTTTAATAATACCTGAAGTTTTGTTTGTTGCACCCCAGAGAGATTTATAAATTACTACCTTTTTATATGGACAGGTCTTCTTGGGAAGATCAACATTACATTTCAGGCAAAGAAAATGGGTATTTACATGGTGTATGCAATGTTACCAGCAAGTATGTTGTGTTTTGCTTGAGCGCCAACGTGCCCAGCCTCTCTCTATTAATGTTTAATAGGAGAAGCAGCAGGACCCAGCGCATCAGTGTTCCAGCATTGCAAAATGAGTTTGGAAACTGCACTATAGTGTTAGCAAAACTTTTTCCAAATACCTGGCTAATTATTGTTAATAAATCAGTACTGAGAAGGCACCTGACAATTGAATCAAACAAGCACTTGGCAGTTGTAGGATAACGAGTTGGTATTTGACTACATATGTACATATGAGGACCAATTGTGCAGTCCTAGTCAAACCCTTCAAGGTTTGTCTCCAGCAATTGCAGACTTTTGCTTTTTAGAGTAGTTTATGAACTGGTAAGTTTGCTGCTGTCATTAAAACCAGCAAAACTTGAGTCAGGCTGTTTTATCAATATAGTGTAGTAAAGTCTCTTAATATGTAACAGTCTTTCCATGGGGATGGATTTTCCCAAGATGGTGACTAAAATATACATCCAATGCAATAATGTCTGTCTGTTTGCTTGTTTTTCTGCTATCACTGCTATTAAAGATGTGAGAAGGGGGATTGTTACAGTTTACAATGCCTAATTTAATGTTTTGGTAGGCTGAACAGTTTCATTGACTTGAATTCTTGCCCTTCTCAGTTACTGCTGATCTGACCTTTTCAGTATAATACCTTCAAATGTTTCGGGTTTTTTGTTTGTGGTGGTTTGGGGTTTTCTGTTGTTTTGCTTTGGTTTTTTTTACTTGTGTGTTCCAGGCATCATTTTCACTGAGATTTGAATCGGTGGCACTGTATTCACATTCAACTTTTTGACAGCATGTGAAACTGCAATATGACTGCTGATCTGGGCAACTCTTGGAGCTGTAACCCATTGATTTTGTGTTCTGAAGTGAGACTAGATTTGTGCCTGAATCTTCTGAATTTTGAATTATTCATGTTTCTGTGCTTGCTTAGGTGGTAGCCCACTGGTTTCATAGGTCATAAAATGTAAACAGGATCTCTCTAGGTAGAGACAGAGCGTGTGCACAGACTCAGCACCATTGAAACCATCCCAAAACCTGTCTGTGTTGTAAATGAAATGAATCATGTGCAGAAATTAATGTCAGCAAAACATTTGAAGGGCTTATGAAATGAATGTTGTCTGCAGTGCTACATGAGGATTCAGAAATCTATAGAATTGATGGTGTAATTGAATTTGCCAGTTTTCAATACAACTTGCTGAGATGCAATGGATGTATCCAACAAAAACATCCATTTTAAAAATATAGCTGTGAATCACAAGTTCCAGCAGTGATAGGGGATAGTATCTGGCAGCAAGTCAGGCCTCATCAATTCTTAGGCCAAGAAGGGAGAGAAATATGGAAAGCAAGCTAAATAAGCTGTATGATTAAACTTCTATACAATTTGTGATGCATTCCCCTTTGGGACCACTGTGGGGAAGTACAATATCTCAAATTATCTTGCCAAGAAGCAGATGCTTTGTTCTGAATTTACTGCATGCATCAAACAGTAGTGCAAACTGCTAGCAATTGTTGCTAAAGATGTGGGTATTCTTGTACTTTGCCTTGAGCTTAATAATTGTGGGGTTTGTCCAGTCTATCAAATGGGAGCTGACACCTACACAAGGAGTGTGATCAACAAGTTAAAAGTTTCTGCAAGCCTAGGAACTCTATACAATGTCTAAAACTTAGCGGTGTTTTGGATCATAGAAAAACAAGGGCTATCTTTATGCCCCTAACTGCACTACAGCTGAAGGTGACAAATGTCCTCAGCTCCTCTACTAAAATTAGTGACATCGACTCAGCCTGCTTCGATCAACCAGCATATATTCAGTACATGTCACGTGCAAATAACTAAACATGAGCTGGGAGACTGTCCCCACGAAGTATACCTTAGAGCTTATGAAACGCAACTGTCAGTTCTTGCTCTAGCAGGGATCCTCTGTGCTTTAATAGTGGCTGCAAGTGCACAGATATGGATATGTAAACTGCTATCTTGTACTGATAAAAAGCTTCCCTACAAAAAGTGGGCTGTTGTGCAAGGTCATTTCAAGGAAATCCTGAAGAAGAGGAACTGTACGTTTTAAGTGTCATTACTTTTTAGTGTGTTACCATTTTCATACGACACAACTAATTATTCTTGGAAAATGTTGTTTATTTAAACAGTAATTCTTTAGTTCCCTATGTTCAGAATATTCTCAATGTGACCAAATAGTTCCTTATAATATTGATCAGTAAGTAGGAAGAAATCATCCTCAAGAACATAATTATTAGTACTGCAAGTAGCATGCAGCGGAAGTAGTAGTAAAGCCTACTGATACAGACAGATATGGACTTCTTCAAAACACATCATTAAAATCAGCCATTTCAGCATATGAAGCTGAAATTTGTGATCCCGCTGTAGTGACTTTGAACTAAAAGCAGTGAAGTCACTGAGCAACTTGCATATCATCCACAAATTTACAAATCGCAGCTCCCTAGCTCACCGAAGTCTAGTTGCATGGAAAACCCCCCAACGTTGTCTGTTTTCACGTTCAGCTGAAAAAGCAACTCACTAATCAAGAGTTGCAGTACTGCTCACCATCCAGAGGTCTTGACATTCTCAGTGAAAGGGAAGGGGCAAGAGACAACAGAGAGAAGCTGTTTTGGATTTAGTCAGTTACAACCCTTACATGAGAGATGGCAGATTTGGAGGGAGACCTTTGAGAGGGAAACTTCTGCTCAGGGTCCTCTGCGTGAGCAGGGAGGGCAGACGTTTCCTGCTTTCTCACTCCAATAATCACCTTAAGCGCTAATGCTGCTTTTCAGAGCAGTAACTAAAGCAGTTTCTTCCCTCCATATTTTAGTAAACTGAATAAATCATATACAGCATGATCTTTAGTGGAAAGTATCACAATTTGTACTGGTACTTACAAGCCCAATGAGTTCTGGGATGTCTGCTCTCTAATTATAGCACAGCAGAGCTTTCCTTGGCAGTATAAAAAGTGGTCCAGACAAATAACAGCTGTGTTTTGGTTTTACAACACCTTGGCATGTATCACTTCACACTGACAAATATAAATCCCTATTCCGATTTTGGATTCCTAGCCAAAAGCCCTGGTAAGTTTTGTTCTCTTGTACAATTTGGTATGTCTCTCTTCGAGATTCGTTTTTCCGATAAGATGCCAGGTGCCTTGTGTGCGAGGCAAGTTCTAGAGGCACTTCAGCTCTATGGGCACTTCAGCACAGCACTAAAAACCCTAACAGCTGACGGGTCCTTATTTGCATACACTTCATCTTCCATTTTCACTGTGGCGTCGTGCTCTCCAGTGCTTTAGTTGTTGCTTTATCTTTCTCAGCTGCCATAGAAAGAGCAACTTTGCATTGTTTGCCTTTGATGCTAAAACTTGGGAAAGGACCTTGTTTCTTCTGAAGAAAAGAATCTGTGTTGAGTTTCCTAAGATGTTCGCTATACAGTCCAGTTATTTTGTCCAGTTTGCTTTATCAACCTTAGTCTTTAAGAGCATATATAAATACAGTAATTAATGGAGTTTTTGATCTGTGTTATCTGTGGATAATGATAATCCATTGTTTGTGTGATGAAACTGCTGAAATCTGCATGTAGTAGGGTAGGCACTTTCCCAGTGAAGGCCAAAAGCAATTTTTAAGGATGTGTTGAATTGTTCTTTGCTCGATATTAAATTGTTAGCTTTTTTTAATAGGGAGACAAGGCTCTAGCTGCACCAAGCTTGATGTAGAAATTATTGTATAGTTTTATGACCTGTATTATTCAGCAAGCCAGACAAGGTGATACTAATACTGTCTTCTGGTCATAAATTCTGTGAGATGCTTAGATACCACATGGTTACACTGTTGGCATAAATATGCTGGTGGATACAGATGTAATTAATTTTTAGATGTTCCCTGTAATTATTCTAGTGGTAGTTGTCTAAAATTGTCCGTAACATATTAGAGAAAATGTCCCTCTGTATTACTGCCACTTGTAAAATTTAATGGCTGCAGGGCCCGAGGTTGCGGTTCTCCTCTTGCCTTTTTGTTCTACAAGTGTACTTGTGGTTCCACTAGAATTACGACCTGAGTGGCACACTAAAGCATGGTATTAGCTCCTGGGATCGCAGCCCACGAGCGCCTGAGAAGGACTCTGGCTAGGAGGAAGGGCAGACTAGTGGGGCTGATAGAGCTGTAGAGGATGGGTCTGACGCACCCCAGCTGGGAACAGTGGAAGAGTGAAGATGTTGACATTCGGTTTTGAGGCTGAGCAGTATTTCCTGAAGGCCTGTTTCTGAATTTTGGGATGGTATACAACGTCTCTTGTACTCACAGAGAAGTTGTTTGGGCTGGTGTTGTAGAACGGGTTTTAACTTCCAGCACATCCCAGTAGGAATGGTGACCTCATGACAAGTAAGAGCCTGTTTTTCTCTTTTAGTTGCAAGAAACTATGACATTTATATTTTATTAAATTTGTTGTGTTGTCAAAAAATATCTCTGGAGATGCAGGAAATAAAACAGTGTATGGTCCACTTATTTATACATTTTTATTTTGCTGTAGCTCTTGACAAAAGCAGAGATATCATCAGGGCAACACCACTTTAGTTGCTTTTCAGTTACTTTGATATAATTTGTTAGTGCAAACAGCTTTTAAAAACTACATTTTGCGATAGGGTGTTTGAAGAGGCCTGTCTATGTAGCCTGTGGACTCCTACCAGGTACTTGCTGTGGTATCTGAGAAAGGAATTAAAGAAATAAGATCGTGGTGGTTAACTTCATCCATGTGTGGATACAACTGAACCTTCTGCAACTTAAACTGCTGCTAGACTAAATGGATGAAGTTCAGAGAATGAATGCGGACAATGTCATTTTATGTATTTTCCCTGTTGAGAGAATAATAGGAAATACATCTATGAAAAGGTATCAGCCATCTGCCAGCCTTTGACCTGTGATGGGCTTTTTATCTTGTATATTTTGGCAGTCTGATACTCATGCGAGCTATTTGGTTGCCGCATGGTAAAAATGAATTAAATATTTTAATTTTTTAAAGCTTGGAAAAGGTCTGAATATTCTGTGAACAAGTTTTGTTGCTTTTACTTTTTCTTTAGCAAAGAATGCATCAGTCATATTTATGATGGCCATAAAAGAATAACTATTTTTGATAAATAATTTATTGTTATTTCAAATGATGTTTTAATTGTCTAATAATTAAAATTATTAGTCTAGTTGCAATATACACTCATAGTCCAAGAAAGCTTCAAGACTGGTAGTTAGTTTCCTGAAGCTGGTAGGGATCTCTAAACTGAGAAAGTGGTTTGGAGTTTGTGCCAGCACGTGCTAAAACTCCGTGGCCTGGATATGTGCAAGTGCTCCTCAGCTATGCTGTTTGTTAGCAGTGCCCTCCGAAATGGTGAGGCCTCACTACATACGTAAAGCCTTTTGAGCTTCAAAGGCAGGTGAGTGTTCGCTGCAGGGTACAAAGGAGGAAGGGAAAAGGGCTACCTTAGAACTGAAAAAACCTGCACAAGAAAACTGAGAGATGCAGGCTGATTCACAGAGTCTTGAGTTTTGCAACGCCAGCAAGTATGTGCTTTCAGGCAGGACGCAAAGCTGCTAGACCCCCTCCACCTTGGTCAAGGTGAAAATGAAAAGGTCATGTCTTGTTCCCAAGTCCCATCTCAGCTGAAGCCTGGTGCTTCAGCTGGTCCAGGCTGGGGAGGCATTGGCTTCGTCATCTCCATTAGCTCATGGACTGCTGCTGGGGAACAGACGGCAGTTAGTGGCTGGGCTAAAGCCTTCCTCAAAAGTGCATGCAGAAATATTTTCTTTCCTTTTTTTTTTTTTTTTCCCCTTTAATACTTGCAAAAGCAGGTTCTTCTGTCTCTCTCCTCCCACTGTCCTCCAGACCCAAACACTTTCTTCTTCTGAAGAAGAGACAGGAAAATTTCAGGCCCTCAAGCTTCCCCTTTAATTTTAGTGTGCTAACCTGGTTTTGCATCAGTAGGAGCCTCCAACTATGTGCTTTTGTACATGTTACTTTAATACATTGACTTGAGCCACTTAAATATTCTTGCTGTGAGCAGCTTCTCATGTAAAAAACATGTAAATTTGCAAGGAGTTTTTCCTTAGGGTGATGATAACCCCTGAGAAAGTCTTTAGTTAGTAAAAGCAGCAAACAGTCTGTGTAAACTCAACAGTCGAAATCGTGGAGGCGAGAGATTTTAATTAAGGTGGCTCTGTGAGGATGCAGGTGGTGAGCAGCTGTCTGCAATGTGCAGCCTTGCTCTGCAATGGCTCACTGCTCATTACTGGTGTTTCATGGCAAGCACCTTTGATTTGCTGCTGATATATAGTCAATATGACTTGGGATCTGTTGCTTTCTGTTCTTCCCTTCAACTGAAAGAACTTGAAATCTGCTACTTTTAATGGAAACTTGAATACTGAAGCATCAAGTAGCTGGAGATTAGCAAAACAGTAAGTGTTAGGAAATTATGTACTCTTTAGTGTAAGCTTTTTTGTCAAAGCTTTCTTTTTGTCAGTAGAATGCTGTGTCCAAAGATGCACTTGGAATTTGGAAAGCAAATACTGATTAGTGCATTTGAACAAGTGCTAAGCCTTAGAGAAAAACACTTGTCCATCTTTCTTGCTGATACTTACCTTCATAGGATGTATATTTATAGCCTTACTGTTCTAATACTCTTAAACAACTAACCCTCAAGATAACTGAAGCATGACTTGTTGCAATTTATCCTTCTTGCTGAAAGGGATTAAATAATACAAAACAAGGGTTGGTGGAAGCGTCGCCTTGAATTTTGGATGCTTTTCAGTGCATCTTTTAGAAGGCTCTCTCTCCGTTTCTTTGTTCAGAATGCTTCTGTAGGAGGAAAAACATCACTTGGGATCAGTCTGTTACTCAGTGAATGTTGTACTGATAGCGGTATGTTACAATGGGTGTCAGAAGAACCAGGTGCAGGAATTGCTTTCTAGATGCATAGCAATATGCAAGTTTAGGTCCATGTGCTGTATATACCATATAATACCAAGTGAGACTGGTGGCAGCCAGACTTTTATATGACTTGTGGATTGGAGAGAAAGCCTAAACTCATCTGCTGTCAACAACTGTCTCTCTTAACTCCTTTGGACAAGAAAACATTCAGCAAGTTGTAATGTTTTCTTGGAAAATAGCATAATTTATAGCCTGCTCTGTTTCGTTATGGGTTGGCTCCACTGGGACTGGGTGTGCTCTGTTCAGTGCATCTGTGCTGAAGGTGACCGAGAGTGTTGGTTGAAGAAGGTACTCCATTGTTTCTTGGAAGTTTTATGGGCAGCACATTTCTGTCTGAGTTGCCTGTACACCTGGCTCCTGGAACTGCAGCTGGTACTCTTCCCTTTTAGACCATCCCTGAAGTTAATAACATGACCCCTCTAGTGAGGATCAGGTCAGGAATCTGATCACTCTATCTCCAGAGGCCCTCTTCATTCATAGGTGGAAGCCCTAAAAAAATTAGCAGGGCTCTCTATGCTTCATTATTTGCAACAAGTAAATAAAATTTAACCAAAGATTTGCTTTGATTTTGGAGTGTTTTTTGCTTAGCTGCTGACCTTACAGTAGATATCTGGGTAATAATGGAAATGAGATTGAATGAAACCATCTTAAAAAGACAAATACCACCGGAACCTTAAAAACCTGTCTTAATCAATTTCTGTTTTCATTACCTGTTTGAAGGATTTTCTATTGCTGCAAAATAAACCGCAAAGGGCGTTCATGGATCTGCTGATATAGATAAGCGCAGTATTACGAATGGAGAACTTAATCTGTACCCCAGATTGGTGGTTCCCAATCTTTCTGGCTGGGATGGCCACTTGCTTTCTGCTTGTTCCAGAGGAGCACCATTCTGCCTCCCTGTTAGGCGGGGTGGCAGCGTGATGGAAAGAGTCCCCCCTGCGGATGCAATGCCTCGGCGGGGACTACTGCTGCTGTTTATTTGGCTGCTGTCGGCTCCCTCCATGACCGCTGGAAAAAGAGACCAGGAGTGGCTGCTGGTGAAGCATCCCAGGCTCTGGGGTGACGGTCTGACAGCAGCCCACTGGCAGCTCCCCAGTCCCAGGTTGCAGGACCCTTGTCACAAGTGCTCTTTCCACCAGTGGGACAAAGATGGGTCCTGCCAGAGCTCAGAGTTTACCTGTGCCTTTAGCCTTTTCAGGCTCTCCCTGCCCCTCTCTGTCCTCAAAGAAGCAGCATTTATCTATCATGTTTTATCTGCACAAGGCATCATGTTTCTCTCAAACCTGAATCTGGTGGATACAGCTGTCTTGTGACTTGCTATAATTTTACTCCAAAGGCCTGACTTCAGGCCAGAACCTGGAGATCTTGTTAGGCACAATGGCAGACCTATGCTGCAACAAGGTCTCTCACACCATAGTCCTGCTTGTTGTAAAACAGAAGCACAAGAGCAGAGCAGACACATTATAGAACAGTAATTATTTACAAGTTTCAAAGCTTAGGGTGTATTGTTAGTTACCTGCTGGAGGCCGTGCCTTTTTCAGTTCCCAAGTTTATCAAGTTCTTGTTTTAAGATGGGTCTGTCTCCCTGAGTCATAGTATTTTGCCAGTTCAGGTAAAAAAACCCTGCTCATGTACTGTACTGCTTACTTTATTTAATTACTGGTTGTTGCTAGCATTCCCATTAGGATACAGGATTACTCACAAAGCTAGAGGCTTTCTCAAGACCTGCTTGTTAATTATTTCTCCTCTACAGGCACAAGGCAGCCTTGATTTTTCTGTAGTTTTGTGTATAGGCTCTACATGAAGAGGCTTGGGTATCCATTGCATTTGACACATCTCAAGGATTTGAGGCTCCCATGGTTTGCCACTGTCACGACTCCTTTTTTTTCCCCCTGGAAGTGAGGGAAGGAGCTCACAAATGTGAAGGTAGGCTGAATTTCAGACAAGTCTCATATGATGACCATTGTTGCAGTCTGCCCAGTTACTGTGGAAGAAGGATATGATTCTAATTACTGTTGCTAGAACATAAAATAAAGGTATTCTGAAGTTTGACAGCAATGAGCTGACTCATGCTCTTTTGCCAGAGTCATTCCATATTTCAGTGACTAAAGACTTTTTTTTTTTTTGTGAAAAGTACTTTATTAAAAAATAAAGGTTGTGTGCATTCGTCATTTGTTCCACCCTGAAGCTTAAATTTCAGCTGGTGGCAGAGAAAATGTTCTCTTCATGTATTTTAGGGGACAAAATGTGTATCTTTTCAAGTCCTTTTTTCTCAGTAAAGCAATGTTTGGTTTTTTGTTGTTTTTAAAGAAAGCATTTTCTTAATTGTGCACATATATAGGAATCTATCTACCTTCTAGAGCTGATGGAGAAGAGGCTCCAGAACTCATGCATGAAGTATTAGGAGTCCGTGGGTCTGGGTGAAGGGTATGAACCAAATTTCTTGTGCCAGATCCACCTGCTTGCAAAGACCTATAGCTGTGCAGGTTGGGTTGTTTAGGACAGTGGTTACCTCACTCCTAGTCATCCAGCTGTCCCTAAAAATGGCCCTTTGTAAGTACAGAGGGAAATTACTAGAAGCGCTTGCAGAGAGCAAGATGGAACCATGTGATCCGTCTGACATGTTGGATATCCTCTGCCCTACTGCTTTCAGCCTTGCCAAAGTTGGTAGGGTTGCTCCAGAGCCGAGACAACAGATGGTCTCTGAGGAGGCTTGCAAGATGTTATCCTCCTTGTTGGTTATTCATGGCTGGCAACTTAAAAACATGCTTGAAATATTTGTTGGTTTCCAAACTACACTAGAGGGCCACGAGCAACTACAGTTGAAAGGAGTGAGCTGGTGTCTGTTAGAAATTATACTGATGATCAGGGTCTGCACTGCAGGAGTGGCTTGCAGAAAAAGGATCTTTAATACTATGGTGAGAAATGTGGAAAAGGTAGGTAACATGAAGTACTAAGAAGCTGAAGCACTTGAGCTCTGCTGTAAGCTGTTTTGTTTTCTCTTAATGCCAGCAGGATTATGTGGGTGCTAGTGCTATAAATGTTGCCTGTGTGACTGTCCTGAGGAACCCTGCAAGACACCTTCTCTTTGACTTCTTAGTAATTTTGCCTGGGATGGAGCGGGGACTGAAACCTGCGCTAAACTTTCTTAGTGTGCAAGTGAGCTGCTTGAAAGAGGGTGTACAAGGGATGTCACTCTTAACCATGCAGAACGGAACTGAAGAACAGTTTGTTTGGAGTATTTGGTGTATTGTGTTGTGGTCCAGAGATTTCCTACATGAATTCACTCCCTTTATATTACCCAGTTTTCAGATTTACTAGGGAACTTGGCTGAGGCCCGCCAGGGAGTAAAATGTGCCCCATGAAATCTTGGTCTGCGCAACCTACATGGCTGTATTTCCTAAGTGATTTATATTCTGTAATTATTAAAAATTCAGACAGAATTTAACTTCTTTGCAATTATCTAGTAATGTAGAAGAAAATAAGTTTAATTAAGCGAGTATATCTTGGAAACATAAAGTAACATTTCCAGGTTGTTACTAGTTTCAGAATGCGTTTGAAGTACAATGCAGCAGCAATGCAATTTAACACCCTACAATAACCCTCAACAGATGCGAAACAAAACCCAGACCATTTCTTACATGCTGCTCTGATCAACAAACTAAGCCTGTTTTTCCCAAGCTGAAGGTCTCTCTGACGTAGGTCCAAGCAGAGAATCTTGTTCAAATGTTGTTTGATGTGTGGAATGTGCACTTGAAATGCCACGTTGTAGTGGAAGTAGTCAGAAATCACCTTAATTATAATAGCGTGACTTGAAGTCCCTTTTGCCTTGGCATGCTCAGAGCTGATCACGGGAGGCCGGGCAATGCGCTTGCTGTGTGCTCTGCTAGTCCTTGACGCACTTATTTGTGGCCTGCACATCCTCCACAGAGGCAGAAGGAAAGAGGCTGGAGCTTCTGCCCTCTAAGCTGTGCTCTCGTATTTCCTGGTGATACTTATCTAAGGGAGGCAGTTATGTAAAGGAAGGGGAATTGCCTGGCAAAGGAAGCGTCAGTTGCTATGTAGAGGAGATTTGGGATTTCTGTGGCGTGATTTGACCAGAGTAAAGAGAGCAAAGCTTCTTTTTCATGCACTAATCTCCTTGCTTGAGCCGCAGGCATTGAAGTTGTGGCTCTGGACTTGGGGAAGAAAGAAAAGGATGTTTAAGTAGTCAAGTCACCAATTCTAGATTTGTTTGTGAAGTCTCACAAATTACAGGGCTTGTGAAAAAGCCAACCAACCAAAGCCTTGTAGCGCTATACAGCAAATTCTCAGGCGCAAAATTGTGGATAGGCTTTCCTGCTTTAAAAAGAAGTTTTCAAATTAAAATTTTATGAAAACTGGGTAAAAAATTTCAAGGAGACTGCTTATTGTATAGCTTCTTTCATCAGGAACAATTTTCAGTACTTAGTCGGAAACGTTAATTCTGTCTTTGCAGTTTCCCTTTTTGTTTCTTCTCCCTCGTCTCCATTAAGCTTTCCCAGATCATCCACAGGTTGATAGGTCTCATGTTGGCAAAGTCCTCAACATCACTCTGGGGTGGCTGAGGTGGTGGCGCTGTGGGGAAGGTCCCTGGCTGTGTCAGAGCAGTGTGTGCTGCAGTGTGTGCTGCAGCTGCTGCCTGCTCATCCATGGTTCCCTGAGCCCGGTGAGGTGGGGATTGCAAGTTTTGCAGGAGAAATTCAAGCCCATCCATATGCTAAATGGCATTCCCCATGCCTTAAATGGCAAAAAGTTGGCACATTTGTAAACTTCAAAAAGTTTCAAGAAAAGAAACATTTGACTGTCCAAAAAAAAATTATTTTTTTTTGATAATTGTATTAATAGAGAAGTTGTTCCGGGTATCAGACACTGGCTCTCTGCTTCCAGGTCAGGATATCTGCATAGTGGAATGGCATGTAATATATCAGATTAATCCCATATGACCTCAGTGTCGTCTTTTCAAAATTGTCAGTAATTATATACAGCAGAAACTGAACAAGGATGTCTGCAACTAGAGCTTTAGAAAATAGTCTGTGGTTATTTATCCTCTTGGTCCCTAAACAAGAAACAGAAGAATTCTCAAGAATCTAAAAACTATTCTTAAACAAAATTTCCTTTCATATGATCTCAGAATAGTTTTTTTTTTTTTAAAAACCCCAGAAGTAGTCAACACGTGGAAGCCAAAATTGTATGAAAATAGCAGCATGTGAATAGCAACTGAGAAGCTTGATAGTTTCTTAGGCAACCAAAGTGCCGTTAAGACTATTTCTTTGGAATATTTGTCTATGGTAAAGATTAAACATAGGTCAAATGGACATACAATGTCTTTTTGGTTTGTAATAAAAGACAATTTCTCTCCCACCATTTGGCTTATTTTAGCTATGGGCATAGTTATGCTAATTTGCATAACACACAGTATTTTTAGTCTGTTGTCAGTAAGGAACTAATTCTGTTTGTCTGAAAGCAACAGTATCGGGTTTTTTCTTTGTGGAGCATGAAGTTGAAATACTATGTTTTCTAGTTTTTGCAAAGAAAAAGTTCTAGAGGAGTATTTGTTCATTCTATATAGTTACGAACTTGATCAGCACATGTTTTTGGGAAACATATTCAGCACATGCACAGCTGTTCTTAAATATGGAGCAAGTGGGAGCTTACAAGCCATGGGCTTACACTGTTTCAAAAATTACTTCAGTGCTTCCAGTGCCTGAATCTCATTTATTCACTGTCAGTTTGGGATTTCTTTTATTTAGAAGGTGTGACTTGGGAAGCAATTACACGGTTCTTTCCTTTCCTTCCATGCCTAGTTTAGTTTGGCCAATGAGTAATTCCCTACATTTTTAAATTGGAGATACAGTTTTTCCTGTCTCTGAGCTTATACATTTCATTTGCATATGCAAATGAGGTATTGCAAAAGGTAATATGTATAATGCTAGATTAAAGAGAAAAATAGCTGATAGGTTGTCAAGTAATAATTTTTCAGATTTTGTCTTCTTCTTGGATAGGAGCACTGTAGGCTCCTAAACTGGTTTAACTAAAAGATCAGTATTTTGATAGTGTTCCTATTGACTTATTTTCTTCATGTACTTTCTGTGATTTTATTTGCTTTTTGAAGAGGCAGAAAACAAATCTGTCATCTATATCCATACTAATTATCCATTGCTTTAAATGTAGACTCAATAATCTAGTTTTAGCAAATGTCTTTTTAAGCCTTTAACACTTTTCTATAGCTTTAAACCGTATTTCAATTAAAAAATAATTTTGTTACTTTTCAGTAAAAAAAATATGTGAAATGCACATTCTGCCTTGTAAGTAAGGAGATAGGGAAGGGAAAGAAATGTCCAAAGCAATCAAATCTGTTCCTCATTAAGACCATTATCTGCCTTAATGTAATCATGTTCAAGTCCAGACATCCCTTAATCAATGCAGTCTGGCCAGATATCACAGCAGCTCTTCAGAAAGTACAGATAACACCAGTGTCAGTAGTCTAACTCAGGGACAGGCGTAAACATGCATCCAGAAAGCAATGAAACCAGGAGGAGATAAGAGAGAGTTCTGAACTATGTCTCTGGTGACACAAGTAATATACTTTGGGTTGTAATTCTTTGATAGTTGACTGTATATTTTTCATCAATAAAAGCAGAATAACCAGAACAAAAAGTACTTGCAGCAAGGGCAAAAGGAGAAATCTTTTTCTGGGGACTTAAATTCAGTGGAGAGACCTTTCAGTGTTTCTAAGTAGCTTTGATTAGAAGCCAACGCTTTTAACATTCCAGCAAAAGCAAAGTTAATGTTCTTTTTTCTTCCATATTTGCCCTCCTCTTCCAACTTTTAGTATTTATTTAACGTGGTTGACCCAGGCTTCTGGCCATGCAGGTGGTTGTCTGGTCTTGAAGTGTGGTCCCTGACCCCATCAGTAAACCAACAAAAGCAGTAATGGTGGGAACTGGAAGGTTTGAGGAGGGGGTTGAGATTTACTCAGACAGAGTTAGGTTTTTTGTAGTGCCTCTGGTCATTACCCAATCTTCATGTAGAAGGCAAACAATCAAGAGCATTTAGGTGCCAGTAAATACCTTCCACCAATGTTCAGTTACTTAAAGAAACTGAAGGTGTTCTCTTGACACTGGTGAGGGATCAGGAGGCTGAGATTTAAGTGCTTATGTATTATAAAATGTATAAATGAAAGAGCTTACAAAAGGCCAAGAAATGTTGGCTATTATAAATAGTGTTGCGACCAACAAATGGCACCTAACTTTGGGATTGCCCACTTGACTTATACACCCCCTGTTATGCGACACACATGAGGAAAATGAAGGCACTTGCCCAGTGTGTGAGTAAAAGACTGCCTCCCAGGAGATGCTGCAATGTTTGGGCTTAGGTGTTAGGTTGTTGGGAGTTTTTTGAGTCAGGAATTAGGCCAGGTACACTCAAGGGAACAAGTAGGCTTCCACAAGGGCAAGAAATCTTGTTCATGTGCAATTCTGAGGGTAATGACCTGCAAGGGGAATCCTTAAAGTATAGGACAGACCCCTGAGAGAGCTGCAGGAAAGGATCTCATTAACACGGCCCCAAAATTAAATAGTTTAATTGGAAAAACTAGCACTAAAATAATGCAGAATGTTAAAATGGGAGAGTTGCTTCTAGTGCACAGAACAGCTAGGCAGCTGTTGGCTTGTGACTCCTTCCTGACAGGTCCAAAAGGGGAGCATGGAACTCCCATCCTTTTGCTGCTTGTGTTGGACATGCTCTGAAAAGCCAGATGAAGCCATTATTCCCACTTGTGTTGGTGGATGTCAGAAGCTTTTTAAATAACGAATATGAAATTGTCATGGTTTGGGCTGTATTGGCCACCAAGGTGGATGACGCATGCTCTCCCCCGCCTCTCTCTTTGAGGAGAGGTTGGGGGGGGGGGGGG
>VZSF01004236.1:601433-728561 GCA_013398295.1 Chionis minor | reverse complement strand
AAAAAAAAAAGGGGCACGGAGGCAGGGGAGGCAGGAGGGCTGATTTCAGAGTCATCTGTCTGGCTATTTCTGCCCTGCAGAGTGAAGCTGAAGAACAAAGAGTTGGTGTTAGCTTTTAGGCTTCTGGAAGACTTTACTTTGTGAGATCATTGTAAAGTGTTTTCTCCCTTGCCTGACTTGTCTTCTTTAATGAAACTGGGCAGAGATTAATGTTAAATTAATGTTTACCTGTTTGAGGTAAAACAGGACCAGTTTTGTTCAGTAATTCTGCTTTCTAACTAGGCCTCTTCTAACTGCTGAAATTAACAGCATGTTGTGCAGAAAACTGTTCCCTCTCAGAGCGATAAGACCCATGTTTATAGTTGATGCCAAGGAATGGGATGCAGAGAGGCTCCTGCTTATACTTATTGCTATAACAGCCAAGGGCAGCCAACTTTGGTATTGGCCCCACTGGAGGGTCAGAAGCGGAAAAGTGTAGAGGGGTCGCACCTGTGTGGAGGAGTGGTCAAGAGAGGTGACCCCAAACTGACCAACAGGGTATTCCATCCCATCTGCCTCATGCTCAGTATAAAAGCTGAGGGATCAAAGGATCAGCTCTCTTTCTTCAATGGCCAGCATCCAAGGAGGAGTCTGTCTTTTTGTCTGCCTTTAATCCTGATCCGTGTGTTTCTGAATCCAGATCTGGAACCCAGTTCTTGTCTGTCACAGAGTCCAGTGTGGAAGTTCCCCAGTGCCTGCTGGTGACGTGATTGTCATCCTGGGAACTTCATGCGGGTTTATATATATTTCATTTTTAAAATTAATTATTTTATTCTTTATATTTCATTAAAGTGTTTAGTTCCGACTAAACTAGTCTCTCCTCTTCTCTCCCTCCTGATCTGCAGGAGAGAGGGAACATCTGTCACTCTGCCTGTTGGGCCAGTCTAGCCTAAACCACGACACCATTGCAGATGGATTTGGGTATCATCACCCAGATACCGTTCTACCAGCAGCAGTAGTATAAAGGAACATGAGNTGTGGAAGTTCCCCAGTGCCTGCTGGTGACGTGATTGTCATCCTGGGAACTTCATGCGGGTTTATATATATTTCATTTTTAAAATTAATTATTTTATTCTTTATATTTCATTAAAGTGTTTAGTTCCGACTAAACTAGTCTCTCCTCTTCTCTCCCTCCTGATCTGCAGGAGAGAGGGAACATCTGTCACTCTGCCTGTTGGGCCAGTCTAGCCTAAACCACGACACCATTGCAGATGGATTTGGGTATCATCACCCAGATACCGTTCTACCAGCAGCAGTAGTATAAAGGAACATGAGGAAACAATTGGGTGGTTTCCAGGGGGAAATAAAAGAGTAAACCCCAAATCCAACAGAAACCAGGTGTTGCTGCACAGATGGTGCTGGGGGTTAATCCATGCAAACTTCCATCAGTATCTCAATTGGATTGAAATAGGTTGAAAATGTAGTGGGGAGGGGACAGGGATATGATGGAGTGATTGCACACCTTTATTTCCTTAAGAAAGCAGTTTGAAAATAGTTACTAAGGTTCGTAATTAAGAGTTGCTAGGTTTGGCTCTAAAATGGGTTACTCTACTGCTCCCAGAGAAATCACATAGTAAATGACGAGCCTCGTGCTGCAGTCAATCAGTGAAGCTGTACTAAGTAGGAATGAGTTGAGAGGGGGCAATGACTGGGCTAGAACCAATACATAGAGAAGGCTTTTTTCACTCCTGCATTTATGTGTAATTCTAGTGGAAAGGGGAGAATCACCAAGGAGTTGCTGTGGGTCTGGGTTTGTGGCTGAGCTACGGTCTCTGTAACACGACATCACTATTTCGTAACGTGCCCTCTGTGTTTCTGCCTCTCTGTCGCTGCAGCACGCTTGCTGAGGTGGCAAAGCCAAAAAGGCATTTGCTTCTGTCTCTGTCTAAAGAGGGAAAGATAGAGGAGAGGTAATTTATCTGGGCTGTGGCTTTAACTCTTTGTTATATAAACCTGCTATGTAATTTTAGCCAGCAGTACCTCTCAAAACTAAATCTATGGTATTGATTCTGCCATTGCAAAGTTGTTGAAAGAAGGTGTGAAGAGTTTGCATACTTTCATTTTCATTGCATTACAAGTACTTCTCTTGAGCTTCAGTAATAACATCTTTTTGCAAGTGCACTCGAGTGAAAAAGTCTTCTGTGAATTTTCACTTCAGTATATTATAGAGCTCTTTTTCCTTGTTGCAATTACTTCAACTTGAAAAAAATTGAGGATTTCATTTTTAAGATGAAGACCTCTCAAGCACAGAGATTAATTTTAAGGCTTTGATCATGCAGATCCCCTGATGTCTGGGGCGTAACCAGTAACAGTTATGTCCACCTTACATTACTAGATAGATTTCTGGATTTCTACACAGAAGATAGAACCTATATGGCACCTACTACTGTAAATTCTTGTGGTACCACTGAGATAGCACCTCTATTTTTCAGACCTTCATTATCAGGAGTATCATGAGATGTCATTCAGTAGCCAGCAATACCTAGATGGAGGTATACAGGTTCAGCAGTACCCTCCTACTCAAATGGAAGACCGCAGTCCAGACTGTGAGTAGTTTGATCTAGGTCTATTAAAATTTCAAATGTTTCTTTTGGGACTTGTGGAAGACTCAGTCCATAATGATAGAAAGAGCTCAGCTGGTTTGATTTGGTCCAAAACTGTCACGCTGCCTCCCTCTAAGGCGGCAAAGGTAAAACTAGCTGTGAGATCTCAGTGTGAGGGTAGATCTTGGCAGCACCTTGAGCAGAATTTCTGCAACATTTCCTTCACATCAGAGAGAAGACGCTGCTTAACTGATATAGGTATGCTTGAAGAGGAATGGTTGCTACCCTTTCTCTTTGCATCTTTTCCCAGGTGCTCTTTTTGTTTTCTCCCCAATTCTGTTAGTGTGTAGGGCTAATAATACTTAGAGTTATTTATTGTATGGTCTAACTGGCTGTAAGGTAACTGAATTGGTTGGTTTGCCTTTCCTTTAGGGAGAAAGTGCAACCACGTAGGCGCTCCTAGCAGCATCCTTCACAGCTCGAGAGGATGCAACCACCAGAATCGAATTAGCTTGAGACAATGCATCTCAAGGCCAAAACAAAAACTT
Organism: Chionis minor; assembly: GCA_013398295.1. Lineage (NCBI taxonomy): Eukaryota > Metazoa > Chordata > Aves > Charadriiformes > Chionidae > Chionis > Chionis minor. The sequence continues at coordinate 725,431 of VZSF01004236.1, read as the reverse complement.
GCCAAAACAAAACAAAAAGCAAGTAGATTTTCTTTCGTTATTGGTGCATTTCCTCTGCTTGGAGCTGGTTCATTAAACTCAAAATTGTTCAAAACAGGCATCTCTGTAAAGAATGCTTGGAGCAAAATTAATTAGTTTTGCTAGGTTAGTAATGCACCTTGCTTGGACTGAAATTGAAATTATTTTTTGCAATAAAGCCAAGCTACTTTTTATCAGACTTGTCGTTAATTGTAGGAAATAGGAGTGTGATGGAAGAATTTGTCAAGTCTAATTTATTCATACAGTGACCCTTAAAAATTATTGATTTGCCTCATGAGATGCAGCAGGATTTAAAGTAACATCTGAACATCACCTGACAAGCGCTGATGTCTGTATTTAGGCTGAGGAGTTTCCAGGCTGTCCTCTTATATTGCTAAGCAATAAATGGGTAAATCGTGCCTAAGGGTATTCATAAGATGTTGAAAAAAGCTAATTTAATCTGACCATATTCATGTTTGCTGTTCCTTTTTTAATAAAGATTCATGTCCTTTTAAAGTTGCAGTACAGTTTAGAGAAGAGCTTTATTTTGTATGAACAGTGCTTGTGTGTGGTGATCCACTGAGAAATTATCATGGGCTCCTAAAGCTTTACCTAATTTTAGTTCTGCAGCTGTTTCTTTGATACTTGGAATGGCCGGGTTTGATACTTTTCAGTGGCCTAGGCAAAACACAACTGTAAATCTTGTTAAGAAATTTCTTTTGTTCCTTCACCGGATACCTTCAGAAAACAGTGACTGTCACAAAATTGCCCATCACAGAAACTAGGTTACAGGCGAGCTCATGGAGAAAACACCCCTGCTAGGTATTTAAAGCAGTTCACAAGGTTCCAGCTGATGCACTGAGAATTTTGGCTGGAAATTCCAAATAGCTTCACTTAATGATCATCAGTGCTCGCTTCTGGTAGCGTCCCTATGTATTTTTTTAAATGAAGAATGAGGACATATAGATCATATGATGTGTGATAACATCACTTTAATCTCACCCCACGAGGATATTGTCAAATTTCTAAGGCTGACTACAGTTCCATCTTATCCTGGTATTCTATTTCCCTCTGAGAATAATTGAAATGTTGCTGTTGCAGTTTCAACAGAAACAGCATGGTTTGGTTTTTGTGGGCAGGGGTTATTTTGGTTTTTCTCAAAGACAACTTCTTAAGACTTCTTCCCACCAACAGTTCTTTTGTCTCTCGTGGCATCCTTAGTGTTGTGTCTTTTTGTTGTGGTTTTTTTTTTTTACCCACTTCTTTTTTTCCCCTCCTTATACGTAGATCTTGCTGCAGAATATGCTTTTCTTGCACGGCATTCTGCCAAATACATAAATACAGTAATAATAGGGACAATGAGTATCAGAAGTATTTATCACTTTGGACATTTTTATTACTGCCGGAGTCCCCTCCCACTGCTAATCTCTTCTGTCTTGATTGATACGTTCATTATACTGCAGTGAGGTTTTTTCCCTCCTTTTTTCCTCTTGTGGAGAGAACATTTCTGCCGCAATATCTTATTTTTATGCCACTGATCAGCTCATTATCTCTCTCTCAATAACTAATGTATTTTTAATATATTTAATTTTCTTTCATGATACCAAATCCACGGAAGGAATAGACACTGCTTCACTAGCCCTCTTTTATTATCGTAGCTTAGAAACGATTCACCAAGCCCTATTGCAAGTATCAAATGTCTTAATTTAAACATCATGTTCTGTGTGTAGGTTTAGATGTAGCATCAGTCTGACAGGATCTTTCTCTTTGTGGGCTACTGGATGAGACCAAAGATACAGCCTAAGCCAAGTGTTTTCCCTCTGTTGCCCTTGCAGAGAAGTGGACGGATTGCCATCCAGAACTGTCTGCGTAGCTTGCTAATCACACAAGTGACTATGGTATGGTAGCAGTCAGTAAGGAAATATTCAAAGCTTTTTTGCTGGTGATTGCTTTTTCCCTTCGCCCCCTCCAGCTTGCCAGAACTGCATGCATGAAATAGAACACTTGTTTTTGCGTGACAGGAGACCTATCACAGGATTTTATCTTCTATGTTACAGTGAGTGTGTCAAGCCTGCCATCGGAGCTTAGGATACAACTAATACAAATAAGTGAACGGTTTGTCTGGGTTAGAGGGCTGGCTTTGGAGGAAGGGGCAGAACTGTGTGACTATTTGATTTGGGAAGCGGCCTTACTTTGGGTGAGCTGAGTAATTTCCGATTTTAAGATTTTGAAAAGTCTGTTTTCTTATTTAAATGAAAACAAACAAAATAATAGGATGCAACAGCTTTGCTTTTTGGGTTTTTGCTGGCGGAAATACTTACTACCTCTGAGATTAATTTTGAATGTTACTTATCCTGAAATGGAATGTAATTGAGTGGTTCTGAAGGTGCGCAGACAAGACGCTGCTCCATCTCTATTGAGTTACTTCTAATTTTTTCTAAACATTTTACAGCTGTATTCTCGCCCGATCTGTCTGGTTGCTGTAGTGCCAGCACCTTTCCTCATGCTACACTGGGTGTTTCATAGGCAGATAGTGATTTCAACTTCCTTCCACTTCACACTACGGGCTGTGACAGTCCTACTCCTTCTTTGTTACTGCAGGCTCCCATCTTGTTTCCAGACTGACTTACCTGTTTAATTAATGGCTTTGGGGAGTGTGTTTTGAGTCCACAGATGATGATAGGAAATAGGAGTTTGTGGAGCTGCGTGGCTGTTCCTCTGTTCTTGTCCCACTCGCTGTTTGTTGCAAAGCGATTATAACAGATGCTAATTTAAGGCACTTGGCACAGGATTTGGAAAGAGAATATGTTCACTTGGCAAATGCTAGTTCTTGGAAATCTTGCTGTAACGTAACAAAACCGGTAAATCTGAGAGAAATCTTTCTATTTACTTGACACAGACTGCCTCCACGAGAATTTCCTTAGAAATTCCAGCAAATGGGTTTTTTGTTTGTTTTACAGTATTTTGTCTTTGAATGGCATACTGTATTTTTTGTAAAAGTGTATTGTGTTTAGAACTGCTTGACAGAGGTTAATCCTGGAGGAAGATTTCAGGTCTAGTTTTCCTGTGAATTGGGGAGGTGAAAGAAATTAAAGGTCTTTAAAAGCAAGACATAAACTGAAAGAAAATAGTCAGAAATAAACAGTTGTGTTAACTAGGAAAACTGTCTGGGAAACCTATCGGAGACTACGATCCCTTTTATTATATGGGTCAGAAATGTAGGACATTTTTGTCAAATCAAAAGTAACGATATTAGACTTTCCAGTGTTACTTTGATAATTAAGGTTAATAAATGACTTACGACTCATTACTCGCTAGGAAATTTACTGAGCGTGGAAAAAAAATCTTCAAGTTAGGCGATGAGTGAGGGGACTGCTGAAAATTTATCATGTTGGTGGTGATTGACGCCCTTCCAGAAATGAAACTTTTTAAATGGACTTTTGTACTGGGGGTATTGCATGGATGATTCATATATTCCTAATAAACTGTAATTGATGTATGACATGTAAAGCATGTGTTCCAAATATCAAACAAGAAGAATAGCAACCCAAAAGTTATGACAACTAACTAGCCAAGATCTGTGTTTGAGAGAGAAGTAGTAAAAAGATCAACAACACAGTGGGGACATTACTTGGCAACTCATGATATCCCAGCTGTTCCTGCTGGGAAAATATGTGTGTGTAAACTAGCAAAAAAATGCCTGGCTATCTTATTAGGTGATTTTGATTTCCTGGTCTGGCTTGCACCACTGCCAATACTGTAGCCAGGGGTTATCATTAATTCAACATTCATTGCTCACAGGTTGTATTTAGACCCCTCGAAGTGATAATGAAACTGAGCAGCACCTTAAAGTATGTTCAAGAGCATGGAAAAGGGGTGGTGGTGGTGATACAGAGGTGTAAAACCTGAGTGAAATAAATACAGGAGACAGGCAGTTTTATAGCATCCAGAAAGGCATATTCATGTGATCTACCAATGCATTGCTGAACAGAAATAGCTTCGAGAATCTGTTAGGATGTTTGTTTACAAAATTAAATATGTCTGTGTTATATTTAACCTTGACAGGTATTGTTTTAAGCATGTGATAGCTTAATGTGCGCTTCTCATCAGATATCCTACTAGAAGCTCAGCAGAAAAGCTAAGTGCTTCTCAGGAAGGAAAGTGGGAAAGTACACAGATGCAGCTCAGCTCTAGCAGGTGTCACTTGCTCTTTGTTCTACGCAGCCTTCTCACAAAAGCTCCTCTGCACTGTTTTTGTTACGCTTCTCCGTGCAGAAAGGTTTCTGTGTAGCAGCACGCACTGGATCAGTAAATAGTTTTCTTTATAATACTAAGCAAACATGCCAGGTACTGTCAAATCGCAGTAAACTGATCAGCTTGGTTTTTCACTCTGGTTTGGCAGAAAGAGGACTCCATTACACTAGTGTTGTGCATAGATTGTTGTTGCAGCTGAAGTGCCGTGGAAAATGACTATTTACACTGTTTGTCTGTCAAATAACAGGTAGGAGAGAGAAAATACAGACCAATGTTACCACGCTATTCAGTATTCCTCTGTAATGCTACTTCCCTGTCATCTCAGAAGAGATACAGATAGGGATGTCATTTTACACTGTGTGTTGATGGTGTTTAAAGTCAGAACCAAATATTTAATAAGGCTTTAATTATAGTAGTTAGTTATTTAAACATTTCTGGGAAGTGATATTATAATTAATTACAGTTATTAATTATAGGGCTCAATGCTTGTCTTTGAAAGCTCTGTGCTGCTAAGGTCTCCAGACCTTTTCTATCAGCCTGCGAGTCTGGGGTTTTAGAGGTGATAGACTTTGCCGGGGAAAGAACCCCCTCCATCCTGCCCTTTATGATTGCTTTCTGCCGTGTCCCCAGTCCCCGGGGTGGGGTGTGCAACTCATAGGGAAAGGAGAGGGAGTGGGGCAGGAACCTAAAGGGCTTGCCCTGCAAGGAGAGTTAAATGCCCAGGGTAAGTCAGAAGTAATCCGTTATCTATCAAATTTAGATGGCTGTTCCAGCACTTAGAAACTCTGGGGAAGCTTCAAGGAGAAGTACTAAGGCCTCCAAACAGACTGTTTTTCACTCTGTTTTTGCAGTGCATGATACTTCCTGAGAGTCCCTTTGGAGCACAGCTGTAATGTAACTGTAACCTGCAACATAGAGAGTTTTTAATATGCCAGAATGTCTTTTTAGTCTTGGTTACTGTATTTCACAATTTAGGTCTGCTGTATTCTCGATAAATCTTCGCACTGTCCGTCTATCAGTTCTAAGGATATTCTGCATCCCACTATATATTTGAAAGTGTTTTAGCTTCCAATCAAGTGGTTGTTCCTGTTGAGTAAAATCATCTTTCTAAAACTTGATCTTAATTCTGGTACAATTTCTTGAAATAAGAAAGTCTTCACGATCTCTGTTCAAAACCATTTTCTGTCTTTTGTAACTGATTTATATTTCTTCTAAAAAAAGGATTGAGTTACTTTGATAGAAGTATTCTTATTAGTTCATCCACTTTGATAAAGAATTTTTTGATGATTTTTTTCTAGACAAAAATAGTCTTCAGACAGGCATGCTTTACAGGTCCTCCAAATCTTACCTTGTTTCCCAAGACTTTAAAATACTCTTTTCTTTAAACAGAGTGTCAATATGTCTTCTTGCACAATCTGTATTTTTAAGACCAATCAAAGCTATAAATATAAATGTTTGAGCAGGGGATCAGAGTATGTGTCTATGGAGTAGGAATCTGTGGCTCAAGTGAAAATTTCTCCGATCTCTCTAGAGGATGCTGCACGTAAATAGTACACAAATAAAACCAGCAGGGGTGTGCCAGCTGTTACACAGGGATGATTTTAATCCACACCTCCATACCCCCGTATAACGGCCTCCTGGGCAGACACTGACACAGCAGCCACCTGCATGGAAAAACGACAAACCATGTAGGAACAAGTGACATTTATTCTTCACTTAAAAGCTTGTTGAGAGGCAAGTGCTTCAACCACATGCTTTTGCAGAAGATGTACAAGGAATAAAGGAGGCAACTTCTCTAAGGCAGGCCTGTGGTCCAGGCAAGTTTTTTGTGCTTTAAAGTCTGAGGGTCCTGTTTCTACTGAGCAGCTAGGTGGGGAGTTCATCTTGCGTTTTGTACCTATAACACATGAAGAGCTTTGATACAATGCCTTGCTTTAAGCCACGTTGCTAGTGCTGTGTCTGAGGAAAGTCTCCCTACTGTGGGACTGAAAGGTATCCAGGTGTCTTCTGGAAGTGCAGGAGCCTCACCACTGCCAGCGCAGCCTTCAAGGGAAGGGCTTGGTTGTCCTCATCTTGGGCACGAATGCAGTAATACCTTGTGCTAGTCCGGCTGTGCTTTCGTAGTTGTTTTGTAACAGCAAGCGACCTGTTTTTGTGGTGTTCCAGACTTGGGATTCGTTTATTTACTAGCAGAAGTCCACAGTGCTGTGCTGTGATCCCTACAAACACATACGCACCGGTGACATTTCCAAAAAGCCATTCCCATTGTATTTCATAGGAAATTAATTTTGATTGACAGTTTTAAGGTCACATTCATTTAATTAGGAGTTATATTCAGGCCTTCTACTGTTGTTTTATAAAGATTACTCACATTTTTTGTGCAGTTTAAATTGTTCTGTTATTCTCTAGTCTGAGAAAACTGAAGATGCGGCACAAAGACATAACCAATTATATATCGAGCACTTGCATAATCCTAAAATATACCACTCTGTAAGTATATAATGACAGTGTGCACTTTCAAATCAATTCTTCTAGCAGTAACAAAGCTGGGGATTTGATAAGTCTCACAGGCCAATTTCAAGTGAGCGGAAAGAGACAATTTGTCACAGTCAAGTGATCTTAGGACCTGCTGTCTTTATTTTTTTAAAAATATGAAGTATAAAAATTTAATGCTGTAATTTTATGGAGATGTTCCTAACTCAATTCATAGGGGTTTAAATACAATAAAGTAGCAGTGTATAATCGTTTTTGTGAAAAAAGTTTTTGAAGTCAACCCACCTACGCTGAAATAACTACCAGTCCTTAGAAGTTAAGGGGAAATGTAGAGATAAGTGCCTGAAAAAAATCTTCGTTTTTCTTCTATACTTCTGAGCTCAGAATAACTGATTTTTTTTTTTTTCCTCCTCTCTGGAAGGTGGACTCTGGGTTGCAACTGGTTTACCGGTATTAAACACACAAGAAGTTGGATCACAGAGGATGTTTTTGACTCACTATCGCACCTTCTTTACTTACTTTCTCCAGTCTCCCAGCCTCATTTGTATGCTTTATACAGGGACACCAAGCGTGGTCTGATTGGGATTTTTGACAGAGTTAATGGATGTGGTTATCCTGCTCTTTGTGCCTCTTAGGAAATGGAAATGTTCTGCAAGTGCCAAGGCCCTCTAAGTAACGCAAATTGTAAATAAGTAGAAAAATAAAGATTTTTGGAGTACGTATTATAATATGATTAACCTTTTATCGTTGCTGATACAGAACGTGAAAACGGGCAAACTGTGTTTGAAGCAAAGCTGTGCTTCCCTGTCAGATCCTGATTCTCCCCTCCCATGTCTGCGATGTGGAGGGACGCCTGCCCCCCCCACTCACCTGCTGACACCTGCATAAATCCCTTGGCTCTACAACCTGTGCAAGCTTTCGTGACAGTCACATACTTCTATAGCTCTTTTTGGTGGCCCTGAAACAAGTCACAGGATGTAAAACCCAGGTGGTGTTGGAGACACAGTGTGTGTGTAGCTCTCTGCATGTCTGTTCATTTTCATGGATAAAGGGAGAGCGTGGTCTGTAGAAGTGATTTCAGCTGAATAGGAAAACACAAGGTTTCTGCTTAGATGTGAGTTATTTTTCCTGCTGTTGATGTACTTAAGCTAATATTATGTCCTAAACTTTTAACTCCAATTTTTAGTAAGAAAAGTGATTTCTTGTGTTTCTGTAGTTATTCAAGTCCATCTTATATGCGGGCAAGTAAGCCGTGACACCCATGTACCCTAATCAGTTAGGTTTCTTTCTTCAGTGTAGCGTGTCTAGTAAACATCCTGTACAAGAACTGGATGGTGGTGATGCCATTCAGTGTTTTACAATACTCTTTATTTTCTGTGTCTAAGATTCGAATGTTTTTTTACTAAGTGGTTGTTTAATTGTAATAGTTGATGTAGGAAACACTACTAGGACCTAGCTGTGTTGCTTTGCCTATTGCTTGTTCTTGCCTGATTATCTTAATAGGAGTATGTACAGTAGTGAGCGTAGGTGTGTGAATTTTGGTTTTTTTGAATGATTTAGCATTACTGTATAATACGGTGCAATGTCTTTATCTGCTTTAAGTAAGTGAATAGTAGCTTGAGTGAAGCTTCTAGATTTAATATTGTAGAAAAGCGTCAACAATTATAGTGCAGTGTGGCCAGATCTCATTTCTTTGACATAATGGTATTGAACTGATGACTCGCTTATTACTGCGGCTCCTTACAGCTGAAAGGACTCATAATTTCTTTTCATTATATAATGAGAGAAAAGGTGAGTCTCGCATCAGGCTGTTGACTTTCCTCAGAGAAATTAGGAGTGCAGAAATCCAGTGTGAGCTGATGAAGGACAAAATAGTCTGTAGGAGGGGGAAAAAAAAATCTGTCAAAAGTACATAACTGTCCTTAAATTGGGTAAAATTGAAGATGATAGTTTGTGGATTTGTTTACCTTTTCTTAAGAAACGGTATCCCCTCTGTGTCCAATCACTACAACTGCACAGCTGCAATGTTGCAGTGAGTGGTTGGTTTGTTATTTATGGCTTTTTTGGTGGGTAAGCTGTATGCATGTTCTACTACTTTTATGCAGTCTCTGCTATTGCCATTTATGAAGAAAGGGAATTACCATGGGAGTCAGAAAGGGATAATTACTGAGTGCAATTATACTTGCAAAATTAAGCTATTTGAAGAAGGCTGTTTTTTTAAAGTGATGGAATAATTTCAACCAGAAGAGGGCTACAAAATGCGTATGCCAATCTCATGTTAGTTATCATTTTCCCTACTTCCCAGAGCAGTTGATGCTAGCTGCAAAATTTAGATATAGACGTTGAATTTTTGCCACGTCGAGCCAGGTCTGCATCTAGAAATTAAACTAGGCTCCATTTTTGTGTTAAAATATTGACTGAACATGGAAAGGCATTTATTGAGTTAATCTATGTCAAGCCTTTGGTTTAATTATTTCTGTTTTCCAATTTCCTTATTCTTGAAAGCTTTTTCTACCCTTTATTGCTCTGTTGGTTTTAGATATAGAAATATTTCTACTTGTCTATTGCACTTGCAAGAGGAAATGGGAATTTGAGTGGGAAAACAAGCAAAACAATCCAGAACATATTTACATGTTTCTGAGAAATGGCTGGAATATCTCAATCCTATAGGTTGTTGGAGATGCTGATTTTTTTTTCGCTGCTTTGCTCTGGGATGTCCCACAGAACAGTGTAATATGGTCTGAAGGCTGGAGCCATCATAGCTTCTTCTGAATGCAGCATCCCCTCTAAAGGTGTCACTTAACCAGTCATCCTGCGGGTGCTGATCTTGGAGCGTGCAGTCTGCACCCCTCGTTCCCAAAGTGGGATTTTCTGGCTGCCTACCAGTCTGATACTGGTTATTCATGAGAATTCATTGAGCTGGAAATCTCAGTTTTGGAAGAGGGTGGGGAGAGTGTGCTGCAGGGGTGGCTGTTGCTCCTGCTGCAGTGTGTACAGTTCGCCTCTGCTGCAGCGCTCAGAGGGATTTCTGGCAGAGGAATTTCTACCAAAAAAGCAATTGTGAGGAAGGGCTGCTGTAGAAGTAGAAGAACACCTGTCCTGCTGCTGCTGCTTCTTTTCCCTTTGCCCTGGTGGTGGTGGTGAATTGGGAATTTCGATAATGGGAGGGAGGGAAAATAATGTCTTGATCCAGATGGGAAGGCAAGGAGTGCTCCAGGTTGTCTACCAGATACCTGCAACCTCTTTCTCAGTGATGTCTTTCACAAGATGCCTGTATTTGTATTACTGGCATTGTCCAAATCACTAATGGAAATAATAAATAGCATTGGATGCAGATGGCGTTGCACTGAACAGCACTTGACTAACACTTGCAGTCAGTAGTCTTCCAGTTGGTTGTGCAGCTGCATTCTCATGGTGACATTGGTAATATCCCTTTGTTGTTTCTGAGAACATCCTGGTGGGAGAGCATTGAGGAACAGGGGGGTCCTGCAGGGCAGTTACTACCACACTGAGAGCTCTTCCCAGGAAAGAAATACGATTGATTTGATGTTACATGGCTGCTTATTTGTAGTTTCCTTAAAGTAGCTTGCAAATACCTGCAACTGCTTTGGTTCAGACTTGGAAATATTCTGGAATACAGTGTTGTGTTGTGTTATGTTCTGTATGTTATGTTCTGTATGTTTTGTTCTGTTACCTTATGTTATGAGGGTGGCGGAGTTAGGGCATTAAAAATGCAGAGAAAGTTACATTTAGTATTCTTTGTGTTGTACTGTGGCTTAGCACAGGACCATCAGGTGACTTGGACAAAACTAACTAACCTAAATATTCTTCAGTTGATTCTTCCCGTGCAGGTGAGTGAAGCAAAATAATCAGGCTCCATTCTTCCATGACTGAGTCTTTGTCCCTGATCCAGCATAGGACTTTGACTATCCCTATGGAATATCCCTCTGAAGTTAGAGGAGCTTTATCCTTCTAGGGATGACCGTGTGGCTGAACGCAGTTCTTGTACACCGCTGCCAGACTCCTAGGATCGTGGAAGGTCTTATGTTTAAAAACAGAATCCTTGCTTTAGCTATTGTACAGGCAGCTGTGCCCTAAGGGTGAATCAGTCTTTTGAAAGGCCAGGCTATGTTTATTCTATGATTTCCTCAGGAGTTACCTGAGAGCGTCCCTTTAGATCAGTGGCTTCAGCGGAGCCTTGTTATTAGATGTTGCCTGGGAATGTGCCCTACAGGCTGAAATGGATGCTGCTGCTTGGGAAAGCTGCCAGTTTCTTTTAAATATTTAGAGCAGAAGTAGTAAAACTCTTTGGATTATCTCAGGTATTTTAAATACCATTAAATCATTTGAGTTGCAAAACTGGAAAACAGGAGATGTTTTACCTTCAGCTGGGTAATTTGCTGGAAACGTCATGATGTTTAAGAGGAAAAGTCCTATATGAAATGATCAGTCAGCTTATGTACAAGCCTGTTGCTTAGCAACTACACAAGTAAACTTTCACATCTGACTACATTTTCCAGATCTCATTAGATTCAACAAGTAAAATGAACTTTATCTTCAAAATACAGAACAAAACCTTGCAGTGTAGGAAATGTACTCTTCCTGTCATGTTAAATATTTAAACTTACATCTTAGGAGCAACAGGTATAGCAGAAATGAATTTGTAATCTTCCTACAAACGGCTAGTATAATGGCAGTGCGCCTCCGTAAATACTAGCTGTGTTTTCTAAATGAACATCTTAAGGAGGAAGAAGAGCTCACTTATTCCTTAACTGTTGATCATTTACTCAGTTGATTTTGAGTTCACTCCTTTGATTGGTGTTGGACCAGACCCTTATAGCAGTTGCTAACTGCAATTTTTTTAAGTTTTAAGCGCAAAGATAATTTGGAAAAGTATGTGTATCTTGCATTGTATGATTTAGATTTTCATAGCTTTAGAAGATGTCTCTTACATTCTGATGGCTGTAAGTTTACAGGCCTTTGAATACAACCATTTTGCCAGCTGGTAGAAGTCAGTTTTGTGGTTCTGAGATGTTAAAAATAGTTTAGCTGTAGATCAATTCATAGTAATTTTTTTCCTTTTAACTAAATGTGTACTGTTCAGCAGGACTGAAGATACTTACTGTCTTAATGTTGCAACTTGCGGAAAAGGGAAAGCCTAAAGTGTGCTCCACCTTTTTTTTTTCTTCTTTTTTCTTTTTTAAAATATTGTGTGTTCAAAGAGAGGTTATAAGAAATCCTGTCTAGGTGGACATTAAATGGGATAATGGGTGATACAGAAGTTCCAGTGAAAGATTTCTTTTTCTCATCATTGTTGCTGGATGAGGACTGCATTACAGACAATTTGTTATGCATCTCTGTTAGTCTGCACCTGTGCTACACCAATGCTGGGACGCTTTCAGTATCGTTCAGTCCTAAATGAAGTGTATTATGTGGCCAGCTTGAGATTTAGGCATGTTGTTTGAAGGTGGTTACAAAGTTCCTGTGAGATGCTGAGTGCCTCTGAAACTTGCTGAAGTCAGGAATTATGGCCTCAGGACAGTAAGTATACTGAATCCTGACGTGTTTCAGCAGTTATTAACATGCGTTGAAAAAGACATACACATGCATATGTATATAAATCTAAAACAATTATTGAAAACCATATTAAGTGTTTGGGCTCAGGCCAGAGTGAAAGGAGGAGCACAACTTTTCTACTTCAAGAGTTGCCCACGAAGCACTTAACTCTTGGGCACTTGTCATCATCTCTGGCCACTCCATTTCTTGCACTGGTGAAAGCAAATGCTGCTGACTTAGGTCAGTGGTCATATACATGTTAATAAGCATTCAGTCTGACAAGTATGTGTGTAGGTGTAAGGTGAAAAAAGACATTGAATAAGAATCTCGGCTTTAAAAGGCTGGTAATAACATTGGCTGGCATTGCATCATGTTGATGTGTATTTATGAACACAGTGTCTTGTGTTCTGATGTAAAGGCTGACAAGTGCATTCCTGTCCAAGGGTCAAAAAACTGCCTGCCAAAGAAACAGTGAGGCCTCACACACACCATAAGAGGTATGTCCAAAATCAAGCAAGTTTTGCAAACCAGCATCATCGATTTCAGTTAAGGTTAATATTATGTTTCTATGTAGACAGCTATTAAATTGGTGAAATTTGACTGGCTGAAGTTAATCTGTTTCAATTAACAATTACATCAGGGACAAATATGGTCCATGTTTGGAAAGCCAAGCTTGTAAAATCGGGAGACCTTCTCACAGCAACTATTTAACATCTGGTACAACTGGAGAGATTCAAGCTATATGTACTGGGCTCTTCATCTTTAGCAGACAGAGGCTGGTGACCTCCAGAGGTCCTCAATGGTAACTATGACAATTTCTGACACCCCCATCACCCTAGTAGGGCTATTCCCTTTCTCTTCTTTGGGAAGGTGGAGCCACTGTGGCTGTTTGCACATCTCTTCCATGGCGAAGATGCTATGGAGCTTACAGTACTTAAGCTAAATTTACCATTCCTGCATTTCACACTTCAGTGACTTGAATTTAATCTTAAAATTCAGCTCTTTAGAGAACAATTAAATTTTTCATAATACTCATTTGCTAAAACATTTACCAACATTTGCACAGGGTACAGTTTACAAACAGTTCCTTCAGGAAATGTTTTTAGGCTGACTATTTTTCAAGTAATTTTCATGTTGTGCACTTAAAGGGAATTATTTCCTGTGTCATCAAATGATGCTGAACGCAATATCACAAGGGAAGGTGACTTACCAGCTACTTAGTCTCAGCTGAGGCTGCACTAACTTGCTAGCTTTTCTACCTTTTCTTTCACATTTGTTGTTAACCGTTACGTGAAACGGATGAAGTCCTGGTGTGGCTGGGAGCAGCCGCTGAGTTTCTCTGTCACGTAATGTGATGGGGCAACGTGCTGCATCTGCTGGGAGAGGTGGGAGTCATGCATCTGTATATGAGGAACTTAGATGAGCCAAGTCTGAAACTCCGTGTGTATTTGAATATATGCATGGAGAAACGTGCTCTCTGCTGGTCTGTTCTCTGAGAGACCGAGACATCAGACATGGGTTTGATCAACAGGGGATACAAGTGATGTGGTTGGCTGCTACCCGCTATCAACCAGGTAGTTCCTTGATTTAGTGAGCCACTTCCTAACTACTCTATCCCTGAGAGGACGTGTTTCATAAAGTTTAAGTGAATCTAGTGGCAACATGATTGAAAAACTGTTACTCTTCCCGTTGCTCAAAACTAACTGTACCCAAAATAAGGATGTCCGTTTTGTTTACATGGAAGGTTTTTGTGGCTATTACTTCAGCTCAACTCACATCTTTTTACAATCGATACAGTAGATCCTTCTCAGTGAGGCAGAACTGACGGGTGTTAGTATTTATACTGAGACCTTGGTCTGTGAGTGCAGAGTAGCGGGAAGACTCAAAGGAGCCAAAATAATCACCTCCCAATAACAGCTCTGACTCATGGGAACAGTCCTGAAAAGATCATCCTTGCTTCGCAGTTTCTGCATCATCCTCTTGTTAGCGATCAAATCAGACTATCGATATTCGGTGCTCTTATGTTTCTACAGATAATTACGTTTAACAGCTTTTATTTATGTAAGTCTTGAGGAAGAACCTAATTATATTTGAGTAATTTTTTTCTTCTATTTGTGTGAGACCAATCAGGCAGGCAGAACTGTGCTTTCTCTCTTTCGCTTCCTAGTTTCTCTTCTCTATTTTTATCTTTTTCACCAGTTTCAATTAATTTCTTTCTTGGCTATAGAGGACTGTCATGAGCTTTTAGTGGAAAAATCTGAAACTGAAGACAGCATTTAATCAAAACATTTGTATATTGAACTTATTCCCCTGATTTTATTTATTTCTATAGATACCTGCTACAGGAGTTTAAATAATGGGGCTTAATAGTAAAAGCAAATGCTCACAGGGAGAGTTCTGCTGGTTCCCACAGCTCTTGTCTTGGGGTAATAGTATTTCATTAATTTCATTTGAGATCCTGTGTGACAGCATAATTACGATATAATAAGACTTAGCTAGGTGGCATAAAATTATCTGCCAGTAAAGCCTTAACGACAAGGTCACATAGAGTACAAGTAGTCTTCAAAATGAGGTTCCTAGAACTACGTGTTCCATCTACAGAAAAAAATAAAACAAGAAACATTTTAATTTTTGACACTACTTCCATCGGCTGCAAAGCAGTTCGCCAAAACAATTTCTCTAAAGCACTTAAAAAGCCATTGTTGTTAATTTAGAGTTCATATTTGTTTATGCAGGGTTATATTAAAAATCAGTTTTGTGGATACGAAGCTAGGAGTCAAGAAAGCAATAAACAGTTCTTCAATCATCTACTACATTTGGTAGGGCAGCTTTAAATTTACTGTTTCTGAAAAACAACACTGAAGGCTCTGATCCCTTTTATGGGATCAATATACAGAGCTGCTTAGAACAGGTCCCTGCAGATAATAATGTGCCTTATGTAGGCTTTACTGTTTCTGGATTGTTCCCCAAAATATTTTCTTGACTTATTTAGTCGTGTTAGTAACCATTCTTCATAGCTTCTTCTGTGTAGGGCCACCCCATTAACCCCTATATTAAGAGAACTTCTGACCAGGTTTTTACTCGTCCCCATTAGACAGGAAAGAAAAAAGTCCCCCTTAGGACTTCATGACCATCAAATGCATTTGGCAAGACAACCAGTAAAACCATTAGGATATTTGACATGTATTTCATTTATATTCCAAATAGTGTAGCAGGATGGATCTTGTTACTAAAGGAGACCTGGAAGCCAGATTTATGTAACCTTGAAGAGGTCGCTTAAACCGCAGCCTCCCTTGTGAACACGCTGGGAGCAGCCCTGGTGCACCTGGGCTCCACAGAGGTCCTGAGCAGCCGTTGCTGGCGATGATGCGAGTCGCTGGGGTTAATGACATACGAAGTCACTTAGGTATTCAAACATAAAGTCTGCCCTATGCCTTCCTTTATATCAATTTCCTTGCCTATTAAACGAGAGCCTGCTTTACCGCCTGTATCGAGGGGTTAATCAACTGTGCATTTTTATGAAGTGCCTGGAGATCCCAGAATGTATTCTATGGCATTGCAAGGAATTTGCTGTTGATGCTTCTAGAAGATAAAATACATTTTTTAAAAAAATATTTTTTATTTGCAACTTCAAGAGTTCTTAATTTAAAAGGAATATTTGTGCTCATTTTCTGACACTAAGGTGTGTGGTGTTGGATCTCCTGCCATCTTGCAGGAGATAATGTATTCTTATTTTGATCAAGAGTAATTCTGATAAGATCTTCCTAGATTGCCTTGTGTATATGTTTGTGTTTATATCTCTGTGTGGGTATGCATATACATCTATTTTATGGTTTATAGCATCAACTGAGCTAACTCTGGACCTAGGCGATTTTTGAGTTTTTTGTTTGGTTTTAGGTTTTTTTGTTACTGCATTAAAAACAATCCTAGTCACTGTTGTATAGCAATAGTGTATTCTGCTTTCCTTTTCTGCTTTTTGCCTCTTCTTTTGAAATTTAACTCACTTCAAACTCTATATAACTCCCTTCTCCTTTGGGTGCAGTATTTTCTTTAGCATTTGCACTTTGATACTACCCATGTGAAACTACACTGATTGTTTCTGTTCCTGCCTTATTTGAAATGAAAGGTGAAGAAATGTAACAGAGGTAACTTGAAGTGCTTTGCTGATGGGAAAAGACTAACTGACAATTTTTAATTAGATTACTCTTTATTGTCAAGTTGCTTACCACAATCAACAGTGTTTATTTCTCTGGTGTGATGCAGCCATTCTATCTTCAGTGTCTGATCTGTTTTCACAGGATCATGTACCTGGCCTGGGAGAAAGCCATCAGGGCACAAGTGGAGCATGTGGATTTTTGCTGACTATAAGAGGTAATCATTTCTCCTTTTGAGCTTTCTGATTTTTACTTAATTTTTATTTTTTGGCTGCGAGCTTGACTCTGTACTTCACCTAGAAACTTGTTAAATATAATTATCTGTAATTCATGATGCAAATCATTGTGTGTAATATGTGATTATTTTAGTTAGTAATACTTTTGAAATAGAGAAGGCCTGCCTTCCTGTAAGTCGTTAAGAATTCAAGGCAGGGAGGCAACCTCCTTTCTATTCTGCACCAGAGCAATGAATAACACTTGTCCCTTGCCTTGTAATTCCTCTTTCCTGATCCTGAACTGGCAGTAATTTTGTGTAGGGATGGAAAATGGTAATTGGTTGGGACCATTCAGTGCAACCATAGTTAGTAATGTCACCTTGAATATGGCAGAAACTTTCCATAAAATGAGACCTGGTTTACCTTGATTCTTACTGTGATTCTTCTGGTTGAAGGTCTGGGGTATAAACAGGCTTTTAAACAACCTTTAACTCTTCTGATTGCCTAGAGTTGACACAGAAAAGTGGAACAATTTGATTACAACCTGCCCCCTCTACTCCCTTCTGTGTGTCCCCCCCAACCTCTCCTAAACAAACACCCCCAACCCCTCACGCCCCGACCAGCTGACCAGGTAGTGTAAGACCCAGTCTGTTGAGAGGGTATAATTTCTCATTAACGTCACAGGAACAGTGAGCGGATTTCTTCAGCGTTAAGTTCGCTTTATGGCCAATTCCATGCTCAATTATTATTTGCCTTCATCTTTAATAATAAAGACTTCCTAAATAAGTAGAAAAGACTAATAATATAGAGAATTGGTTTATTTGTATTGTAATTGGAATTATGATGACCTTCCTAATTGTGAATACTAGCTTAAGAATCTTATATCCCTTTTCCTTATTTGCATACAAATTGCATTCTAACAAGTAGCCAGGTTTTCACACTCTGCATTTTTAAATGAAAGTTTATTTTAAAAATTTAATGACAGTGCACTTTTTTCACAAGATTTGGTTCAGTATGCTAAGGTTATGGGATTTACTCTCTGATGGACCCCAAAATGTTTTAACAGGCCTTCTTTCAAAAGGGAGATAGCAAGAGATAAAGTCCGGGCTTCATTTATGTGTAAAGATCAGGGTTGTGATATTTTTATGCCTTTTCAGGTGAAGCTTAGATCAGTGTGATGTAGGGCCAATGCTGGAAAAATGACTAGCTGCTGTTTCAGTCCCACACTGACCATGAGGGCTCAGCACAGCACTGAGAACCCAGCAATAAGTATCGCCAAAGGAAGCTCTGGGTGTCTGCTGTGCTTTCAGGATGATTTGACTTGTACATCTCATTGCCAGCTCAGCTCTTTTAATGCTAGAAGGAAAGCTTGTCCCTAATGAGTCAAAACAAGATTTGTTTTGCTCTCTGTCCCATCTGCACCAGCAGCCGTAAGTAGATCTACGCAAGGGAGGGTGAAACCAGCAAGCCTTCAGCTACATGCATCTCTGTGGACTTCCTGAGCTGGATGTGATTTTGATCTACATACTAACCCTCAACAGGAGTGTTTTCCATAAACTTGAGCCTTCGCAAGCTTTTGGCACCTACCAACTATTTTCTCAGTGAGTACTATAACTTTTTTTACCCACCGTGTGCGGACCCAAGACCTTCTTGGTTCTAATTTGTGTCACAGTTTCTGCATATTTTCTCGGTACAGATATTAGGCCTGTAATTCCCTTGATTCTACCCTACCCCCTATTTTTATATCTTGTATAGACACCTTCCACCTTCTGGTACATACCAAGGTGATTAAAGCAAGTGAGCTACGTACTTAGCAAATCAGATCTTCTACTTCACCTGAATACTCAGGTAAATACCTTTTAGTGCTAATGTTTTTGTTGTTTGTTTTGTCTACTTTACGTCTGGTCATGTGCCTGCTTCAATTCCAGACAGATCTCTCCAGTTTTTTCCACTGTGAATGTTAATGCAAAGACGTTGGTCAGCTTCCATGTGGCAACCCTGTCCTCTGAGTGCTCTTTGTGCCCTGGTCATTGGTTGGCCTTAATGAGACTTTGATGCCTCTGCTGAGGAAGGATTTAATATTAGTTTTGGTTCCTTTTTGCTTAGCTGAGTTTTATGCCTGTCTCACTGTGGTTTTGCATTTAATGTACCAGAGGTTAGAATCTTCTGCATTTTCTTCATTTGGACACAATTTCAGCTTTTTAAGTCTTGTCATCTTGCTTCTAATAACCCCTCACTGTGCTCTTCAGCTACTTTGTCTTCCTTCTGCTTGTTCTCTGGCTCCTCTCAATGGGCAGTCTGCGCTGGCCCAGTGACTCCACAGTGCTGCCCTTCAGCAGCGTTCACAGCTGTCTCTCAGCTTCCAAATCTCTAAAATGTCATTTTTAGCTGCTTTTTAGTAAGTTCCCTAATTTTTATGTAATCTGTCTTCCTGAAGTTGAGAGTCACCAAAGAATTTTTTTCCCTTTTGATTTATTTTCTTTTTCTTGGCTTTTGTTACTCCGGCAGGAGATTGCCTCTGACTACCTTGTGGTTGCTTCTGCAGAGATTGTTTCTGGTTGTGCGATTCTGATTGACCTGTACCTGCCTAGGACCAAGTAGGGTTTGCATCTTGCTTGTGAACTCCCAGCAAGCTTCTTCTCACAGTTACTGGCAGCATCTGAACAAATGTCCTCTCTGCTTCCTGTCGCAGTGTGATATTTGCCTCGTCTGTGAGGGTAGCTGAAGCCCCCCTGTTGCTAATTCGTTTACTACCGTTTCTGATCTTTACTGGCATATTGCGGTTAGTGTAGTTGCCCTGTTCAGCTGACAGGTAATACAGACCAAATCCTGTATTCCTCTGTTTTAGGCAAGATATTTCAAGGCACATGGATTTTGGGTTACTTGCTGAGATAATCAGTGTGTTAATGTTATTTGACCCTGACCTCTCCTTAGCATACAGTGCTACGGTACAGGTAGCTCATTTTCCTGTCTTTTCTGGATTTGGGTGTTTGGGGGTTTTTTTTGCCTTTTTAAAACATTTTGAATCCTGGTATTACAATGTTTTGCTTACTGTCTTCCTTCCCCCAGGTTTCTTCTGTGCTTTGTATGTCAGTGCCTTCACTTAGCGCTAGGCCTTGCGGTTCCGCAGTTGCATATTGTTGGAATTTAAGATAGGATAAACTTTATTAAATTGGACATTTTATTCATCAACTCCAAGCAAGTGCATTTGTTATTAATTGATTCCATTGTGCATTGAAAAAAATTATGCTGCTTCTGAATAGGCTCAGAAGTTGAGTGTATGCCCTCCGTAATGTCAAAGCACTTCGTAGCACTTTTGTTATTCTTTATGACACTTGGGCTCTATTTTCCCCCTCTACCTTTGCACACAGGCTTTCAAAAGGGTACAAAGATTTTTTTTTTTTTGTACCCTTTACATTTTCAGAATACTGTATTTGATTCTAATTGTTCTATGGAAATTTAAAACCTTTGACCAGACCCAAGCCGTTTAAAGCTTGGCTGTAAAATCTATAGACATGTTGAAAATAATTGGCAGTTACTCATTAATGCCTGGCTCTCACAGTCAGTGCACTACTTCTAGGAGGAAAGGCCAGACAAATATGAATACAACTGCTCTCTGCGTAGTTTATTCCCTTACCCTGGCCCCTTTTCCTCAAGAAGTATGTTTATATCTAACGTCAAAAGGTGCAAGAGAGGTAGATTAATGGTGGTGGTAATGTAGCAGAATTTCAAGCACACACTTTCATATATTGCATCTGCTACCTTTTAATTTCAGTAAAGGATATATATGAAGAAACCCTGTTATGCTAATCTCTTTTCTGCAGTGCTTCATATCTTGGTACAAATATATTTTGAATTACAAAATGTAATGGTATTTACCATTAGTAAAATTTCAAAGACCAGATAAGATACATAGGTACTACTGGTTGTCTGTAGAAGGGTTTGTCAAGTTGATTCCTTTCAGCACTATCAATGCTACTATTTTAATGGAATATCTTCCAAATATATTCCCGTTTTAAAGCTTAACTGTTGTCTTTCAGTTCTTTATAACTGAATGTGAAGTCATTTTGTATCAAGAGATTTAGGTTATGGGCTGTAGTAATGGAACTGTCTTTTTTTCAATTTAGCAAAATACCATTAAGAATTAATTTATGGCCTGGCTACATTACTGAATCATAGAGGTAGGTAGAAACGTTACACTTTGAGTATCCTTTCCAACAAAGTTCTAAAGATAATTTTTAAAGTACAGACACTTTCTTCCTTCATTGCACTGTAACTCGTATATATAAATATGATTTAAGGAACATGTTTTTACTGGAGATGCTGAGGTAGCAAAATGTACAATTACAGATAACACTCAACAATGTGACACTGTGTGTATTGGATGCAATTTTGCATTGCATAAGCAGCAAATGGAACAAAGGATGATTGTTTTAAAGTGAAGTCAGTAAAATCCTACTATCCCTTAGTAAAAATGCCAAATCCTGAGAGGTAGTTCTGCCTGATTAAAGATTAAAAATAAGTAAAAGGGGCCCGAACAAATATATAAGATCCATATGGTACACTGATGGGCTATGATGAAAAGGTTTCGTTTGTGAAGAAGAAAGTTTTGTTTGGTAGTAATGTCACATTTATATAAGATCCTTATTTTTTTAATAGTTCGTCAACAAATTATAGAATCTGTAAAATGGTTTGGGTTGCAAGGGGCCTTAAAGGTCATCTAGTTCCAACCCCCCTGCCCTGCGCAGAGTCACCTCCCACCGGACCGGGTTACAGAAAGCCCCATCCAGCCTGATCTTGAACACTTCCAGGGATGTGGCATCCACAACTTCCCTGGGCAACGTGTTCCAGTGTTTCACCACCCTCAGAGTAAGGAATTTCTTCCTAATATCTAATCTAAATCTCCCCTCTTTGACTTTAAAACTGTTACCCTTTGTCCTATCACTACACTCCTGATAAGAGTCCCTCTCCATCTTTCCTGTAGGCCCCCCTCTAAGTACTGGAAGGCTGTAGTAAGGTCTCCCCAGAGCCTTCTCTTCTCCAGGCTGAACAACCCCAATTCTCTCAGCCTGTCTTCATAGGAGAGGTGCTCCAGCCCTCTGATCTTTGATCCATCTTTGTGGCCCTCCTCTGGACTCGCTCCAACAGGGCCATGTATTTCCTGTGCTGAGGGCCCCAGAGCTGGACACAGAACTCCAGGTGGGGTCTCAGGAGAGTGGAGTAGAGGGGCAGAATCCCCTCCCTCGCCCTGCTGGCCACGCTGCTTTTCATGCAACCCAGGATGTGGTTGGCCACCTGGGCTGCAAGCGCACATGGCCGGCTCATGTTGAGTGTCTCATCCACCAACACCCGCAAGTCCCTCTCCTCAGGGCTGCTCTTGATCCGTTCTCTGCCCAGCCTGTATTTGTGGCTGGGATTGCCCCGACCCATATGCAGGACCTTGCACTTGGTCTTGTTGAATTTCATGAACAAATACATTTGTTCACAGGTTTCTGGCAGGTCTAGGGGATGCAGCACTACAAAACCCAAAAGAACACTTCCCAACCCCGGCTTCCAAACCACCCAAAACTCCCTGAAAACACCTCAAGACTGGGACAATAAAGGATGTCTTGAAGTCAGGGTATTTGTGAGTACATTTCAGTGACGCAATATGCTGACATAACTCCACTAGCATGAAGTGACAGCATGGATAGCTGAGAAAAGGGAAAACCTTGTCATCTTCCACCATTCAGCAGTAAAGGATTTCAGTCACATTATTCATATAAGCTGGTATCATGCTGTAAATGGTTTTATGTAGAACTTTATCCAAGGGACTTGATCATGGTGAGTCAGACTAGGAGAATGGTATACATTAGGACCAGTTGAGGTCAGGTTCAGTCCTCTTTTTTGCTTGGAGAATCAGGTTATTTTGTGGCCTTGAAAAAAATGGAAAGGTTCCATTCAACACATGATAGGAAATGGAAAAGGGATGAAATCATAAAGGTACAAAAATCAGAAGGGACCTGAAAATGAAAGAATGCAAAAATAAAGAGAATTAGGGTGATACATGCTCTTATTAAGCTTTTTTGCAAGCTGAAGTGTTGGGTGGAAAAGGAGGAGGATTTTGTGCTCAGCTCCTTACAGTTACTACTTTTATAATATAAATGTGAAATCGGAGCTCCTTCAGGAGCTTCAGCAGATATCTTGGAAGCCCAGGCAGCAGTGATGCAGAGGCAATGCCTCCCTCCTCTGCACCTCACTGTTGTGCTGCTTTTGAAGAAAGGAGGACTCGGAGCCCTTCTGTCTTCACATTCTCTATTATGTGTGAAATTACCTTGCTCTTCTGCTGAGGAGGAAATTTCCCTGGAGTGCTCTGTCTATACTAAAAGATAAATCCGTAATTTGTAAATCTCTCTTCTATTCTTCATCTGCCCTATGACTTTTGTAATTTCATGCATGCAAGGTGTCTGTAAGAAGCTGCATAGTGAAAATAGCAGTGCTTTACCTAAACGTGTGAACAGCTCATTGGGTGTCAGGCAATGGCATATGCTAAATTTAACTCGAGTCATTTACTAATGGCAGGATTTCTGCCTAGTACATACTAGCTCCCAAAGCCCAAGAAACTGGGCTGATTGATGTTCAGGACCTGGCCCCTTGCTGCTGTTTCAAATCCTTTTTGCTGTGGATTGTGATCTGGACGTTAATTTATCAAAGCTGGGATTCACAGGTCGCAGTGTTACAGCCAAGCTAAAAGAGTCTCATAAAGAAGGGTACATTCATCTTGTGACTGCATGTAAATATTCTGAGTTCCTATAGCTTTAGCTAGATGACCGTATTATCTCATTAATCATTTTGTGAGGATTTCTGTGTTGTTGTTCTCTATTCTCAAGGATAGACAGACATTTACCACTTCTGTGATCAATAAATGAGTTATTTGAAACTATAGTGCTTATAAACTGAAGTCAGACAGCATTGCTGTCTGCTGCTTTTCTTGGCTGGCTTCTGCAAGATAGAGTCTGCAGGTGAAAAGAAAAGGCTGTGGTATAAGAGCTGGCCAAAATGCAGACTTGCTGGATTTGAGAAATCTAATTTCAAAAATAAATTGAGTTTGGACCTAATGTCTTACTGGCTCTAAGCAGTGATTTTTCTGTCCTTTCTTTTAACCTCTCAGGGTATTGATTCTTTGCAGTAAGGTATTTAACATCTGCTTTACAGGGGCATCCGGCTCTTTCAGCTGTGGCGAGCTGCCCAGGCAGTCCTGCTGGGGTGTGCAAGAGCAAGGCTGCAGGGCGGGAAGGGTGAATGCCCTGTGTAACGCCTTTTCATGGTCCTGCTCTGCTGCTCCTGCTTTTCCTTGCATCGGAGGCTTGCCCAGCGAGCTGGTGGGGGGCAGAGACCAGGTACTCTGGTATTACCTATGTGGAAAGAAGCTCAGCAAAGTATTTCTCCACTGACGGGTGTGCAGTTTTACTGGAGCTGGTAACTTACTGCACTCTTAACTCACAGGACAGCTGCTCCTTCTTCCCTGCATGGAAAGAGGCTATCCAAATAGATTAAAACTGTTGCGGCTGTGTGAATAACTAGGCATGCTGCCAAGTGTGTGTTTATATATATATATACACACACACACACACACTTTTGTGTATATATGCATTTTAAAACTTTCTTTTTTTCCCCCTTATTATAGCTGGTTGTGCTCATGAGAGCTAGCAATATGTGAACAGGACAGCTGCCATCATGTCTAGTTTCTCACAGAGCCACAACAGTCCTGCTTTTAATCTTTTCTGGTAGCTTCTCTGTATGCCAGGAAGGACTGCAACTGTTTTTTCCCCCCAAGTAGCTGGTTTCCTATTCTTTAATTTGTCCATTTCTTCCTAAAGGAAGCCCTCGTTAGCAACCTTGCTCATGCTTTATAATTAACCAAGTTAAGTGAGAGTTTGTATATGGCAATTTAATTTTCCTCAGGTGAGATGTTCTTTTGCTTACAATGCTGCATCATTGATTTTAACCAGATGTCTTTTCATATCTCTCATCTTTCCTTACAATTTTTAAAGAAAACACAAGCCGTCCAAATGACCTTACACTTTTCAGAAAATGCTAATTAAATTTTTCTCATAAAAACAGCAGAGGAAATAATAGTTCTAAAATAAATCACTATCCAGACATCATTAATGTCCTCAAAAAAAGAAAAGACCACTTATACTGACAAAGCAAAAATGCAAGAATCAAGTTTGAGTAAACTGATGTATAATGAATACAGACAAAAAACTTGGAAAATGTCTGAGAAATAACAAGAAATAACTGACAGCATGTAGTAGCTCCTGTTCTCTAATGTAGGTTTAAAATGTTTCTGACATAGATGGTTTTTCAACTGAAAATTTAGTGTTCTGGGACAATGATTTTGGTAATGCTAGCGGATGTGCAGTGTAGCCTTTCAAAATGTACAATGTGTACTTTAATTGTTGAGCTGAAGAGATCCGTTTTGTTGGTTTGGGGTTTTTTTAAGTATTAAGGGAAGCCTGTATTATATGTTGAATTTAACAAAGATAAAGTTGTCTATATTCTTCATGCTGAGGGATTTTTGGTGGTTTGGGGGGGTTTGTTTTGGGATTTTTCTTTCGTTGATTGGGGGTTTTTTTGTGGTTTGCTTTTTTTCCCCCTCCATAGCAGTTTTATGTAAATCATATGTAGTTTTATGTAGTTCAGAATAGTAATATGCTGGAGAAGATGCTCCACTTGGCTATCCCACCAAAAAGTTAGTTATATCTACACAAAATAAAACTTGAAGGATAATTGCATTGTGTTTGTAGGGCACCCATTTATGGCCACCAAAGTATTCCTACTCTGAAATCAGATCACTGGGCTATAGCCAAAGCTGAAGGAAGAGGAAAGTGTTTAATTGTTTCTGGGCACTGAGGTGACTCCAGCTGGTACAGCTGCTCAGGCGCAAGCGGTGCCCTCCAGCTTCTTACCTGAACGGCTGTGACAATCAAAAGCCTGTATTACACCACGCATAGAGATGGAGAGACTCTGTCTTTCCTCGTCCAGCTCACTACTGCTGGACGATGTGAACTTTGCTTATATTCCCTAGCTCCAAGAGCGTATGCGACATCTTAATTCAATATAGAGAACAGCAGTAAAGAATATAGCCAGCTCTTGCATGTGGCTTTACTACAGGCCCAGTTCATCAGCCAAGTGACTAATCCTGATCATCATGCACATCAGAGCAACAATATCTGATTATGCATATGCAAGCTATTTGTTTGAAGAAATCGTTGTAAAATCTAAAGTGCGTTGTCACTAGGGAGCTGTCTGCCTTTTCAAAGTGGGAAGAGAGCCACCTCACCGCATGTTGGTGGCCTCCTAAGTTAAGAGAGGGGTGCCGGACTCTGGCGCTGGCACCTGCTCTGCCAGGAAATCCCATGTAGCCAAGGGGGCAGAGGGATAAAGCTGCAATGAAGTAGCAAGCTCACTGTGGCAGCTTTAGGGGACTGCAGTTCCTTTATTTTGGAAGCCCATTTTGATGTATCTTTCCTGGGTTGTTTTATCTTGAAAAATGTGTATCTAGAACATGAGTCCTCATGGCTTATTCCCTGCAATGGAGTGGGAGGAGGGCAATTTGGTGGGTCAGTTCACTTTCTACTCAGTGTTTTTATGGATAGCTTTCAGATTTATCAAATGC
Organism: Chionis minor; assembly: GCA_013398295.1. Classification (NCBI taxonomy): domain Eukaryota; kingdom Metazoa; phylum Chordata; class Aves; order Charadriiformes; family Chionidae; genus Chionis; species Chionis minor. The sequence goes on along the minus strand of VZSF01004236.1, from coordinate 699,080 downwards.
CTTTTTTCCCCACATACTTGTGATTTGACATTTAAAGACCATATTGTGTGAATTAGGGAAATCACTGGGTACTAAAATGAGAAATGAGCTGAAAGAAAAATTGATCAGTAATTAGGAAAGTTAATCCACTCATGGCAGTGAGCCTGAGATGCACTGCCATTCAGCTAGTGTAGATATAAATAAAGCAAGTTGGAAAAAAATCGCAGAAGTCCTAGTTACAATGACATGGGCTAGGATCATTAGGCTTCTCAACAGCGAAGAGGTACTTAGCAGAATCCTTTTTTAATTCATTATATACATTCTCTGATTTTATTCCATTTTTACTTTTCAACTATTGAATATCTGCTGTTTGAGTTGTACCCATATCTTCTCAAGCATAACCCTACAAGAAAACATTTTAAAGAGCTAAAAATGGGAGAGCAGAAAATATTGAAGACATCCACCTTCCCTGTGCCTTGTCAAGGAACTATTTCTATCGGAGAGATAAGATTTCAAGCAGAAATGCAGGCCTAAAATTTTTTCTGTAATTATTTTCTACAGTTTGTGGTGCTAAATATAAATGTAGAGATGCATTATGACAAGAATACTTCTCCTAAATATGGCAGAAGTGTATGTTTCTGTATTTGAAATCAAAATAGCCTTTGGCAAACTGTCTGCACAGTTATGATAAGGAAACACATTGAAATCTTAGCTGGGTTTACATAGAGTATGGTCAGCCGTACAAGAAGGCTCTATTGTCCACAGATTGTTATCTTACGATACTGTCTCACTCTCTTATTGTTGGTCATCTATTATAAAGTTAAAACCAAAATCAATCATATAATTTGAATGTAAAAAATGCATGAGAAAGCCACTGCAAATAGTTCGTTTTATCACGTTAGGTGAGCATGTCGTTAGCAGGATGCATATGCCACAAAACCAAGCCACAAGTGCTGCTTCTGGGCGTTGCCCTGGTCATCAGCGTCCCCACTATCCTCTTGGGGCTCACTCTCCGGCATGAGCTCGGTGATGGTGGTCAGGGCGTCTGGTGGGCCACGGGGCTGCTGCTATACGTCTTTGTCACTTGACGCTCTAAAAAGTAAACTGGGAGACTAATGGTTTTTCTTATTCTCTGCCAGCCTTTTTGTTGTCTGACCAGGGAGTAGAAGGTTTCTTTAGGTCCTCTGTTTATTCTCAGTCCAGAAACAGCTTTCGCATTCAGGGCCAGGAACTGTAATGAGATTTCTGTCCCATTTTTCCTCTTTCTTTGTTCCATGTTTCATCTCCAGCTAAATTTGAGCAAAGTGTAGGTTTACTTGATAACTGAGCTTTAAATGTAAGTTGGGAAACGCTGATAAACTGAAGTTGGAAAATTATTATAAATTTAAGTGCTTATTTGAACAAAATGATATCTTGGCATTGCCAAACCTGGTAGATGGAGAGAAGAAAAAAAGGGGAGGGAGAGAAGGAGGCATAGCAGAAAAAAATGGTCTTAAACTCAAACAGAAGTCCTTGGCTTGAAAATTTATCAGTGCAGAAGGGTTTTACTGCCTCATACATGCTTTACCAGGTAACTATAATTCCTCTTTTCAGATATTTAAAAATATTTTAATTTTTCCTTTCTGTAATAATTTTATTTTTTTGTTGCTTTGGGCAGGTAGATATTAGTCATGATTTGGTATATATCTTTTTAAAATCATTATCCTTTTACAACTCATAAAGGATGTAGTAGAATGAAATATCTTGACTGGAAGCCAGAATGACACGTCCATAACAATTTCATTTTACTTATTTGTAAACAAAACTGTAGCACAGTTTGAACTGGTTTAACACAGCACTTTTTATAGTCCAGGTTCCATGGAAAAGTAATGAAGAATGGGTTATGCTATAAGTGCTCATTCCCAGAGATGCAACCTTGGCAGAGGACAGGCAAGGGATGGCCTGTGGAACTTCACTGGTGCTGAAACATGGTGCCTTGGCACGTTGGCGTCTTGGCAGGGAAGAGACCTAGAAGGAATATCAAGAAAATCTGTACAGACATAATGATTAGCAGACCTGCAAGTGGGGAATAAAGGAGCTAGAAGAAGATATCTCTGTACTTGGAAAAAAAAACCACTGCAGAAACAGTAGATATTCTTAAAGGTGGCAGATCAGCATCTACAGGGAATAGTGTGTTTGCCAAATAATGTGGAGGGATGAAGGGCTCACCAGGGACCAGCTTGATAAAGTGGCGGCATAACCTGGCAGTCACATCTGTAGCCAACGCCAGGGATGTGAGTAACTGTGATCCTGGTCCCTGTGAAGGGGACTCTCTAGTACAAAATCTCTGTACCACAGGCTGACTTACTCCTCTCAGCCATGTCTTTATCCTCTGGAACTCGCTGTATCTAAAGCGGAATAAGTACTTGCAGAAGTATGCACAGATTTCATATGGAGACAAAGCAAAGGACAGACTTTCAGGTAAAGCAGACTGCATGAAAATCACAGGGAGCATCAAAGGGGAAGCTGCCACAGCTCCACAGGCTTCAGGAGGCAGGAGGATGTGCTACAAAAGGGCAGCGCTGGCGAAGCATTGTGATAGGCATGCAAGTCCTCTGCGCAAAAGTGTTAAAGAAGAACAAGAAAACAATCATCAGTGGTGTCATTTTAGTGACTGTACACACTTAAGGTAAGCCCAGAATGCCTTCTCTTACTTTTCTCAGAAGCCGTTAAACTTTAATGGGATGGCATTGTTGCTCTCAATTAGATTTGTTATTTGTGCTCTGCACAATCTGCAAGTGATGTCACCTTGATGGAAGAAACAGACTAAAACTGGTATAAGGAGGGACAAGCCTGCAATTTTCTATCACTTAGGAATCCTCAAAGGAGACAGAGAGAAAGCAAGGCAACAGCAACGAGAAATCTTTAGACAAGAAGTTTACACCAAATTGAAGAAATCCGAAGGAATGATGCCATTCATTTACCCTACAGATACCAAAACAAGACAGAAAATATGAGAGTGAAGAATTGTCCTAGCAGCAAAACTTAACCATTTGTGGAAACCTTAGACCTTGGGGTGCTGGTATCCTTAAGATCTCTTTATAAACACAAAACCTGTGGTAGAAGCCATGCAGTAAAGAGTTCAAGTCCTTAAGTTCAAAATGTCTTCAAATGACTTTGCATAGACTGTTCTGACAGCTGAAAACTAACAGTTGCATTAGAAAGAAATGTAATCATTTGTTCTGATGGACGTGTGCTGGCAGTGCTAAGAAGGTGGAAACTGAACTAGCTTTGCCATGGGATCAGACTAAGAGCCCAGGCAGACACTCATCTGCAGGGAGCAATCAAAGGGGAAAAGGTTTCCCAAGGTTAAAAATAAATAAATAAATCCATCAATCAATCATTGACTATAAGGGGAAATCGCGAGCTAAATACCACTGAGTACTTAAAAGTCACAGTGACTGCTTCTAAATGGCACCTTAAGACTGTCAAGAGCGGGAAGATGAAGAAGGGTCTCAAAAATTCCCTCCTTAACCAGTTCAAGAGATTTGTGTTTAGGGGGTAAGCATTAATCTTTCACAGTAGATAAGCTGATTTGAGTTGCATTAAAGTCTGGTGTAAATACAGCACAGGACAAATGTGAATTCTAAGTGAAGCAAAGAAAAGGGAGAGAAGCTCATGGCACTTGAATTTCTAGAGGAATGTTACAGGAGACTAGTTCTTTTTTCAAAGCTTAAGGAAGAGAAAAACTTAGATTGGTTTTGACTCTTTCTTCACTTTACCATCACCAAGTGCTGGCGTTTGCGGTGTGGGACTCAATTCAGCTCAGGAGAGTCCTGGCCAAGCATGCAGGAGTAGCACAGCTTTGATCTCAGTCTCTGTCCATAACCTAGAAGTGAGGAGGGTGTATGGGTACGCTGGCAGCTTCTCCAAAACTCAGTGCTTAGGGTAAAGTGACCTGATCCCCAATTTCCTCTTACAAGGCAGTGAAAGAGGGTAGAGGTAGAGGAAATTGCTGCTTATGAAGCAAACATACATAAACTGGTGAAACACAGAATTCAGTTGAGATGGATTTTTAAATATATGTATGACATAAATATATGTATTTCTATGTATAAATATATGCATAGAAATATGGTTTGTTACTTTGTAGCTGGACCACTGCTAGAAAGTTTCTCAATTTCTTGGGACCAAGGGAAGTAAAAAGCATTTTAGAAATGATGAAACCCAGTGTTTCACCCAAGTGAAGTATTTCCCCAGGACCTGCTACTCCTTGAAACTGATGCTGTTTGTGTTTTGGGAATGGAAGTTTGTGGAACACAGAAGGTTTCAAAAGAAATCCTTCAGCCCAGGAAAAACGGCATTTTGGATCTGCTTGGCTTTAGGCATCTTGCTGCAAACTCCCTGTGAGAGCAGGGGGTGCTGTGCTGCATCCTCTAGGAAGTACCGTTTCACCCCTCTGCTGAGAATTGGTTTCACTTGCCACTTCTTGGTGTATATGGTATATGATTACCTTCATCCTGCAAAGGTAATTGCAGGTAATTTGTAATGAATTCTGCATAGCTGCATGATAATGAACCTGGTTACTGTATCAAAAATGACAATAATGGGCATTTTTGCTGCAGTATATAGTGAAAAACAATGGAAAAATCTGGAATTGCAGTGAACCATCACTGTGACAGAATTGGTTTATAACAGTAGCTGGGTATAACTGAAAGCTGGATTTTTCTTTAACTGCCCCCTTTCAAAGAAGGTTATTTTTTTGTCCAGAAATGTGCTAGCATGCTATAAAGTTGAATGCAAGAATGACTGGAACAGTTATGACAAATGTGGTTGTGTGATAGTAACCCCAATGGTTAAGAGCCACCAAATTGGCTTAGAAAATTCGCATTATAATACTGTTAATCCTTCACTTGTAGACAGTGCAGCCTAAGAGAAAGCATACTTGAGAAACCTGGCCTCCATTTTTGGCTCTGCCCATGGCTTCATTATCTCTGTCTCATTTCTGCCTCCTTTAGTCAAATAACAATTCCCATTTGCTTTGACATACACAGAATTAAAGTGCTATATCTTTAAAAAAAATGAGGTCTGTGATACAGCATAGATGTTATTAGAGTATGCTTATTTTAATCAGACTCTGTTGCAATAATGTTTAGCTTATCTGAAATAAGCCCCTGGCCTCAGCCCGCTGCCGAATGGTTGGATGCTTATATTGCAGAAGATTTTGAGCGCTATTAGCGATCAGATAGTCCCCTCTTGCTGGGGTGGGAAGTTAGTGAATTTAGGGATGGAAAACGAGCAGCCCCTGATGTATTTCTTTTGCAGTTTAGCAGGGTAGCAGCATTGCCAGCTCGTGTTGCAGACACTGCTCTGACCTGGCCGCTAACAATCTTCTTACTAGAGATGCCTCTCCTTGACATTGCTGGCTTGTTTTGGATTTAGTCTGAATCTTCCAAAAGTAGCAGGTCAAAGTAAGAAAAGCGTATGCCCTGAGCTATTTGGAGAATAACTGCACCAGTTTAAGGACTGTTGATAAAGAAGTTGCTGTTAGGCTGTTTTAGACAACTTTGGAGGGCTGCAGTTCAGGTTCAGATCAGATCAGACCTGGAAGATTGTGTTAGCCTGTCTCCGTGACTCCACAGATGGGACATAATATCCTGACCTTGTTCGAGGGCAGCTGATCCAAAGCAGTGGGAAGTGGTAGGTTGTCAGTGGCCTGAGGACCAGCTGCTGTCGGTGGCTGATGTCTGCCTGTGGCTGCCAGCCTAGACCTTGTCTCTGCCTCAGGTGAGTCCGTGCCGTGGGTGGCCCAGCAGCTGCATGGTAATCCTGGGAGGGAAGAGCGGTGCAATTGGACAACTTCCATAGCCTTTCAGAAGTTGGTGTTAGACCCATCTTAGCACGTTTAGAAATATGGCTGATACCCTGCTATGAGCATGCTGTTTCTGTTATATATGTTTTAAAGAAGTATTTTTATTCTGTTCAGACTCTCTGCGTGAGAGAAATTCTGGAGATGATTTTTGTTCATTAGCTTCAAGTTAGTAGCTTGTGCACATGTAACTGAGCCACAATCTCCTACATCTTTTCTCATTTGAGATTTCTTTCAAATTCTAATAAATTCACACTTTAATTTAATCTCAGCGTGTGTGAAAGGCTGCCCGTGAAATAATTGTTATCCAATGATTTTAGCTTCTGCGTTAGATGACTGCAGCACGGAATACTTGATATTTTATCATCTGTTGTTGCATGCCATGAGCAAGGAGGTGTGTTTTGTAGGTCTGTTTTACAAAAACTAGGTAAGTGGCAGGAAAGCCCTGAGAAGTCAAAGTTAGAAAAGGTGAATGAAAATAAAAAGTAAAATTCTTGCTGCAACCTTTACCTACTAACCATACTGATAGGATTGTATCAGAAGTTACAGCAGTGCTGTTCTCTCCATTCCATTTATAATTATGTCAGCATTTAGGCAATAAACCCATATATTTCTAGGCTTGCTATAAAAATTCATAGTGAGCTGGAACTTGTTGCGCATATACTACATCTTGGCATACTAGAAGTCTTATTGCAACTGAAAAAAAAAAAATCCATTAATCTCCCTGACAATTATTGGAGAAGAATAAAGATTTTATGGTTTAGGTTTCATGTTGTCATGCTTACTAGCAGACAGAATCAGCTGAGTTATCCATTGCAGGCTTAGCTTTGTCTGCTAGCTCGGAGCCACTACTTACTGCTCTGCATGCTTGCTCTGAGCATCTGTGTAGTAGCCTTACTTACTGCACTCTCTGTGAAAGGAAACAATTAAAAGCACAGTGTACTTTGGGGGGGAAAAAATGATTGATATTCACCACCCCTCCGCCCCCCTGCTTTAAATGGACAGGGCTTTGTTTTCTTTGACTATTTATTTTTACTTTGTGTAGTAAGAATCTCATTTGTTGCCTATGTACAGGCAGGCAGCTGCAGTAAAAGCCCGATACAGTGCTGGTGGGAGTGGCTCAGTCTCTGTGTTGGCTTTCATGACCTCTGTGCTGGGCCCAGTAAATGGTCACTTACTGGAGGTAAGGCATTTTGGGGAGGGGAGTTTAAGCATGCATGTATGTGTCGTCTCCTTGCCCCAGAATAAGATGCCTGAAAAGCTGAATGATGAGAAGCATGGCAAACTACAGCTCTTAAGAAAGTTTTTGTTAAACTAGCCTTCATGAAAATAGTTCAAAAATATTTGTCTCTTTAATGCTCAAACTGTATGGAAAAATGGATGAAGTAACTTATTTTTTTACCATTCAGCATACATTTACAGAAGAGTACTTTGGAAGATTCTGGATTGCAACAAGTAAGACTAACAAGATGTCAAGTATCAGAGGAATATATTGGATCAAATGTGTACTTGATTGCGTTGGATGGAGATGATAACCGTGCCTTGTCTTGTAATTCAAACCATTGGTAGCAAAGCACAGAGCTGTGCAAAAGCTAGAATTTCCATTCTGCTGAAAACTGGGATATTTCAGCATTTTTCTCTTTCTAAGTCGTATCAAATAGTTAAAACATTTGAAAGCTTGATTTTGGAAAAAACAATGTATTGACTTCTTTGGCTTTGCTTATGGCTAAATCAGAGCTACTTCAGCCATATGGGTGAACTTGTTCACTGCCTGCCAACAGATCCCATCTCCCGTGATACAGATTGATGGCTCGGCAAGGAAAAAAAATACGATGCGAAGTTTTTGGTGAACTCCGGGAATATCCTGACCATGAGAAAACTTGCATTAGGGATAGGAAGAGGAGAGAGAAGGAGCACTGACATTTGCTTAGGATCTCATCCTGTGGGTGAGATAGGAGAATGTGGCTGTTCCAACCTGTAGCTCTTGAGAAGCAGCGGTGCACAGTTGAACTAACTCAAAGCAAAACTTATTCATCTCATCCTACCAAGCAGGAAAAAATTGATTTGATTCAAACTGCTTGAAATAAGATATTTTGGTCTTGAATTCCCATAAAAATACACATTAACAAACCTAGTATTTTCTTGAAACTGTATTTTTCATGTTGGAATCAATTCTGTAGTTGCAACAAAATGAAATAACACAATCTTGGTGCAAGCTTGCTTTTCTTCTTGCTGTCTCCTCCTGTGTGTTAGTTCTGCAGGTGTTTTAGTCTTACATCCAAATGTTTAAAGATAATTTAATTAGCAGCAAGGGCTTCTGTCAAGGAAAATCCCATGCAATTTTAGTAAGGGGAAAAATGGAAAGGGATAAAGATCAGGACCATCATTTTTAATTCAGTATCACTCTCTCCAGCGTCTCATTATCCTCCTTGTAAATGATTCACGGCCAATAATTGTCTGTGAAGAACAAATGACTCCCCTATTCCCAAATCTCCCACACTTATCCTTGAGCTACCTGTGTTTTGGATTAAGAATTTCCCCTACAAAATCTGCACAAATGTCTCCTTCCCCTTGGCTGTTACCAGGCAGAAAAGGAAGGCTGGCTTGGAAATGGTTAGCAGGCAGGTGTTGGGGATGGCTGCGCTCACCTGGCTCTGTCAGCACATGGCTCTGTAGTCCTGGAGGACTCCTCTTGTGCCTCAGACCGCATCAGCAAGGTGTCGTTCAGGAACTTGTTCTTCAGAAAATGCCCTTCCCGGGAGCCTCTCGTGATGGGGTTGCGCATGGGGAACATTGCCCTTGCTCCAGGAATAGTATTTGTAAGGTGAAGCAGCTGAAGATGTTACCTTTGCTCCTTTCCTCAGGCTGGTGTTTGTCAGGGCTCATGCTTGGCAAGTCCTTGAGAAGCCACAGAGATCAACCTGGGAGCAGATGCCAAAGCACGGTGACCATCACGGCTGGTTGTCTTCTGCTTTCATACCTGTGAAAATCAAACCACAGCGTGAGCTCTTAAACGCATCCAGGAAAGAGAGGCTGTGCTTCACACTTCTCTCGCGTGCAGGTATGCTGGGGAAAATCTCTCACTGTGCATTTGACATCATGACAAAGGCTTTTTTGGAATCATGAAGGTTCCTTGCTCTGCCTTCTGCCCAGTCCTGGCTTGTCTGGTCCTCTCTGGGTCCACGGATGCCTGACATTTAATACTTAAATTCAGACATTGCGGGCAAATTCGTTGAGCCCTGGCTGAGCGAGAATTGATGAACGTGTGTAGTGCAAGAACGGATGTGAATCCTTCCCTAAATCCAACTACAAGACTTCTAATGAAGAGCCTCCTACAGTCTGTGCCAGGACTATTTGTGTCCCGCCTTGTTACAAATCCCTACAGGCATGAGCTTATCATATTTGTCCCAGTTTACCATCTCACTGAAAACTGTTTCTTGCGTGTTCTCTTTCCCACATGGATACCAGTTCTTCCTCACCCTAACACTCATTCCATGCAACTTTTAGTCTCGTCTTATGAGAAACTGTTTCCTCTCTTGTTCAGGGACCCTGATTTTTACCCTACAGTTCATCCCATATGTATTTTATACGCTAGATGTATTATATTTTATATATATGTATTTCTTTGGAATCACACTATCCTCTGCTTTGGTCATGATGGTCTAATAACAGTGACCAGGGGTGCTGCTGAGCTCAGAGTGGTCTCGTATCACCCTGGGAGAGAAAGGGGTGCTGAGTTGGCACCGGTTCTTTGGCCTTCAGGGTCCCATTGCTGCGGTGCAGTTTTGGATGCCCTGCTCTTTCCATGTGTGGGTACTGAAATGCATTATTCATGATGCGTGAAGGTAGGCCTTCAGAACATGTATTTACAGACTTCTTTGTTCCTGTGTAAATTTGAGGTTGCAGTTGAAGAGCAGGGTAGGAAAAGTGATAATTATATTCTCTAGGGATGGAAGAATCTAAGATGTCCATAAAAAACCCCAGGAACTCCTGCAGGTCTCCTGGAATAGGGAGGCAAATTACTGCCTTAGACAAATGTCTAGTCTGATAGATAATTCTTTCTTGAACAGGCAGGTCTAAATGAACTGATGCTGTCTTGGATATATGGTGGGTTTTTTCCTCTTAAAACATTGGTATTCTATTAAACTGTTGAGTCTCCTTCCTCCTTTTGCTCAAGACCATGTGGTATTCTTTCTTTAATGGAAGTTGAAATGAACTTATGTGAAGTATGTTTCCTTATAGCTAGGAAACGCACTCAAATTATCTTAATTTTTTGTTACCAGCTTATCATTCCTCTCAGCTGTATTTGTGGCATGTTATCATGCTGTCTGCCTTACTCTGCTTTTCCAGCTCTGGCAGTAGGTCTGTGTGTGTGTTGACTTTGAGTGCTGCCTTGTCCCACAGCAAGGTAGGATGTAGAGAGATGCTTGCTAAGTTCTTCAGCCATCTCTCTTAATTACAGAGCCGTGCTCTACCACTGGGCTGTGTCGTAATCCAGTCACTTTGAGGTCTGCTATCGTGAATGAAGTTTGGCAGCGGTTGCACTGCTGCCTTTTAAATGTCTGGCAAAGCCAATAGCCTTCGTTTTGGGATGACTGTGATCTAAACATCACCTCTTTTCTTACTAGAAGAGAAGAGGGGAATGTATAAAGGCTCTTTGTTCAGAGGTAGACTAAGAATGGGTTTGACTTGATCTCCTTAGCAACTTGCAAATTAACACTATGGAATTGGCAACAATCCCCAAAACCACACTTATGATAATGTTCCTGTGTATTCATTACAGAGGTTCTCAGAAAAGGTATGTGTGAATCAAGAAAATCTCCGCTGGAAGTTTTAGTCAGCAAGTAAGAGTCCTGTTTGAAATCAAATCAGTCTTTCCAAATGGATATATGGCTGCCACAGTGTGCAGGCTTGAGTCTTTTGTATTTAGGATAAACCAGTCACCCATACAGAGTTATTGTACTCTCTCGGGACAGTAAATAAAAAAGTTTCAATTACAACTCTATTCCTTTCCAGTAGGAACAGTAAGTGTATTTTAAGTGGTATTCATGCTTAGCTCACTGAATTTCTCAATGGCTTAATTTGTTTTACTTGGAGACCCTCAAAGAATTATTTTAGTGGCCTTGGGGAAATACGTTGCAGTGGAAGGGTTCACTTGGAAACTTTATGTGATAGAATAAGGAATAAAGTTGTAGCAGAGAAATTTACGTCTGTCATACGTCAGGTGCATCTGCCAATAAACAAGTGTTATCCGTGAGCACACAGCTGACTATGGAGCCAGGAAACTGCTGTGATGGGGAAGTTGCTTTGGTGTCTTAACAGTCTGTCAGACACCAAATAGCTTTGGGATGACCCATGCATTGTCTTGGCTGTTGCTAATCCTGTGATTATAGTGAGTCTTTGCCTGGATCCCATACTGCCTCTGGACAGTATTGCCTGTTGACTAAAACCTCCTCAGTACACTTCACTTAGCTCTGTTAACATGCCACTCAAGCCATGCAGAGAACATGAGGTCCAGGAGCAGAATGACCTTAATTATCAGATGAAACGTGTAGCAGCGCTAAGGCCTTCCTGGCTTTCATCTGAAATGATCTTAAAAGCAAAAATTTACATCCTGCAATTACTGACCCAAAATGTAATTCCATAATTGGTGATGCAGCTTGCTCTTTAAGATGGTTTCTGCCAACTGCCTCTCTCTGAGCACTCATCCAGATCACCTCCTGCCCTCCTGCACCAGCTTTCATAGCCAGGAGCTCCTGCAGCATCTCCCTGCAGCTGCAGGACCCTCTTTTCAAATGCAGCTCAGAAAAAGCAGTGTGGCAGTAGCCTCGGGCTTTGCCCTCGCTGACACACCTTTTGTTTCTGTTGTTTACCCAGTGTGTGGTTTCTAATTTCAAAAGTATTGGATGCAACATTAAGCAGGAACCTTCCTTTTTAAGAAGAAATGCTAACTTTATTAGACAACAACAACAAGCTGTTGCAAACTGATTTATTAGGGAGCACTGAAAATACTGGATATCATTTTTATATGTCAGTTATATTTCTGTATAATCAGATTGTGATTACAGAGCGATCACAGTTCTTAAATGGGATTGTTGTGATTGTAGAGCAATCACATTTGTTAAATGTGGTGTGTTTTAATTGTGCTTCACAAAATTTTATTTTGTTTTATTATAAGGGTTTGCCTAAAAATACAAGTTGTAATCTGTAGACATTTGGAGCTAGGTATTGCATTAATAGCAACGTCATAACAATGCATGTTTTATGTGTTAAGTGGATACCACCTAAAACCCATATGTGTTAAAAGAATCACCTTTCACGTTGTGAAATCAAGCACCGAAAAATCTGGAAAATGCTGCAGCTAAACTATTTGTATAAATTACATTTTCCCTTTTTTAGGCAAATGGGAGGGAGCAGGTAAATAGGAAGAAACTACCTGAGACGGTGCTTAACGTTGTAGTGGCTTCCACAGTTGCCAGAGAATCTGGGATTTATTTGGTGTATAGCACACTGACCAGTTAATGGAGGAAGGAAGAATCTGTGTTCAGTAAGGCTGTCATTTAATTTTGAAATAAGGTGTTTGCCTTGTTTATTGCAGAAAGGAAAGGCAGATACTGAGCGAGAAGATGCAGGAAGAGGTGTGTGTGAGCGCATAGCGAGCTGGATGCTGCACAAGGAAATGGCTTCCTGGCCTGGCCTTTGCTGCTGAGTTCCTCAGCAACAGTGAGTTCAGTCGCTTAACTCAGATTTCTCATAGGGCTTTTGCTAAACCGCTCTTACTTTCTGGACACTTGTAGTTGTCGCATAAATCAGGGCCACGTTCGCTTTAAAAATATGAAGGTTTTAATGATGGGTACTCTGGGGAGAGATATAGGGAATGATTGTAGGTGCCCTAGATTATTCCCGTTCTTGAGACTGCTCCTGTGAAGGTAGAATAAATTTGAGGAGCAATTGAAACAGAAGGCTGGAGTGCAGTTGGCATGGAATATGTTTGCACAGTTTAGAAGCAGCTGCAGTACTTAAGATACTGCCTTCCTTTCCCTCATTGCCTTATCAGCTTCTTATTTTCCATATGCTGAAAGCTGTGTCATCTCATCCTAGTGGAATGGATCATGCAGTGATCTTTTCTGCTTCATTGCAAAGTCAGCTAGGTCAAATTAAACAGCCTTGAGGTTAAACAGCCATGAATTAAACCAGATGACTTTGTATTGAAGCTGGCAAAGATTAGTTGCATTAAGGACTACTTTCTGCAAAAATTGTACTGGATGATTATCTTAAGTCCTACCGTGAAAAGCACCCAGAAGAAACTAAGGCTTCTAGAGCAGGAGCTAAATTGTACAGAGTTAATAAACAAAGTAAAACAGAAAATTGACTAGGTACTCATTAGTTGAATCCAGTTTAACCTATGTAAAGGATGAAGTAGATTTTCACTAAAATCATTATGACACAACTATATCTGTCAAAACTGTATCATAAATCACGTGTGCTAGAGGATGAAACTAGTGCTATGTGTGTAAGCTTGGTACTGGTCATTCGTAAACTGTTTTGCTTTGCACCTTTATGTTCTTTTGAAACTGCTGATATGCTGCATCGAAAAGTTGCTAGGTTTTATGAAAGTGGTATTAAAATTTCAGGCTTGCTTTCAGTCTTAAACGAATCTCATCTATAACTGGCATGGAGACCAGGTTGTCCCTTGTCTCCCATTACTAAAATAATCTCTGAATGCATCTGGTACGAAGTATTGCCAGGGACATGATTTTGGATCTAGCCAGGCCGGAAAATTGTTAAAGCCCTGTTTCTTGTAGGGTTCTGAGGTAAAAGCCTGTTCTTTTCTGGTGGAAACACTGTGGTGCCTTGGCCTCCATCAGCCAGGTACATTTGGAGATCTGTCTTGCTCCTGAAATTGGACAAACCATTGGAGTTCACAAATGTGAAAGTCGGCAAATGTGACACCCATCTACAAGAAGGGCCAGAAGGAGGATCCAGGGAGCTACAGGCCTGTCAGTCTGACCTCAGTGCTGCCAGGGAAGGTTATGGAGCAGATCGTCTTGAGTGCCATCATGCAGCATGTACAGGACAACCAGGTGATCAGGCCCAGTCAACACAGGTATATGAAAGGCAGGTCCCGTTCGACAAACCTGTTCTCCTTCCACTTAGGTGATCCACTTAGTGGGTGAGAGAAAGGCTGCGGGTATGTTCTGCCTAGACTTTAGTAAGGCCTTTGACACCATTTCCCGTGGCACTGTCGTGGAAAAACTGGCTGCTCATGGCTTGGATAGGTGTACTCTTTGCTGGGTCAAAAACTGACAGGATGGCCAGGCCCAAAGAGTGGTGGTAAATGGAGCTAAATCCAGTTGGTGGCTGGTGACAAGTGGTGCTCCCCAGGGCTCAGTACTGGGGTCAGTTCTGCATAGTATTTTTATCAATGATCTGGATGAGGGGATTGAGTGCACCCTTAGTAAGTTTGCAGATGACACCAGTTAGGGCAGGAGCGCTGATCTGCCTGAGGGTAGGATGGCCCTACGGAGGGATGCGGACAGGCTGGATCGATGGACCAAGGCCAGTGGTATGAGGTTCAAGAAGACCAAGTGCAGAGTCCTGCAGTTGGGTTGCCACAACCCCGTGCAGCGCTACAGGCTGAGGGCAGAGTGGCTGGAAAGCTGCCCGGCAGAAAAGGATCTGGGGGGGTTGATCGACACCCTCGCTCCAAGAAAGACTTTGAGGTGCTGCAGTGTGTCCAGAGAAGGGCAATGGAGCTGGTGAGGGGTCTGGAGCACAAGTCTCCTGAGGAGCAGCTGAGGGAACTGGGGTTGTTCAGCCTGGAGAAGAGGAGGCCGAGGGGAGACCTTCTCGCTCTCTACAACTGCCTGAAAGGGAAGTGGGGGTCGGTCTCTTTTCCCAAGTAACAAGCAATAGGAAATAGGACAAGAGGAAATGAGAAATAGCCTCAAGTTATTCCGGGGAGGTTCAGATTGAACATTAGGAAAGATTTCTTCATCGAAAGAGTTATTAAGTACTGGAAGAGGCTGCCCAGGAAAGTGGTGGATTCACCATCCCTGGAGGTATCTAAAAGATATATAGACATGGTGCTGAGGGATGTGGTTTAGTGGTGGACTTGACAGTGCTAGATTAACTGATCTTAAAGGTATTTTCCAACCTAAATGATTCTATGAGTCTATCCATAAAAGCAGTCAGGCAGTAGTCAACTCTCTTGTTATCAAATTCAGCAGGAGGATCAAAGCTTAAACCAGTATAGGCATTCCTTGCTTCTGCAGAGCAATGATGTCTAGACTGAGCTTGAACCGTGTTGGAAGCTCGCAAAACTGCTGGAAACCCTGTACATAAAGGGAGATTTTAATTCTGCTATTCTCTGTTTCGAACAGCTGTTTCTTATGTTGCACCACAGGGAAAGAGACCTCTGTGCAAGAATGTATTGGAAAACAGATCAAAGCACGTTTCTGTTGCAAGGAAAAATCAAAACAAGCATTTTATAAGCCCTTTTTGTTGGACAGCACTGTCCATGATACCCCAGTAAAATGTTAGAGGGACAATTCTGTGTACAGCTCCTGAACTGGATATGGGCAAGGGAGTTGCGGGTGTTGCAAACAAAGAGACTTCAATGATGAGTTTTTCATCGTGTCCTGGAGCACGAAGCTTATTTCTTTGTCTTTCTCTTTCTCCCCTTACTGCCTCTTACTCCCCCCACCCCCTGCCAGTTTTTGTTGTTATTTTTAAATTTAAATCTCAGCTCTCCTGTGGGCATTAGTAAGGTTCAAATAAATTATGTTCATGTTTTTAGCAAGTACGACCCCCCTCCAACTCAGCTAAATTTAAGCCAAGTTCAAGTACAAATAGGTATAATGCACAGATTTTTCAGTGATTTTGCAGTGGATGCATAAAGGCATGGCATAAATGTTGGTAATTTACAGGCAATGTTCCAGAACTCTCTCGGAGCATGGCAGCCCTACCAGGTCTCCTAGGGGCTGGCAGCTTCATTCATTTTTCCTTGCTGTCACACAGGCAATTAGATAGTCACTCGGTAAAGTCCATTTGTTCCCTCGTTAAACAGTAGTAACGTACTCAAGTATGAAAATCACTTTTAAGCCAAGAAAACCCTTTTAGCATTTCTGATGCGTTTGCATTTGAAAAATAGTTGTTCTGATAAAGCAATGTGAAACTGTGTTTTGGAGTTTTTTTATAACCTTTCCAAAAGGGTATACATTGAATACACCAAAATGAAAAAAATAGGATGAACGATTTCTTTTCTGTTACAATTTTCAGTCATTTATCTCTTCCTCTCATTACCAGGATGTTGCATATGAAGTATTTGGCCATTTCATGTTTCGGGTTTGGAAAGGTTTTATTGTGGAGATGAGATTCCTGCTGTGGTTATTGCTATATGCACAAAGACATGTGAATTTATACTTGACTCCATTCCTGTGGCTACAATAAATCGAAATGGGAGGGAGAACTCTCACTGTGCCAGTCAAGCGCTATAAAGATGTGAGGAGGGAAAATGAAGTTTAAGCAAGTTGGAGAGCCCAAGGCAAAAGAAGTTCCCTCTGCTTTTTGCAGGGGAGAAGGAGCTTTCCTCAGATCTCTGCTTAACCGTGGTGGTGTTGTGTGGTAGCGCTGTGCTTATCCTAATGAAATGGCATTCATACGCAGCCCCCCTCTGTCACTATGCATTTTTAAAGAGCGTGTAATCAGAGCAACTCTTGTGAATAAGTTACATTTGTTAAAATTTATTTACATCTTCTTGGTTCAGTTGAGTTCAGTGTGGTGGAAAAAAATAAAAACCTACTTTATATTTTTCAGACACTAGGGTTTTTTAATGTATTTTTTTCCACCTCAGCTGTGAATGTTGTTTAGCTTATCACAAGGCCTGTGTGACCTGGCAGGGTTTGTGCTGAAGTAAACCTACTGAAGTCAAAGCTCCCCATAATCAACAGGAGGTAGGTCCTTTGTGGGCAATGCTGGGGAACTCTGACTCCCTGGATTGTAGGTGTCCTGGTGTGGGGTTGTGGGGGAGGTTTGGAGAGCTTTGGTGGGAGCTGAAGTGTAACAGCCCAGGGGACTGTGGCTTGTCCAATTGTAACAGCCGCCAGTAGAGATGCAATGTGTGCTCACTCTCTCCCTTGTGATCTTTTCCTTTAGTGTCACCACAGGTAAGCTAACCAACATCAAAGACTCATTCTAGTTATGCTCTGATTTATATTTCTCATTAACCATCTCTTAGGAATATTACACCTGCTACAAAGGCTTCTTTTATGTATGAAATAATTGGGTCGGTTTTTTAATAGTATTTTTTTCATTCAAGATAAATAAGTGAAATGAAAGCTAGTTAATTGAACTTGAAGCTTTTCATAGCTTTTCTGTTCAAAGAGAGTAACCCTAGCCAACATCAGAATAGCCAGCAGTCCAGTGTGGAAAGTGACCTGTGGGGAGGTAAGAATCCAGCGGGTCAAAATCCTGCTGTTTATCGAAGTGCAGACTTGAACCTGCTTTCCTCTATTTCAGAAAACAGACCCAGCCTCCAGGCTACCTCTCTTTCACTGCGGAAGATCTGTGTATAAACAAATACGTGGGTGTTTATGCATACTGGAACAGTTCCAATTGGAAAGATGGAGAAATCAGAACATCTGAATTCTTGCAAATAAATGTCCTGACAAAGATGTGTTGGAGGCAGTTAATCTGCCTGTTGAAAACAGCCTCTGTTATGGGTACCTCCTACTTGAAGATGGAATGTCCTCCCCCCGCCCACTCTGATTTAGACTCAGAAAGACCTGCCCTTGTACTTCACGGCGCCTGTATCCAGGCAAAGGGCAGTTGGCTTAAATGTGGCTGGATGAGAATCATTCCAAAATTTTGCCTTGATGCAAACTTTATGAAATATTAAAAAAACCCCATACTCCGATAACTCTTTTGTGCCAGGTGCCACTAGGAAGTGCGGTGTACACGACACACTAGAAATACCTAATGGTCTTTGTGCTCTAATGTTCTGTGTGCATCACCCAAATATCACTCCTTCTCGGAGAACAAGTAATTTGGGGTGTATATGCTACTGTAACTTCAGTTCACACCCAGGCTGTACTAGGAATGTTTGAGGGCTGTGTATTTAATGAAGGATGGTGAAATGTTCACAAGTACCTCAGCTCCTAAGCTGGGGTGGTGGGGAGTGGTTTGTTTTTTCAATTATTTGTTTGCTTCCCAGCTGGATCTGAAGTAACCAGGGCAGATGCTTATGCCAGCCCCAAAGACCAGTGTGTGAAAGTGCAGTGGTGAGAAGCCTGTGTATAGAGGGCTGGTGTTCTGTTTGTGAGAATTGGGACAGCAGATGTCTAGAGAGACTGTGGAAGGCTTTGCTTCTGCTGCCCATTAGTGACCTCAGAGGGCAGCGATTTCTGGGTTGAAGGTTTAATTCAGGCAGGGTTTAACTCCCAAGCTCTTCTGCCCTTTCCCAAGCTGGCTGCAGATGATGGACTTTCAAACTTAATCTTTACGTCCCCTTTTCTCTTGGCTTGCTGCAAAGAAAAGCTCCTCAAGCTTAGGTTCTCCTCCTAAACCACTCTTAAGCAGCGTGTTTTCTATCTTTATTAGTCTCATTTAAATAAAAAAAATTTACTCATGGCAGTGAGCACAGCTTACAGTAAACAGCTTTTGCTTAAATGCTTTGTTGAACAAGAAGCGACGTGATTATTTGCTTATAGAGAAACACGCATATGTGCTCTATTGAATCGGTCCTTGTGCTGGTGATGGGTGCAGGATTATGCCCTTAGTTGCTCCTCTGAATACTGATAAAATATGAAAGTATGCACCAGAAACAAAATTCCTGCGTAGTTTTTTGAAATTTGTTGTATAAAGGGATGACTGGGGAAAAAAAAGGCAAAAGGCTTTTTAAGAATTGCTGCTTTATCCTTTTTATGAAAGGATGGATTAAAACATTCAAATTAAAAATCATTAAAGATTAATAAAGAAGAGAGGCAACAGGAATAATTTTAATTTCCTTCGTTACCATACATAATGATAGCCTTAGGGTAGAATGAGAAAAACGTAGAATGTATGAATAGAAATGTATCCATTAGGACTATACTATTTTTGCTTCCCTTGACATGAATACATAGCTAACAAAAATACTGTTACAGTACAAGTGCTCACTCTGTAAATAATTTAACTATTAGCTATCGTAATGTACAAACCATAAAATGGCTGTTGAGGGGGTTCTCTTTCCTCAATGTGCGGAAGAGTTCTAGCTACTTGAACATCGTATTCATTGTCATATTAAGCACCTGCAGCAAATTCATCCCTGTAATGGTATCAGGAGTGGATTTGGCTCCCCGACCTGATGCCAACACAGCCCAGCACTTTTGTATCTGCCGGAACGCAGGTGAAGCTGACTGGAGTTCAGCACAGCGGGGTCTGGGGGGCAAGAGTAGGCTCTGCAGCAGAGGAGCTGCTCTTAGAGGACCCTGTACCAGGGCAGGGTAAGAGCGTGCTTTGCAACGCCTTTATATCGCTGCGTTTTGCTGCACAGAGAAGAGCGTGGTTAAGACCTGGCGAAGGAAGAAGCAGCAGATCCAAATGACTGCTGTCTCTGCAATGAAATCCACTGGGCAAGTGGAAAGTAACGCTGTGGTGGTGATGAATAGTTACTACACCGAGCTCTGTCTTCACTGACAGCCCTCTCTGTTTTGGTAGATTAAAGTCCCTTTGGTTTTGTGCGTATTTACAGTGAAAATTTTCTTGATGTAGGTCTTGTACCCTGTTTGCTCTAAAGGTGCTTATTTCTAGTAGGCTAATTGTATGATTCAAAGTCATTAGCATTTATGGGGCTGAGTAGCTGTAAAGCTCTCAGGTCCGTGCTCATGACTGTTTGTACATGTATTTCCTAGCCTGTGTCATAATATATCCGGGTTTATGATTGCTAATGAACACAGAAGGCCAATTTGCAAAGCAGAGCAGATGGACACATAATCCGTCTAATGACTTAATGTCACAAATGGGATGACCTTGCAGTTACCTATTATTCACTTCTGCCAAGACTGTTTCTGAAACCTTATACAGACTCTTAAGGCTGCTGCTTCCCTGCTTACAGCAAATGCTACAGCTTTACCATCCTCGTCACCCTGGTGCAGGCCCAGGTCCCTAGCTGTACCAACAGAAGAATGGGTTTTGCTTAAGAAAGCTGCTGCTGCATTATGCCTCCCTGCTCTTTTCTGTTATCAGTGTGCCACACAAATGATCAAATTTTTTCTTGAAATTTAAAAATCTTTCCTGAATGCCTTGCTGTCACATAGTCTCTTTGGTGTGTGCCATGTGTTCTTGCATTTGTTCTTTAGCTTTAGTACCTCTACTCCTCCTCCAATATGTCACATATTGTTGTGTGACCTCATTCACAAAAATCATCCTTGTCTTTTCCCTTTCCTCCTCAATATAGAAAAAAGTTTAGACCTGTGACTGAGTCCTCATTAAATCAGTAGGTCTTGGAGAGATGTGTAGTTCTCATGTTGTGCTGGAGTAATTTGAAAAGTTAGAGGCCCAGAAACCACCATAACCTTGCTCATTCCTTCTAAGCTACACATTTTTTTCATTTTCCATCCCACAAAGTATCTCATTATTAAAAAGAAAATCGTGGGGGGGTGTTCTCCATAGTTAATTTTGTATAGCTTTTCGAAAAAAGCACACTCGGATGTGCCTTTTGGTTTGTGGGGAGAAGACAGGTCTCAATTCCCATTGTGCTCTCCAGTGGACTTGTAAGAATACACTGAAGTGCCGCTCTCATTCTGGCCCGAGTAGTGTTTGTTGATGTTTTTAAAAATGAATAGGTTTTCCAACTGATAATCTCAAACCTATGAGCTTCTGCCATTTCTGTACTGCCAAAACTTTCCTATTTTCCCTGGTGAAGAGAGTCAGTCATCACAAGAAGTAATTGCTCATTAGTGCAGAGGGGAGGTGGGTAATAATGTGGCATCAATTATTTAATGTGCTGCTCATCTATTAATGTTGTCCTTAGTAGGTGCATTACTGAAAGAAAAGACACGAGGCACTTAAATTCCTTTCTAGGTCTCTATTTTATCTTTGCAGTTTTTCAGAAAGTTATAAATTAGGTTGTTAACTAACTGATTTATGGGATATGCTTATTGTGCCAGTAATTTTCTGCATCAGTTGTAAATTACCTTCTTTTATTTTGCCATCTGCATAATTATATTTTACCCTTTTGCCTGTGTGCATCATTTGTTACCCTGACAACCTTTATCATTGTAACATTTTTGTGGGTTTTGTCAATTTTTCTCCTGTGAATGTGATGCTGAAAAAATAGATATAGACCCCAGTGATATGGAATCTGTAAGTGACAGCACTATCTAAGGCTAATATTAATTAGCATGCCTGAATAAAGTAAATGGAAAAATTGTTTTGTAACTGCACAAAACTACGTGTAAAGTAGACTTTTTATGAACTGAAGTTAATACTGAAAATTCAGCACTAGTTAATTTTATTTTTTTAAATAGATTTACTCAGTTGAATTGGTTTGACTTCTGGAAATGTGAGATGTGGGCAACTGTAGTCATTGTCGCATTGGCTAGTTTAGTAATAATATTCCTATTGATGGTCTCTCTTAAATATAAAAATGTCCATGGGAATCTCTGTGGTACAGGTTGGTTTTTCAAGGTGAGCCATAATTAAAATAACTTAAAGGACATTAATTCACGTTTACTTTAAGAAGCTATTCTCTGCACAAGTACTGTATAGTCTACTGTAGGGATGGAAGGATAGAAATTTGTCTCTTTTATATATCTGTAAATCTCTCATTCTCTCTCTCTTTAAATGTGTCTACACACAGTGAGATAATAAACCGAAACAAAAGCAAAACTGAAAGTGTGTTTGTTTTCCAGTATCAGAGTAGATGATACAACTGTACTGGTATTAACTTGGAATTACATGTAAGGGACTTTATTTGTATTTTTTACTTGATAAGTGGTGTTCCACATCAGGCTTTGCCATATAAAAACTCCATTGATATGACGTAATGAAATAGGCAATGATAATTGCCTAGGACAATCCTAGGACAAAAATGAAAACATGCTATCTAAAACCTGATGTGTTGTGTAGAATTATTATTATATGTAGCATCAAGTTACACCACCTGACTCAGAGAAAGAAAGATGGCATGTATGAGAAGAGAGACCTTAAATTCTGCTTAGGATTTTTATTTCTTAAATATGCTACATCTAAAGGAACTTTAAAATAACCTCTTTTTGAAAATTTCATCCTGTCAGAGAGAAAGATTTGATTTACAACTCAGTTCCTAAATGTAAATATTTTTTGTCTTTTGTAGAGGTTGTGCTGGTATGTAGTCATAAGGTGATTGGGTTTGTGGGTTTTTCTTCATTTTTCTGATGGATGGATATTGAGTGGCTGGCTATTGCTGAGTCTTTTTCAGTCAGTTATTTTAATAGGATTTTTGGCTCAAACTTTCTCTAACTGAAGACATAATGTCATTTCATGATCTTTCACAAAGTTATACCGGCATCTTCAGAAGCAATCACAGGATTTCAGCTTTCCGATATATGGAAGAGGCTGCAAGGCCTCTGAGCTTTACCAAATGCTGGACTTCTGGTGGCTTCTTAATTTTGAAGCTCAGGTAGCTTTCTCCAAGCTGACACTTGCTAAGGATGAGCTCACTTACTCACTCTGGCTCAAGTCAAATTCCTGTACCTCCTGATGGGCTTCGCTGTGCCAAGGTGGTCATGGCACCAAGGAACCACCGGCAAGTAGCCTTTCCCTACGTTCCCCCAGCTCCCGGGGATCTGCTGGGCTGGAGCAGCAGGCAGTGCCCATTACCTACTCAACAGAGCTGGGTGCTGGAGCAGTGGGAAAGGTGGAGACCCTGTCCCTGTCTGTCCCCTCCTGTGGTCTGTTAGCTGAGGAAGAGCCAAGTTCATCTCGGCCTGTGTCAACGGGTATAGACACGTGTTCCTGTCCTTGTGTGTGCACATGAAGAGAAAGTGTCTAATCAAGTGTAGAAGGCTCTAATATGATCTTGTATAAGAGAAGCAGTAATGGTTTTTGTAGTACAACAGGAGGCGTATTTGTATACGTAACAGATATACCAAACACTTCTGCTGCTCTGGGTGGATTTACTGCATACTGTGCTTTCCTGCGCTTAGAAAAGGTCTCTCACCAGTCTAAGATGAGAATGTATAAGCCATATTTGACTGCAGCCTTGTGATTTATTCATTAGGTAATAACTCATTTTCCAAATATCCAGCTGTTGTCATGGTAAAGTTTAAATTTGTTGAATTTTTTAAATTGGGATTTATAACTAAACATGCTGCAATTTCTACAGATTCATTCTTGTCAATTCAGTAGATCAGTGATTTTGTTCTGTTAATTCCAATTCTAACTTGCAGTTAGACTAACTTCTAGATTTTGCTTAGGTAGTGTTTTGGTTCGGCATTTGTGTGGCGCTCTCTTGTTAAGTAGTGGTTTATGTTTAAGGGCACATCTCTCTTTTGTTGCTTGTTTGGGTTTGGTTTTGTTTGTGTAGTAACTGTAATAACAGGTCACCTTATGGCAGCTTGTTTCTTTTAGCCATCAGTGTGGATCCCAAATGTCTAATCTGGATGGAAACCAGCTGGTCCATCTAAAACCTTGGCCAGTTACCTGTAATTATCGTCACAGCAAATTGTTCTTTATTCCCCTTAAACCTTCTTTGGGCTTTTTATTACTTTAAAATACTAAACCTGTTGTTATTTCACTCTTTTTTTTCTGTGAATGGGTCAAATTTAAAGTTTGTCAATGTTGCAAATTCACAGCTTAACATAATTTTTCGCAACTGTCAACAATGAGTTTTGGAATCAACTTAATGCATTAGCGATTTGAAAAGTTGGCGGAAAGTACTGGCTTTGGAGATACACAGGTTGAGTGTGTTTACTTAGCTGGAGGGAGGGGCACAATGAATTTTACCAATGTTCCATAAACTGTATATAGCAGATCTACTTTTTTTTTTTTTCTTTCAGAGCAGAATTCCATGAGCCTGAAGTTTATAATCTGTTAACTGGATGTGAAAAAAACAAAAAACATGGACCCTCTTCATTTTAATCCTAGTATTGATTTAATAATGAAATATAACCCCATACTTTAAAGAGACCATACAGTATTAGTTTTTTACATCTTGTTTAATCAAACTTCAGAAATTGTGTAGTAAATGAAGAAGGAAAATTCCCTTAGGAAAATAACTGTAGGGAGGCAGGACCTTAGAAATGTTGTCTGCTGGTGATTTTGGCAGGCAGTTGCAGCGCTGTTCTCAGGATGCGAGAATTCGCTTGCCAGAGCTGAAGTTGAAATAATTACAAAGTATCAAGAAAAAAAACACCCGAATGCAATTAATATGAAACACTCTCATGCATTTCCTTCATATCCGTAAAAGTTACTAGGAGTTGTCTTTTCTTGCGTGAGTTTCATCTGGTTGGTTTTTATTATAATAATTTACTGATGTGTGAGCTGACTGTTTTAGTGTTTGTCTTATTTAATAAGACTATACGTCTGGGTAAAATGAGTGGCAAACAACACGGTTTGAAAGCCATAAAATGTTATTTGTCTGCTCAAGAAGAAGAAGTAAAACTCCTTCAGTTTAGAAAGTGTTTGAGTTTGTTAGGTTTGCTGTTTGGGGTAAATATGATAGATTTTTGTAACATTGAGATCTATAAGAGGTTTTTCCTAGAAAGGTGGTAACTTGACTTCTGAGGAATAGCTTGGTCTTCCTTACAAGGACCATGTGATTTCAACTTTAGTTTCCTAGTTCTGTAAAAGACTGCATCATGTTTCTTATCAGGATTTTACTTATCCCACTGAACATTCTCTTTAAAGAATACACTCTATACATGAAGTAGTGCAGCTCTCCCAAGAAGTAGATAGGGAATTTTCTGTTACGGTTGTATCTGCAATTATAAAATACAATGGAATGTGGATGATCCTAAAAGCTTAGCTGTACCAAATAATTTGATGGCAAAGTTGTGAAAAATGCCTGTTGCTTAATGTAAAGATGGCATTTAAGTAGTGTATTTTGAAAGTAACCGTTAAAGTGGTGGGGTCAGGAAAAATTATGCAGTGGAAAGATTTAAATCTATCTTGGCTTTAAACGTTGTGGTAAATATTACTAATGTGGATAAATGTTAAATGAGTAGATGTGGTGTATGGTTTGAGGAGTACTTACATTTGCAAGGTCCAAAACCAAGCCGAACTGGCTGAGTTTCTAACTGCATTTTGGGCAGAACATGTAAAAATGAGGTAAAGTAAATACTCCCTCAGAGAGCTGTTTATCAAATCATCAATGTGTTTTTTCATCATGGTAGTTTCATGAACTACTGTTGACCTGTACTGTTTAAATATAATCCTGACATGGGTGACAGGATCCTCTTTGAGTGACCATTTCATACTCTTCAGAGAGCTTTTAAATACACACCTTAACATTTCCACTTAACGCCACAGCTTGTAGATTTTAACATCAGCAAATTATTTTAAAAGAATTTATATTGCTTTGCACACAAAATAGTCACTAATGGTGACAGATTGAAGAACCAGACCTTCAACTAAAAAAAAGTACTGATGTGCATAAACTGGAAGTAATTTCAGAAGCTGGTCAAGTTCTGGTGCAAGTTCTGGGCACCTCTTGGACAATTGTGCTTGTTTGTTTGCTTGTAGATAACATGGAAAGGATGCCTGCACCATGTTCTTCTCCAGCATTAGAGTAAAACCTTTCTTTAAATGTTTGTCATTTGGATATAGATAAATGAACGTGCAGGTTTGTGCAAGTAAGTGGAGTGCCATAAGTTGAGTGTGCTGTAGTGTAGCCAAAGAAGTAACAGCTACCTGAGACTTGACATTTGGATAATGCAAGGCCAGTTGGCAGCTACCAAACCTACATCAGCAGAAGGAATCAATCCCTCTCTTCCTACGTGAATCTATTGGCTTCCAATTAGCACGTATGGTTCGATGGCTACAACATAACACTTCTTGCTTATGTTAGGCAAATTCTTTATTAGCATCTGTGTTCTGTATGCAATAAAAGTAAAGCAGGTCAATTACAGCGCTTGGATGAGGTGTTCTCCCGAGCCCCAAAGGGAGAGTGTCAGGTGTATTATGGTAGTTTGGATGAGTGAGCACACCTGCACTGCCCAGATCTTCTCTAGCTTTAAGTAAGTGTCAATATTTTTGGAGCACCATGCTTTGTGCCACTAAGTTTTAGCATGTTTTCTTGCCTGAACGTTACGCAGCTACTGGTAAATTACTCACCTGTAAAGTGCTAAAAGCATGGTCATCCCTGCTGCCAATTTTTAGGAATAGCCAAAGGGAACTTGGTGAGTGTGTTTACATGAACTTCTCAAGATCTGTCTGATTAGAGCTAAAATTGCCTCCTGATTTATTTGAGCTGATGGCCCTTAAGCAAAGACCATTAGTCTGCTGAAAGACTCCCATTTGACATAAGTGGGCTCTAGATCAGGCTTCGTGTCATTAAACAGCTGTATTTCCTGGTTCTTGGAGATAAATGCACTGGATTCTTGCAATGATACTTGAATTAAGCATTATAAGGCTGATGTAGGAAGTAATGGGTGATATTCTGTAATGTAAGTTATAAGGGAAATTGGAATAGAAGATGATAATGGTTCCAGAGGGTCTCGATGGTTATTAGTCTTGTCATCCCTCTTCCTTCTGTCATCTCCCACAGTCAGAAACTGGTGTGGAGGCAGAGACCACAGTACTGGGGACAAATAATGACTTTGCAACCGGTTTGGTGAGTTCAAGCCTTCTTTGGCTTTGTGAAAGGTAGCTAACTGTTCCCTGTCACCAACGTGCAGTTAAAAGTATATTTACGGGAAAAAACAACAGCAACAAACTCTGAAGTCCTAAAGCCTGATGTAAAAGAATCTGAGAAATGTTTAGATAATTAAAGCCAATGTAGTATACAAAATGATTACAAGAGCTTGCTATAGCTATACAAATAGAAGCATTTTCTCATAAAATTGAGCTGATAATGAAGAAGCCTTTATATGTAAAAATTTCTTTTTTTCCCCAGAGGTCGAGGCAGATTGTGTTCCCTCATGAATGTCATAGTTCTAAATACTAAATTTGAAGGGGAAAAAAAAAGACATTTTGGGTAACATTCGAACTGCGTAGAACTATTTAGAAAGATACCTGATTTTACTCCACTTCCTTATTTCTCAGAAAAAGCCCAAACACATGATGGCCCAAGTGACTAAAGTCTAGAGTTGTGCTAAGTGATAGTGCGCTGGGATTTCAGTGGTCGTCTTCTGCCCAACTGGAGGGTGAACCTGTTCTGATCACTTGTCAGATTTATGCGTGGTAACAAAGTGAGTGTCCAGGAGAGCTCAACTGCCCACAATTGCAGATGGGTGCACTATATAATTTCTCCTTAGCATTTTTAAAACACCTAGCATACATAAAATTACATCTCCTTAACATATTTACATTTCCCTAGCATTCTCAGGAGCATTCCCACTGTCTGTGTGAGTGCTTTCCTGCAGTACCTACCTAAGCACTGACACTGCGGCGTTGCCCCTTTGTAGACAGCTTTCCCTCTGCAGAGAGAAGTAGTTCTGGGGGTTTTGTGGTGTTTGTTTCTTGGAGAGAGGAGGAAGAGAAATGAGGAAAGAGCATAGTAAATCCAAATAGCTGCCTTTTCCCTTCCATGTGGTCTCCCCTTCCATTTGTTCCTCTGCAGATTTATTCTGTGCAGTCTAGTCAATAGCAGAGAACAGGCAGAAGCCAGAGAGAAATCTGACTGATTTGCAAAACAGGAATGCAGGCAATGTATTTTTCAGATCCAAGTTATTTTTTATGTCCTTCCTCATTTTTTGTGGTCTTAGCCTTAAAACAAGTACATCTCAAAAAAGGTTAATCTTGTCAGTTAATTTGATGGTGCGAATTCTAATCTTGCATTCTGCGCATGAATAACAAAGGCTGTAGTACAGAGAAAATTAGAGGTGAACTCGTTTTTCTTTATTCTTGATTATAGAGTTCAGTGCTTGCTCTTCTCCCTTCTCTGAAAGAGCCCTGTAATCACCCTCTGCACTTCCTTTTTATGCTCTCCCACTACTCAATTAAGAACTCATTAAACTGCACACCTGCAGTGCTTTTACCCTGAACTGTAGTTTTTAACCCCCTACTTCTACATAATTATAAAACAGCCTGTGGATTGCTTGACTTCAGCCAAGTAAAAATTACAGTAAAACTTATTTATGAAAATAAAACTTTTGTATTGTTTAAAGCCAGTTCATAAACAAGAAGTGAAAGGTTTTTCTGGTGAGCACTGAGGAGTACAAATTATATTTACCATGCCTCTCTGAGTAGATAGGACAGGGTAGAGTGCTAACTGAGGAGTTAATGTAGTACATAGTAATAACTGTGGTGTGGTGATGCTCCCATTTGAATGGGGATGATGGAGCAGAGGCTTGGGGACCTGTTGTAATATTTATGTTGGATGTACCTCGTGAGATGGCACTGTTTCGAGACTTTTTTTTGAGTGTCCCTTCTTGGCGTATGAGCCTATGTTAAGTCTTGGAGGAAGTGTTTTGATTCTGGTTAGTTTTGGAGGATCTTTTGCAAGTAGCATGAATTTAGGGCTTTTTCATGGCATTTTGGCAGAGGTTCCCGAAAGAGGGCACTGCCTGTGTGCCTTTAGGGCTCAACCGCGTTCAAAGAGTAGTGTAAATATATAGGACTCACTGGGGAAACATCTTTACTTCACTCTGGTTTTTTCTCCAGCGGTAAGGTTCCATAATTTGCTAATGATTACTGATGATTTGCTAGTATGGCAAGAGAGGCAGCAAGAATAGTGAACCTACAAATTTGAACAATATAACCCTCAGTGCTGAGTGATGTTTGCATATGAGCTCTGGGACTTGAGGTATTTTTTTCTTACATACTTTCTTAAATTTATTTTCTTCAGAGTCTAGCATTTAACGCAACCGTAGCAAGGTTTTATAATGCTTCTTTTTCTAAACTCTTTACTTACTGTCGCTGTCGGATCCCAACGGTAAAGGAGCTGTAAGAGATACCTGCTTTGCTTTAATAATAGTTTAGCATCCTAAGAATGATTTTTACCCTGTGCATCTTTACAGTGTACTTTATGCACTTTTTCTGCCTACACTGAATAAATTTTATGTGGCACTGCCAGGGAGTCATTTGAGTGCTTCCTCCTCTAAAGTTTCAGATGACAGCAAAATGAGGGATGGCAGGAGGGCAGAAAAGAAGTGGAGGTGATTGCAGGTTCTCATTATTTAGTAAGAGACAACTGAAACAGCTCAGAAGCAGAGGAAAGATGAAGATTCCCAGGGGGGAAGGCACAGGTGCTTCGGAAACATGGGGAGAATGAAGGAGAAAGGAAGAAACGATAGCAGCAGCCCAGAAGAATAAATGTGGGGGAGTTCAATCCCATGTGACACAGAATATTGCCAGTTTTCCTGTGGGAGGCTTAGCTACAAACAAGCTGACACCCTCATAGCAAATGAGGTGTGGAAACTCATGAGACCTGCCAAATGTCCACCAAATGTCCCGGTAACACTCCTTCTAATGACAATGTGTATGCTCAGAAAAGCGCAGGGACGTTTTTCCTGGTCAGTTCTGGCGGGAAGTTGCACTGCATCTGACAGGTCCAGCATGTGGGAAAAGCCTTTGGGAATCATGCTGGAGCACAAGCTCACCCTTGTTCAGGGTTAGCTGCTGTCTCCAGGAGGGCCATGTAGCCAGATGCAGGCAGCAGTCTTGTCAATGCACACGTGCTGCCGTCACCGTGCCTGCTGGTAGGTAAATGTTGCCTGCTGTTGAAAAGGCAGCGGTGCCTGATTCTGTGCCTTAGGTAGTTCCCCTACAGAAGAGATCTATACTGCAGATATATGCTGTGTAGAATAATTATAATTTCCTCTCCCACTACAAAACCCCATTGGGACTCTATAAGCTTCACTAGGTGTAGCAGATAACAAGTAGATTCCCTCTGAAAATGGGTATTTTCAGAAACGTATCAAACTTACCAGGAGCTGTGAAACCTGCTTACTGCATGTATTTTGTTGGAGGGGGAAGTCTTAATGTGTAACTAAACACTGTATGTAAGAAGGCAGCGGGAAAACAGTCAGCCTAATGTTGTGGCTAACAGAACTTTTAGCCAGGACGTGAGCAAACACATAATTGTCAGTTTGATTGCAGTTCACAGCCAGAAAAAACTGTAGGCTTGCTGGGCTCCATCAGGAATACCGGTTGGCAGGAGGGATTCCTCTCTGACAAAGCTAAAAACTCCTTCCCAAAAGGGAGATTTTTTCAGATGCTAGTAAGTGTTTCCTGGGGCTATCGCTGGAGCTTGCAAACTCCAGAGCACCAAACGGAATGCTCACAAATCGGAGGAGATGCAAAGTGTAGCACTTCGACGCAGCACTGAGCAGCGAGGGAATGCAGACAGACAGCAGGAGGCCATCCAGCCCTACAGACAAGATGGGAGAAGGAAGATTGAGCTAAACCAAAACGGGAATAGAAATCTAGTTTTCTGCATTGTATACCCCAGGTAGTGATTTGAGGACTTGATCAGAGGATATGAAAGGAGGTGTAGCTGACGTATTATCTATATATTTATAGTATGTTTACACATATGTGATATTATTGCACACATTGCAGGGTAGGCGTTATTAGAGGCGTAAATTTGGGAAAGGTCACAGGGCATGAGGCTGTAAATGGCTTATGCACATTCTCTAAAATGAAGGGCCATAAATCTTGTTGAATTTTCCAGCCGTGTAACATTTACCAACAGTTGGTACAACTGCTTGAATATTATTTTTCTGTTGTTAACAATTTATGTGAAATTGTTCTCTTTTGTCCCTTTGGCTATTTGTTCCACTGGCTCAGTCAAATATTTGTTGAGAGCAGCACAGTTGCTTTGTAGCATGGACAACACGGAACAGAATGTATGTAACTTAGAGAAGTAACAATTAAAAAGTACCCATTGACTTTAATAGATAAGTGACTTGCACAGAAATTGGAAAGGATTCTAAGAGTGGCCTAAACCATTTTTTTTTCTGCCTAGTCAAAATGCCAAAGCTTTTAATGATGTTATTTTGGGATCCTTTTAATGCTACATACGTATTCCCAGTTTCTCTGGCTTTCTGGGGAAGTTGTTAATGTTAGCTCAGGCTCGGGGATATAGAGTAAGAGAGATGAGTAGTTTCAAATGGTGTGACTAAACCATGTGATAGCACAACAGTTTAGCAGACACAAGTTTACGGACACTTAGTTTCATAATGTTTTTTCTTTGCAGATCCATCATGCTAAGAAGTTTATACAAACTCACGGAAGATTTTATTGAGAATGTGTCCTTTTTTTTTTTTCCTTTACAGTCAATAGTAAAGATACTATCTTTTCTGGGAAACCTAAGAGTTCTTGAGTAGGTTTTTATACCCATGTTCTTATTTGTAAGAACATTTGTGATACTGTAAACCTGAGTTCACTTGGAACATTCGCAGTTGCATCAGAAGCTCTAAGCCAGATAACTAAGGTGCTGCCATCCAGGAGGGATTTTTATTGTGCAACAAAAGTAACAACTGAAATACATTTTTGTAATGGCGGCTGAGTTATCACTCATCAGATCTGCATCTTTATGTAAGTATTTTGGTCAAATCAAGCAATATTTATGCCATGGTACAACAGTTCTATTCATTGGCGTGCTCTGACTGCAGGCTTTGGTGACTGTGATTCTTCTTTGATCAGCTTTCTCCTTAGTGGATGATGCTATTTATCCTCATACTAAAAATTTGAGTTGCCTTTGTATCACTCAGTGTGGCACTTTGATATTTTCTCATGAGTTGTGACTATCAATGAGATAATTCAGGAAAAGCAAAATGCAGGATGTTGCTTGGTAAACAGGATGTGCTTGGAAATGCAGAGTAGAGACGGCCCGTGATTTCTTTATTGTGCCCCTCTGTGCGACAGACTCCCACATATTATTCCTGCACAACTGCTGCCCTGTTCACTGCTGATACTGAGCAGCAGTTACAGTAATTTTTCAGTATTTTTAGTTGGTCGGAAAGGAGTTCTTGCCCTATTCACATTACACCTGTGCTGAGAAATGAAGCAGGTATTGTCCTCCATAAATTATTGCTGACTTTAATTGTCTGTCTGTTTGATGACAGGCAAATTCAACAGGCACAGATGTTTACACTGGTCTCAGCTGAACCTGTGCAGAATCGGTTCATAGCATAAGTCTGTAATCAATGCAAAAGAAAGAGAAACTGTTTTATGAAGACCGAATGCATATTGAATTTATGCATAGTATGCAATTATAACACGTAATTCTTACAATGTAAAAAAGAAATATCAATGTTGCAGTTCTAAATTCCATGTTGGAAGTACTTCGTCCTTGAAAAGCTTGCCAAGGGCTGTCTCCCACAGAGACTGAGTAATAACTAGCTTTAAAAAAGGATTAGCACATGTGGTGTTTCATGGAATGGGGCCTAATCCTGACTATGACTTTTAGGTTACACCAAAGTGCAAATGCTAAATAAGATGGGAAGTAAATCAGAAATCTCCTGAGGTAACATCAAAATTGTTTTAGAAGAGGAATATTTTGAAAGACCAATAAAGCCGGCAAATACTGAAATATGCTTTTCATTGTAAGTTGACATAACTTTTTAATTGTGCTCCTAAAAGGTGCGGCATAAAAAATTAGTTATTAAAGTCCCAGAAGCAGCTGTTGTCTGTGAACAATCAGTTTCTAACTGCTACTTATGGTACTGTTTTTAGGACTAACTTGTGGCTTTTGCAACCCTAGGCAATGTGAAACCTTTTGAGAGTCTTTGTTGAAGCTGTGTGCTCCTGTTCTTTGTTCAGTTCCTCTATGTAGCTGCTCGGTGTGAGATGTGCATTCTTCAGCTTACCTTCAGAGGGACCCCACAACTTGTTAGCTCACCTCCATCAGATGGAGCTGGAGATTAAATCCTGCTGTAGAACAAGTACCCCTGAAATAGGGACCCCTGAGGTCGATGCACCCATCACCAATGCAGAAGCTGAGGGCTGAGCAGTACTTTGCAGCGGCTGCTGTTTTGAGGTCAGTAGGGAAGCTGGGGGTACCTACTGCTTGTCCTGGGGTCTCTCCCTTGTGTGAATCCCTGAAGGCCTCAAAAAACCTCGTTTTTATAGCTCCACCTTGCACTCATCAGCATCAGTTTTGTTATTTGCTGCTGATATCAATCCAGCTGTAATTTAGATCCAGTGTCATTTATAGAGTGATGAGCTAATGCTGCCACCATTGTGCTGGCATGGAAAGTAGTTATTTCTGCTGACCAATACCATCTGTAAGGCAAGTAAGCCAAGGTATTTTCACTGTTCATCACTCCACTGTGCTTTTAGGTTGTCCAGATGGGGCAAACAGCCATCTTCTTTCGTATTTCCCATTTTTCTGTGAGACAGCTCCAGTCAGCCACTTTGTGGGATCACTGTGGGAATGTGCTCAAGAAAGAAAACATTATTGTTAAAAGAAGTTGTATTATCCTGGATAGTGTGTTACAGGCAAAAGTGTCTTTACAGTTGTTTGAGCTTACCTATGGCTGTTACAGTATTTTCTGAGGTTATGCCCATGTCCTTTGAGTAGCAATGGTCAGCGACTTTCTCAGAAAGGTCACAAAAATTGGCAATGCCAGCGTGTAATCCCAGCAGGTGCTGCTGGGCGAAGCATTCTTGCTACTCTTATATAGGACTCTAGAGGCACTGGGACCAAGAAAAGCCAACCAATGGATCCAACTTCTTTAAGAGCAAAAATTCTCTCTTTGACAAAATTCTGAAAAATAACGGACCAAAAAACCCAATTCGCCACTGGCATAACCAGGTAGAACTACAGCAGAATGAGTAGAGGCTGGTAGGGAATTTAATTCTGTGTAGTTATGGATACAGCATATACTTTAATGGGAAACACATACATAATAGAGCAGGATTTATGGTTATAATTGTTTGTGCTAACACAAAAGTACAGGATCAATGTGTACTGCCTTTGATCATCTAGTCATTGATTTTGTTTCTAACTTTTGACTGCATTTGTGTTGAATGCAGAGTGGATCACATGAATTCTATCATTACTTTTCATATTTCAAAATGTGGCTGAAATCTTATCTGAAAAATGAGATCAAAGGTAAAATTCGGTCAATTTGCATCTGTGCAGTCTTCAGAAAGGCTGCACATGTATAGTCAAGAGCCAAACTTATCCCCATATTTTTACATTTTAATCTTGTATCTATATTGAAAGTATTTTTTCTGTAGAGATTATTGTTGCATTTCAACCAAAAAATTGTCATAATGCTGCAAAAATGATTGACACTTCTGCGTTTCAGCCCTTACTTATGAAAAGCTTTTGCAGCTTATTTAAGTCAAAGTTCAAACGCTGCTTTGATCTGGATGCCTATTTTTGGATTTTGATAAACACAAGCAGATAGAGAACCGTTTTCCATAAATCAAAATCTGTTTTTTCATTTTTCGTATGAGAATATTCCTCTTTCAAGGAAGCTTTTAGAAAACTTGCATCAAAATTCTTGTTTTGATTGTAAGTAAAAAAATTTTATTTGAGGCTATTACAATGGAAACAAATTAAGTAAAATCCAGTATCTACTGATTATTTTTCCCTTCTTTTTGTGGATTTCCAATGATTTCCCGTATGATTAATTGCTGGTTCTTTAGGAAACCTGTTCCATATGCTTTTACATTCCCTAAGAAACTTATCCTGCCTCAAGCAAGAAGGGACTGCTAAGCAGAAATGGTTGTGCATAGCCAATACGCCATCCTTAACCTCACAGCTGCCTCTGGAAGGAGATCGTATCTCATTTCATCCCCGAACTTTAAGGTTCTTGTGTTTGTTTTTATTCAGTTGTTTCCCAGCTTGTATTCTAAATAATGATTGCTCAGCTGTACCGCTTCGCTGTGGAGAAGGTGTAACTATGCCAAGCTCTTTGATGGTCTGCATTTTGCAGTGACATAATCCTCCCCTTTTTGCACACAGATTCAGGACCACGTCTCTTCTGCCTACCCATAGCTACTCAGCCAAGTTATAAAATGAGACCTAATGCTTGACGAGTCAGAATGTAGCTTGCCCGATTGCTTTCTGTTACGAAGTCTGTAGGCTTTGTGATGCTAACAGGTATTTGGGGTGTAACCCAGAACCGCAAGCTGCAGTGTTTTCTTTGAAGAAGCCAAGTAGCAGACCCTGTAAAGTCGTCTTGTCAGAAGTCTAAGATGACAATTGGAGAGTTGCCTACAAATGAAAATTATCACTCTCAGGATATGCATTTAGCATATTGTGCTCTCTGCACATACTGTACTAAGAAGGCAGGATGCTGAGCAAATGTGAGGCATTGCAGGGAAGAAGGGCAACACCACAGGAACTGAAGAAGCTGTTCAGCTGCTGTCCTGCAGACTCTTGAATGAGGAACAGTTCAGCAGTCAAGGGGTTAGTGGGGTTATTGGTCACGGATACCCAGCCTGGTTTGTCTCATCCACAAGTTCTGGGCAGGCCTGCAGGTGCCTCCGGCATGGTTTGTACGTGCTTAGCAAGAAATCAGTCTGTCTCCTGTGTCCTGGCTGATGCAAACCAAAGAGCTGAGTGGATGGTGGGACGGGAGAGCCATGTCTCTTTCCAGCTGGAAGTGGGCAGCTCCTTTGTGGACAAGCTCATCTGCCTCAGCACAGCATGTGGAGCCAGGCTGGCTGATTTAAAAAAAAATTAAAATATGTAGTGCAGTAGCACAGGTGATAAAGTCCCAAGTACATCCTTCTCTCCACACGAAAAATCACAAGGGCAACTAATACATACATTTAAAATTTTATTTGAATGCTGTTGTCACAGATATGCTGTATGATGTATTTCCATATGGGTGTGCTACCTGACTATGACCTAAATAGACTCTTCCACCTTCCATATAATTAATGAAGTTGAAATGACTTCAGTACAAAGTCAAGTCATATTACTGAAATGTTATGTGTTGTTATTAACACGTTATCTCATTTGCATAATGAAATCAGATGGCTTTAGAATGTTTAAGCTTTTTTATCTTAGATGTAATTGTCATTGTGTCTTTCATTATTAACTAAAAAAAGTTACAAGAATAATGTGTATGAACTTTTGGAATGATTGATTTAAAAGCAAAAGCCAGAGCGAATTAAGTGCCTTGTACTGATGTGGTCTGGCACCAGTGAAGGACAATAATGGTTTTAAGACTCATTTATTTAGCCTTAAGCTTATTTCTAGATCTCATGTTAAAATAAGACTAAAAGCTTAAGCTATAAGATAGACATGCCCTATGTAAGACTCCCAAAAGTTCCCTGCATACAAATAATTGAGTCATCTTGAAAGCAGTGTAGATATTGGATAATTTTTTGCTTAAACTTACCTTAACAGTGCAGTTAGGGGTAAGAATTGGACTTATTCTGAAAGTTTATACATTCAAAATGTGGCTTTTTAAGTTGATACCAATGAGCACTCAGCTGTTTGTGTAAATGTGGTAATTAAAGAAATAGTCCACAGTGTATAGCTGTTTGTATTCAATCTCCAGGTGAGGTGCATGCATGTTTTTGCACATGTAACTCTCTGCTTTATAGTGTCACCCAATGAGTGAATGTCATTTCATCCTAAATGGGCTGCAGTAGATCTGTGCTGACACCTCAATGAGTTGCTAATAATTTAGAGGCAAAATTAGCCTGCCTTTGTCTGGAGCATTTTCTAAAAGGCACTGAAAGAACACAGATAAAAACCTATTGAAGCTAGTGGAGCTGGGGAAAAACCTCATCTTACTCCATCTTTTGTAGGCTCAGCTCCACAGGCAGCATTGGCTTAAAATGAACTGCAAAGGTTATGAGCAAGCTTCTTATGACGCTGCGAAAAATGATTTAAGTAAACCTGGAAAACAAGGACTTCTCAGGAAAGGGTTTGAAGCAAATAGCTTTGACATGAGAGGAACACCACCCTAAAACCTTATTCACAGAAATTCCTTGAAGAAGTCTAGTGAATTGACTGTGGTTATAATTTTGCAATGTGTGTATCTTGGGTTGATAAGGACCTGCCATAACATGGTAACTAAATACAACAAAAAGCGTAGAATAAAAAAAGGATGTACAAAGTGTTGAGCTGAAGAAGGCCTGCAGGCGTACTAAAAGCTTCATCAGGTCGAGGTGGAGTCTTAGATACAGCCTCTGCAGGGAGAGTAGCAGAGGTCAAAGCCTCTCTAGTCACTCGTTCTTATCTGAAGGCTGAACAGGGCTGTAACAAGTAGATATTAATTAGCACCAAGTTACTATTTTTTTCAGAATAAATTGGCAGCTTGGAAGGAAATTATCATGTTAAGAGTTCAGCACTTGATTTGCCCTTAGCAGCCATTTATTTGCTTCCCTCTTGTGATGAAAGTTACATATTTTACATTTAATCACAAAGTTTGCAAGTTACGGCTGAAATAAATTGCTTGCATATCTCTAGTATAGTCCATGGACTGAAGAAAGCAGCAATACAAATTCAATCAAGACCATTCTTTAAAAATAGCTTATACAGAAAAAGATGTTACCAAGCAATTCAACCTAAAATGTCCATGTGTACCTTATTTTTGATGGACAAGGCCTTACCTTTCATAAGAGTTATTCAGAGCTCAGATAAGGTATTGTAATTCCATTTTCAAGAGCAGATAGGTTTGAAAGTTGGAATGAAAGGTGTTTAGACAGGTATTACTATTATGAAGATAAAATATCTACCCTATCAGACAGAAGGAACTTTTCTTCCTTTCTCTGTAATTTCTATA
This sequence comes from Chionis minor, assembly GCA_013398295.1. Classification (NCBI taxonomy): domain Eukaryota; kingdom Metazoa; phylum Chordata; class Aves; order Charadriiformes; family Chionidae; genus Chionis; species Chionis minor. Next base: position 661,427 of record VZSF01004236.1, on the reverse strand, counting down.
AAATTTTGAAAGTTGCACACGTATTTTGAATTCTAGATCTTGCTAAACAAAAATCCCAGCTCCACAAACTCTCTGTGACTTTAAAGATCAGACAGTGATCCAAAACAGTGACTGCGGAAAACTTAACATCTTGGACAACTCTTGAGCTCTAGGAGATACTAAATCTAGAATGAAACTTCCATGACAAATTAGTTATCCCTTGCTGAAGAGCTGGTTCTGCATTTGCTTGAGCCAGCAATGTGCCCTTGTGGCCAAGGCCAATGGCATCATGGGGTGCATTAAAAAGAGTGTGTCCAGCAGGTCAAGGGAGGTCATCCTCCCTTCTATTCTGCCCTGGTAAGGCCACAGCTTGCATACTGCACGCAGTTCTGGGCTCCCCTGTTCAAGAAAGACAAGGAACTATGGAGAGAGTCCAGCAGAGAACTCCAAAGGTGATCAAGGAACTGGAGCATCTCTCCTATGAGGAAAGGCTGAGAGACCTGGGTCTGTTTAGCCTGGAGAAGAGAAGACTGAGGGCAGATCTCATCAATGCTTATAAATACTTAAAGGGAGGGTGCCAGGAGGATAGGACCAGTCTTTTTTCAGTGGTGCCCAGTGATAGGACAAGAGGTAACAGGCACAAACTTGAACATAGGAAGTTCCATCTAAACATGAGGAGGAACTTCTTGATTTTGAGGGGGGCAGAGCACTGGAACAGGCTGCCCAGAGAGGTGGTGGAGTCTCTGACCCTGGAGACATTCCCAGCCTGCCTGGACGCCATCCTGTGCAACCTGCTGTAGGTGGAGCTGCTCTGGCAGGGGGTTTGGACTAGATGTCCTTCAGAGGTCCCTTCCAACCCACGGCGTTCTATGTTTTGGGAGCATTATAGCCCGGGATAGTCTAAGTCTGCTGATGTAAAGCTGATTTGGCATATTGTATCTGTTGGGTCAGTGTGTCTCTAGTTGGTGTGCAATAGGCATCGCAGAGCATATGCTGCCAGATTTTATTTCCCTTGCTTAGCTAGGTGGTGTCACAGTACTTCTTAATGCTCCAGTGCTTAAAATTACATAGAACCACATATTTCTCTTTTCCTTCATGCGAATATTGGGCTACATCTAGAGCAGTTGTGGGATGCAGCCTCTGCTAAGGGAAGGGAGCTTTCAGTGTGCATTGAGCGGTAGGCAGAACTTGTTCAGGATGGAAGGAATTGCAGCGACCTCTGAGAATTTGCAGCTCGTGCAGAGAAACCGAGAAGCTGCTGTGGTGAGCAGGGACCAGACCCAGCCAAACCTCAGAGGTGCGAAAGAGAAAAACTTCATAAGGAGTGCAGGAAAAAAAAAAGTGTGGTTTGCTGCAAGCCAAAAAGCCAGAGCTGATTTAACCTGTGCTTGGAAGCACAAGCCCATTCTGCAAGAAACTACAGCTCTGTTCCAGTCAGGGCCCCATCACACCTGGCATAAGGTGTAGCTCTCAGTTCCCTGGTCCAGTTACGTAGTGGAGAGTCAACCTGTGCTCTGAATGGGTGCAGCCACCTTTTTTTTTTTTAATCTGGTTTGGACTGAAAACTCAATTTGGAGCTGAGAAATCTTTGTCAGTGAAGGTTTCTTATTAAAATCGGTAACTTTTCTAAAAGGTCATGCCTCACTAGAAAAGTGCTGAGATAAATTGGTGCATTTGCAAAGAAAAATCTTTTGAGAAAAGTTCTCATTCAGCTGTACTTCTGTTCTGTATAGTGTAGGAGGATGGTTTTTTAAGATAAGGATTTTTATATTTCAGGCTGGTAAAATTAATAGTCCTCTGACTGTTGTACCTTAAGGTTTGTTCTGTTTTTACAGGTAACTATATTAAAAGCTTGAAATCCGTTGAACATGGAAGGAACAGCTGCTGTAGCAAATGCACCCCTTGATGCAAGCAGCATAAAACATGAGGAGGTCTGGAAACTGAAAAGCTACTTTAATTTGAGGTGTTGCAGACCCAGTAGGAAAACCCCAAACAGGCCCCATTAACAACCTGTTCAGAAAAAAACGCAGCGTAAAGAGAATCTTTTTGAAAAGGTTTGGGCATATGTTTTCCAATAAATTAGATCGAGACATTGAGTGTTGCATTTGCTTTTGGTGAAAGAAAAACTATTATTAGCAAAGGTCTAGGCTGGACCTGGAACTGAATGCTCTCAGATGCATTTTCATACTCAGCTGAGCTTTGAAAGCCAGTAGTCACACTGTGTAAAATGCAGAGGGTTAGGAACGATCCCTTTCTCCACTCAAAAGCTATTACCGGAATTAAGGACAATTAAGTATAAACAATGTGCAGAAACAATTGGGACACAAACTGCTTGTCTTTTAATATTCACTTCTATGAACTGGAACATTACTTTTAAATCTAATAGCTTTTGCAATAAAGTAACAAATTTTCTTTGTTATCTGTTGGCCTCAGAAAATACTGCACATTTCAACTTCACTTGTGTTTTGCTGAAAGAAAAAACATAGAAACTTGGCACTCTGCATTAATTTATATACTACAACAACTCCTAAACAGATGACTTCTCTTTGACCTCAGTGGGAATCTGAGGTGGGGGAAAGGTCTATTTTCATGTCTTCCGGAAGCAGTTGCAGAGAACCTGATATGGTTTTTCCATTCTATTTTAGATGAGAGATTGCATTAATTTGATGCATTTCTGGCAGTTACAACATACAGGTATCTAAGCACATACTAATGATTATATAAAAAAAATTTCTAGTGCATTTTGTAGAATATACTGGAGGCTATAACAACAAAAGGGAAGAAATGGGCAGCGGTAACAGCGCACAGGGACCTAGCTCATTGCTTTAGTCTCCTTTTTCCTTTAAAATAGTATCTTCTACAACCTGGGTTTGGGTAGGCAGCCTTTATATAGATCACCATCAAAATTTTCAACTGTGATGGCTCAGTGTTTCTCCCTAGGTGTGAACTGGGTTGTATGAATCACTGGAGACTGCTAGTAGCTCTATTTAGTGTTTATTCAAAAATTTTAAATGGAATGGGTGCCTTGCTTCAGTACCGTTGACTGATGTTCCCATATGAGGTATTTAAATGGGGTGCAGAGAAGAATCCTTTCCCACCCTGGACTGCAGTAAGCTCATGGTGTTGTGGAACCTGGCAAAGTGAGAGAGTCACAACAGTGCTGCAAAAGAGATGGAGATGACCACTGTCCTTGTTTTCTTTTAAAAAGTTTATATATGTGTATATATATAAAAATATTTTTGCAAAACCAACAAAAACAAAACCACAAATCCCAAAATTCCTATTTCTGTATAGAATTAGAGGAAAAAAGGAAGAAATTTAATGAGAGTCATGGAAAGGTTGCTGTGGAAACAAGGAACAGTGAAAAACATCATTGAGGAGACAGGTCAAGAAACGTCAAAAATCAGATATGTTTAATTATAACTGAAGAAATCTTAGGGGAGGATTTTTATATTCATTTTCTGTGGAAGAGTTCAAGGATAAATAAAGTATCTGCTGAATGAAATGCATACACTTTCTATGAGTCTGTAGATAAGTTTATTCCAAGGAAGCAAAATAAATGAACAGAATAATTCTTTAATTGGGAAAAAACAGTGAAATGAAGTTGTGGTTGCAAGGATGTGCTGGATTGAAGAAAAAGTTCTGTTTTCTTACTGCTTTCAGCGTGTGCTCTGTAAAGAGATAATTGATTTGCATGGTCAAGTGCACCAGCGAATGTGTGAGGGGTACCTCATGAAAAAATGCTTTCTGTGCCAGTAAATCTGCTCTCTGCAGTTTGTTGGATGAGATGTCTAGTAGCAGAAAACGGCATTGTGGCTCCCAAAGATGAGATGTTGTATAGTGAAGTTATGCGTTAGCGAAGCTGAAATCCGTATCAGGATTTTCATCAGGATATATCACGCACTCATTTTTTTTATACCCTGGTTGATGTGCCATAACAAGAACACCAATGAGAATGGTAGAAGAAAAAAACCCAGGCGATTCATAACGCCGCTGCTGAAGCAGTGCCATCTGAGAGCTACAAGCACGAGTGCAAGCGTGGTAGGATTTATGAGCTGTTATGCACTCTGTTATTGTTTTGTGCCTTTTTTTGCAGAGCACAGTGGCCATAAATTGGCTCAAAGCATCCAGAGCTTATTGCTGAATCTGCTGTCAAGTTTTAATTTTGGATCTTGGTCATGTTGTATTTTCCGGTGTTTTCAGAGACTTGGTTGGAGGAGTTAGGGATGTAATAGAAACGTCCTGTGGAAAGATGAGTCCAGAAAAGGGCAGCATGGTGGCAGAAAGGAAGGAGACCACTTTTTTTACCCGCAGACCATCTTTGTTATTCAATCATATTGTTACCGTGTCTGTGGACAGAGAAGCCTGATGTACAATTAACACATTTTTAGGTGCCCTGGATTGCAAAAAAAAAAAAAAAAAAGTGTGGCATACTTGATGTGGTTCTTCAAAGGAGTGATACTATTGTTCCTGCTCCCAGGGGCATGGTCTTAACAAACAGAATAAATGGTGGCTCCAGGCAGTCAGGTAGCTTTCCTCAAATCCAATGGGCAAAATACAAATGAAACTGGGAAGAATTTCACTTTATTTCAAAATGTTTCACTTCCTGTTTCACAATTAGAAAGAGTTATCTTTAGAAAGAAGTGTTAAACGGCATTCAGAGTTTTGAGGTGGACTTTTTCTCTAAGCAGTTCTTAAATGTCTCCACACAAAATCCTCTACCAGCAGTCCTTCCTTTGCACAAGGCTGTGTTGCAGCACAGACGTCGTTTTGGTAATGAGATGAGACTTATTACGAGACTGAAATTAATTTCTCTGTTTAATTTATCTGTGTAGAGCAGTTATAAAATTGCTTACAGCAATCAAGATCCTGGTAGCTTGCCAGCTTTTTAACAGATAAGCAGTTTTGAAATAATTATTTTCCAATAGTGTCATTGAAGTTGAGAACATTTTTGTTCCTCCTACTCTTTCAGCTTTCTTTTTAATTAAGGGGAGGGGGGCACGTTTCTAGAAATGTTTAATGAACAGGCTGTGAATACCAAGTGTGAATATTGTACTTCATTCTCCTTTCAAGTATTCCCATGAGACACTGCAACACTTCAGCAGTAAAACTTCTGTACTGTTCCGTTATATTTTTAGTGATATCTAAAGTACATTGTAGCCCATATCTATAGTGCTATTAAGTAAATCTATCCATCTGTTATAAGAAAATACTTGTATGCATCTTTGTATTTAGCTGGGAAAAAACATTTTTACAGTTTTGCAAAAACCAAAATTATAGAAAACTAATTCATGGACATGTTAAAATGCATTTCACACCTCTAATCAAAGTGGTTGTACCTAAATGCAAATTTACTGTGGAAAGAAAAGGGAATGCAAGGAACAGATTTACCTCTCCTTGGGAATATCCTATGTTTTTGAAACCAACATCCTAGCCTAGCTGCTGTGCAGAGCTTAGGGTCACTTTGAGACAGTGAAAGGGCTGCTGGCCTGCCTCTGTTAAGAGCCTTGCCGCCGGTGCTAGGGAGGAGACGGGGGACTTGATTTCCCATTGCAGACTTTATAAAGTCCAGAAAGGGTCATACGTGGTCTCCCTGCAGGTGAGATAACGATGTGGACAGTGCAGAGAGGGAGAGAAGAGATGCTTCCCAAAGCAAAGACTCGAGCGTTTCTCTAGTAGAGAAAGCTGTTCCCCAAGGATGGGCAGAGCGTGGCTACGTGCATAGCAGGAAGGAGGGAAGAGCTTGCTGCTGCTCTTGGCTAGGTGGAGAGTACTTGTTGCTCTGCAGGGAAAGAAGGGGTAAAAAAAAAAAGACTGATTAGGACATTTAAGACATTGTATGCCAGAATATCTGCGGTGCATGTTGTCCAGGCCAGCAGGAGGTGTGATCGGACTACAGATTACTTGTTTAGAATGATGGGAATGTAGTCACCGCAAATTAAAATGTTGCTGAAATCTGCAGGCTATTATTTCTTGGATTCGGTAACACACTTACCGTATTTTTTTACTTCTTTTTTTCCTCTGTGTCAACAAGAGAGGATTATTGATAAGTTAGAAAAATTACGTGGGCAGCCTGTCATTATCTAAACTTACTAACTTTCTAAAATACATCCCCAAAGTCATGAGTAAAAGATTTTTATGAGAGCAACGGAATTGCAGGTAATANGGGAAGGGGGGGGGGGGGACGACAAAGAAAATGAAATGAATTTACTGTCTTTGTTCTCTTTTTCTCTTGTTTAGTTAAGAATACTCTGGATTATTTGCAATGCAGTAGCCTTCATAAGCAATGACAAAGTATGATAGTTAACAAGATACTAATAGAAAGAACAATTATTTAGGAATTTTATTATTGGTGCAAATGTATGGAAACACCTATTCTTTGTTTTTTGCATTTCATTGACAGAGTCAGCAAGGACAGGCTTTTTTGCCCTAGACTTGTTTTGGGTTTGCTTCAAAAGAAGTTTTCCAGAAGAAAGATTTCTATGTGAATCATTCACCATGCAATTGAAAATCAGCCTTACTTTTCAAATTACAAGTCTGTGAAGACATAAATGGGCCAAAAATATGAAATGGACCAGAGAGGAAGGTGAAATGGGCATGAGCCAATGTGATGTGGTTTTGACCACAATTTACCATAGGTTGGTAAATTCCTTGATATTTTCCATTTCTGGATTAAATCCAGGAGCACCCATCGATCCCTAAAATACATGTGTATGCATCTTCTTCCATCTCAGTGCTCCCTTAGTTAAGGGATCAGAGCTACGCTATGTCCTTCTAAAAACACCCTTGACCCAAATTAGAAACTCCAGAGCACTGGATTAGTAACTTCAAAGTAATCCCTGATTTTTTTTCCTGTGTTTTGGTATGCCTTTGGGATTTAGTTGTCATTTCCCCCTTGCATATCTGCCATGCCAAAACCAGCACATATCCTTACTTTCCAGAGGAATTGCCTGTACTAAAATAATCCTGCAAGTTCCTAATAGCTGTGTGGTCAGATGACAAACACATCTTTCCCATTGGCACTCCTCAGTCTCACTGTTGCTAGTCTCAGCAGGCAGATATTTTAATGGAACATCACTAAAGAATAAACTGTACACTGACACAAAGCATTTAGTTTATAGAGATGCATTTTTTTACATTTTTGCGGAAGCTAGCAGATGTTAGGGGCATTCATGAGAGATGGGCGCTGGTGGAGAGTGTGCGGAGCGCTCAGCAGGGCTTGGGGCTTTGAGATGGAGAACGTAGCATGAAAAAGGGCAGAGCAGGAAAATGGAGCAGGCTCAGGGAGACCTGAGCAGATAACTGCAGTGATGATACCTCATTTTCTGAGTAACTCAGGCTCCAGAAATTGGTTGCTGAAAAATAAATTTCCAGGCGCATGTGAAAAGTTTTAAGGTAAAAAGTGCATCAGAATAGGGCTACATCTGAAACCCCTTCTGACTCTAGTAGTGTTTGTGAGCTAGTGGTGTACAATATGAGAGAAACTGCGTATGGATCACCCTGGGGGCATGCAGTCCCTGTATGTGCTCTTAGTTGCCTTGGTTTGGGAAGTCAGCAGAAGTGCTAAGGCTACAAGCTCTCCTGTTTCTGGCAGGCTACCTCTCCTCGTTGATCACTTTTTCCGCCACAGCCGTAAAAACAAGCAGGAATGCAGATGTAGGTGGTTAGGCTTTGGCCTGACCGTAAGACTTTCTTAGCTGTAAGAATAATTTCAGAAGAGCGGACTAAGGGAAATATCTTTTGCTTAATAAGTTACAGCCTCTCATCAGTCTCATACCACACAACATGCAGTTTTATAAACTGTTGCACTTTGCCTGGATATAAATGGATTGCAAGTGATAACCCATAAAAAATTAATAGTTCTTAGTTCTTTAATGGAAGAAAAAATACCGCAGTAATGAAAAAGCTGACATTTTAAGGACTGATAAAGCAACAGATTCATCAGAAGAATGTGTTAGCAGAACAGCTATGTATACTCTTGGCTGCGTATAACCGACCTATCATTGGAGGATAGCAAATGGCACAAGATGAGGATAGCAAAAAATTGGGGGGTAACCAAAAATCCAGGAAATTGAAACTGAGGGTATGTGAATTTGTAAGAAACTGAAGGCAAAAAAGTACTATCAAAAAATTCTTGAAAGCTAGTACTTTGCCAGAGTTGAATTCCTGGATGCTGTTGATTTCATCTTTAGCTTGTATGATACTATGCAAAACTGTCTCACCACAGGATCGCGTGGTCAGAGCGAAGATCTGAGCCTGTGCTTGTTTATTGGGTTTTCCTCTTTAACGTAGTTAATTGGCCATTTTCCATTCAAGTTAGATAGGATTTTTACAAACCTCAAAGTCATTTCATTTTCATGAATACCATTTTCCTCTGCCCTACAGGAGGGGTGTAACTATTTCCTCATGACAGAAGGAATCAAAGGGGAAGTCAGACAACGCACGGCCTAATCAATATCGGTAAGTGAATGTCATTGAGTAATTGATCTGTGTCCTCCACGGGATTTTTCGTTGTGGCCTGTTATCATAATGAATGGTCAGCAGAGCAGAACTGGTGTAGACAGAAGATAAAGGCTTCTGGTGAAAATCAGCGCTTTTCAAATGTAAATACAGAAAATACTGGAATAGAGGGCTATTTTTTTTCTTTCATTAGATGCAACTTTCTTTCTAAATCAGCACCAGTCCTTCCTTAAATTAAGAAATGCAGTAAACACTGGAATTACTAATAACATTGTATAACTGTAGCATGGCTAGTTATCTCTGTCCCCCTTTCTTATTTTTAAGGACTTGTTTACTGAATTCGACAGTAAAATCCCATTAATAATTAAGTACTTAATTTTCTTTAGAGAGAAAAAATAAGATAAACACTCTATTTTCTTAGGTAATTCATGGTTATGAATTGAATGACTTGTTTAAAATCAATGGTAATAAATAATGTATAGGATTCTTTTTCAGCCACCCCATAAATACTAGGCTGATTGAAGAAAACAGAGAACATGCTAATGGAAATATATCTTCAGGCAGTGATAAGATTTTTGTGTGTATGTTCCAATTTATATGAAATTGATTTCACACTTCCACTGGTGAAGGAAGCCTTGTATCAATCAACTGAACACATGCACTAGCAGGTGAGCACTTAAACATAACTTTCCTCTTGCTCAGTTGCTGCTCAAGGCCCCCATTGTAAGGGTCCGTCTGACGCCCCATTGCCATGCGTACATGTCTTTGCAGGATTAGCACCCACATTTCGCAGCTGTTACTTTGGGTGGCTCCTTCTATGCTGTGTATGTCCCATCAAGTACTCTTCTGTCGTGCTGAGTCTGGTCTGCCTGTTTGCCCCGCATAAGGGTGGCACCTTGGCTAACCGAGGCAGAAAAAGCACTACCAAGTTACTGTTGGCAGGCAACTGCTGAGTTGAAAGCAACATTTTATAAGGGCAGGAGGAAGGAAGAAACTAACACTATTTATGGCATGGAGGTAAGCAAGGTTGTGCGTGGCTCCTGGCTGGGGGACTTCATAGTCAGAAGCACCGAGGTTGGAAAGGACCTCTGGAGATCATCTAGTGCAGGTTCACTTAGAGCAGGTTGCACAGGATGGCGTCCAGGCAGGTTTGGAACGTCTCCAGAGTCGGAGACTCCACCACCTCTCTGGGCAGCCTGTGCCAGTGCTCTGCCACCCTCAAAATCAAGAAGTTCCTCCTCATGTTTAGATGGAACTTCCTATGTTCAAGTTTGTGCCTGTTACCTCTTGTCCTATCACTGGGCACCACTGAAAAAAGACTGGTCCCATCCTCCTGGCACCCTCCCTTTAAGTATTTATAAGCATTGATGAGACCCACCCTCAGTCTTCTCTTCTCCAGACTAAAAAGACCCAACTCCCTCAGCCTTTCCTCATAAGAAAGATGTTCCAGCCCCCTCATCATCTTCGTAGTCCCTGGAGTTTGTATCGTCAAGGTTATTAAGGTAAAAACTATCAGTTGATGAAAATCAGGACAGGTCAATTACAATTGAATGGTCCATAATTTTGCCCTTAGGTGACCCAAGTAACTTTTGTTTATTACACTAGGCATAAAAGATGGTGTGAAACTGGTCAGGAGGTTCTTTTGTCTTCCCTTCTCTGTGTCCCTGTCCCCACTCCCCAAAAAATCAAGTAGTAATGTATAAGGAATAGACTGAATAAAATTGCGTAAGTAGGTTTTGGTCAGCCATATATGCACAGATCCTGCTAACACTGAATCTGTTCGTTCCATCAATGTAAAGCTAAATGCAAGGAAAATTATTCCTAATTGTCACTGACGAGCAGCAAGTGTAATCTGTAAAACAGCCTGTGCTGTCAAAGAAGCGGGGAGTCTCACATGTGACAGCCTTTGAAGCTAACTCCAGTTCATCCCTGGAACATGGAGCAACTTTCCTCAGAGGAAATAAAACAAGAATTTTATTTTCTTAGATAATTTATGTTGACAGTTGAAGGTGTATGATGTTGCCAATAAAGGCAGTAAGGCGAAGGGTTTTTTCCATTTTTTTTCTAGAAGGAATTAAAAGCTAGAAAGAAAATGGGAATCCCTTGAGATGGGAACCGTGGTGCTCAGCACTGGAGGCCTGTTTTCAGCTGTGAAACTAGATGGTTGGTTAGGAGGGATCATCTCAGAAACAGTGAAGATGAGTGAAGTGTGGGGTGATGCATCATGGATGAAGAGGGAGTTTCTGTGTTTTGGCCTCAGTGATCCTGAAGCTCTGAGAAGGAGGTGAAGTGTTAAAATGAGGTCTGAAACCAGCAATAGTACTGAGAGCTGCTAAACAATGCAGTATTTAAGGAAGGCAATAAATTGTATAAGGTAATGAACAGGTTTACGGACTTGGAAAATGGTGAAGAAGAAAAATGCATGTAGGTTAAAAGCAAGCAATGAGTTTCTGGACAGGTATGAACAGAGATCCTGAGCAGGGGAGAATGAGGTTGGGAACACTGCGTGAGTGCCTGCTATAAAACCAATATCTTGAGCTTGGAAACCTTCTGGCAGTGGCATCAGGCTTAATTATGTGCATACTCTGGCTGTTTTATTAAAAAGTTTCAGCACAATTCTTGAAGCACTCACTCCAGAAATCACTTCAGACATGAAGTGCCCCGAACGCTTATCGGTTTGTGAATTTTGAATGTGCCAGGCAGTGCTGAGCACGTCACTTGGGCGAGCGCGTGGACCTTGGCCTGCAGAGTGCGCTAACTGAAAAGAGGACTATGCAAACAAAAAAAAGGTAGAGAAAGTACACTGAAAACCAGCGGGCTTGACAGTCTGTGCTTTCAGAATACGCTAGTAAAATGAAATAGGGTGGATTCATGCCCCTAGCAGTTTCCTGCACTGTTCTGATTTTGGCCTTATAGTTTTATATTAAGACATCTTGGGAAAGTGGGCATAGGAGGATGGACAGCCTTATGCCTTTATTAGTTGCTGAGAAGGTATTCTTAGTCTTCTAAGGAGCAACAGCATATGGTATGTAACAAAAAAAGAGCAGTTCCAGAAAGGCTTGGGAGTCACTGAAAGTAAATAAAGTGGGCAGAGTAGAGCCACAGAGAAATTAGAGATAGGAGTCAGGGAGTAACTCGATCTCTGAGAAGTCAGTGTAATGACCAGAGGAGAGAGATGAGAGTTATGAAAAACAGAAATGAAGGTCTCTGTTGGAGATTGGGTTTAGTGAGCATTCCCTTTGGTGAGCCAGAGTTCTAGCAGTGTCTGCTAGCCCACAGCTAAGAGTCAAACAATTGTGGGAGGCTTTTGGGTAGGAGGATTCAGAAGTCGGAAACTGAGATCGCTTGGAGGTAGTGTCGTAAGAACATGACATTATCCCACTGGAATAACCGTGAAGGGTTAGAGAAGTTCTGTTAGAACTAACAATATATTATATCTTGGTTCCAAATGCTATACAGATGTTTTCTGCTCAAAAGGCCACTTCTCACTTGGTATTTGCTCTTTTATTTCTTGGCCTGGAATGTTCTCCAGTGTTACTCTTATCTTTTTCTGTAACCCTTTCAGAGAGTGGAATTACAGTTAGAACCTCGGACATGCCTGACTCTTTCCATATGTAAAAGCAGGTCCCATTTCTGTTCTGAAGTATCATATTTCTGATTTGGATAATTTTTACTCCAGTCTGTTTCTGTATTTTAACTGAAAGCTCTCAAGGACAAGTGGTTTTCTTAAGTACTAATTATTGGATGGTTCTTAATCATTATTACTAATTACGTCCTTTTCAAGCATGGAATGTCTCAGCTCCTCCATGCAGAGGTCAGTGGGTGGGTTACAGCATGATTGCTCTCTAAAGTGAAGCACTTTTGTGGTTTCCATTTTCAAAGCATAAATTGAAGCTAAAACAAGAGTTAGGTCTTTATTTTCTGGCATTGCACTTCCTTTCACTTCAGCGTTTGCCTTTGCATGCCACAACTATGGCCCCAAACCTTGAGGAGTCTGAGCGCACCTCTTAGTGACTCAGCCTTTTATTTTATTTGCTTGCCTCTCACATCATTTTGATGACCTGCATTTCTTTCAAGGGAAAAAAAAAGTACATTGTTACCAAATACAGCAGAGAGAGAAAATCACAGAGGAATGCCAAGCGAAATTTTTGGAAAAGCGGAGGGAAGGCATCCACATCCTTTACATCGCTGAAAGATCAACTCTGTTACTTTATAAAGGGTTATATCATCAGCTGCCTCTTGATAACAAGGTTATTGCGATGAGATAATGGTATGCTATGAGTCACCTCCTCCCAAGAGGAGAAATGGGGAGGAAGGGCATTTTCACATCAGTTTACCTCTAGGGAAACCAGAAAATAAGCTGTCATGAAATTTGTCTCCTATAGAAGCAGGAGGCAGAATACATACATGCGTATTACATCATGACAGTGGCTTATTGCTGAACAGTATTTTTGTGTATGGGGTAATGCAATTCTACAGTACTTTTTGAGCCTAGTTGACAAATCACTGAGGTTATGAAGGATGCTCTAGAGGGAAGCCCTTTTTCCAGGGAGAATGAGGCTTCAGCCTTAATCTCCTTGTGCATGCTTTTTACTAACATAATTTTTGTTTCCCTCTGGTCTCAGACAAACAAGGCTTTACGTGCCCGTGCAGGGGAGCCGTCAGATGATTCCCACCAATCCCTCCTTCATCACACTGTACATTGCATTTTCCAAATGCAGTCGTGTGGCATCACAGCATGCTGGCAGAGGGGAAGGATGAGTAAGACTCATGTCACCCCTGGCAGAACCTCCTATTTCCTTTGTTGGTAAAACAACAAGGAAATCGGCAGCAATCATGTCTACCTCAGACTCTGATGTTACGGATGGCAGAGGAGTTTTTGTGGCCGTTTCAGTGGCCTTGGGAGTCTGCTCTACCCAGCAGCTCTGGCTTTGTTCTGCCTACATCCTGCTGCAGCTCTGCAGCATCCACTCTTATGGGAGAGATCGCAGGACTGAATGAAAAACCCTGACCTCCTCTCTGTCCCAAGTAGACCTTGAGACAAGTTGACTGAGACTGAAGAATTCCAGGTGGATTGCCTCAATTTTTTTTTCCTGCTCAGTTGTTCAAACGTCAGCTTATTTTCACTGTCAGTGTCAGAATGACTGTCCTTCCCTATCCCACCAGCAAAACCAGTTAGTCTAAATGTGAATTAAAGTGGGTAAAAAAGGCAGGCTTTTAAAACCTTTGTTTTACAAGAAGGTGGACACAACATGCCACAAGCACATTTTTCACCTTGGCAAGTTACCTTCAAAGCAAAATTATTAATTTTTTTGGTTTTTAAATTAATTTTTTGTTTGTTTTCCAATGATCTGTAGTGCTGAGAGGGCTTTGCAGTGCACCTGCAGAAAACACCAACCTCAAACTAATGGAGTGTCAAAGAACATAATTAGATATTAAGACAGATGATATAGGCATTGTTACAGACAACTTAGAAAATTGCAACCTGGAAAACTCCCCTTTAGTTGAAGATTAGTTAAAGTTGAATATTTCCCTTACTGAAAGACCAGGGAGGGCAGAATATTGTGTGTGTTGGTGTGTGTGGGGTTTTTCATGTTGAGAGTGTCCCTGGGAGTATTGCTGTGGTCTAACTGAGACACCTCACTGCATTCAGCTCAGACGAACACTTAGGAGCTGGATCACTTCATGGAAAAAACCAGGTGCCCTGGCCTCACAGTGCCAGTGAGATGCCTGAACCTGAGGGAGACTGTCCAGCTATCTGAATATCACTGTAGTCCTGTTAATCTTAATAGCAAAGAATACGTCTTTATGTTTTGACACAGGACTTTTTCTTTAAAAGAAGTGACAAATTTGGAAAAAATGTGAATTTGTACAGATGCCTATGAAGAAGAAAATGCTTTACAATATCTAATGTTTCATCATTTACAGGATTTTCATTTGGAATTTCAGATTAAGCTCTTCATCTTTCTATTTTTATTTTTATATGATGATGAAAGTTAACGTCACTCTTTTCAAGTCAGACTGAATCTCAAGTGACCTGTCCTCCTCCTCTGCAGATTTACTGTCTTTCCTCATGTGAACATGTGACAAATTACAAAATGCAGAATTTTCTGAGGCATAGAAGAAACTATTTAGTTTTGACTGAATTTTGGGGAATGTTTCAGAGTAGATCTTGTGTATTTTCCTTTGTAGGCATAAACTAGGAAATAACACCCAGGGATGTAACAGCCTGTCTGTGAAATACGGATAGATACAATGGTTTTGTGTAGTTGAGAAGCTGGCAACAGAAGCTCTGGGCAACTCTATTCTGTTTCTTAAATGCTGATTCAATTTTGGATCAGCAATTAAGGGGTGACATCACTGCTGTACACAATGACAGAGTATTACTATATAAACAGTAGAGATTTACCACAGAAACTTTTGGAAATCCTGCAAAATTAGAACCACTGACTTTAGTGCATCTCTGTGAGACTTACCAAAGAACAGATGTTCAGAGCAGACAGTCTTTTGATCTGTGTTCCTGTGAAGTACTCCCACATCATTATACGGGCTAATGCAGCATTTGTTGAAGGCAAGGAAAGGTAAAATTAGAAATAGCTTGAAATGGCACTTCTGCCAATGCAAACATTTTCTTCAGTGTGTTCAGCCTGCATTTCGCCATCACATTTTACTTATTCTAGAGTGAACTTAGTTGCAGTGTCTTATAAGCAAACCTCACTTGTTTCTCAAAGGGACAACCCTCTTTGGAATCAAGAGAAATTGTGAAATAATGTGTCAGAGAGCATGACTAATATCTGTTATTAAAGTCTGATTTCTTTGGGGCAAAAAGTTTCAGTGTGAACTGCGGAGTAAGTGCCTACATCTTAAAAGCCTGTAATAAGAAAGGAAACTAAGTTCCATATTGTTTGACAGTAAAACCTTCTAAGAGCTTTTGCCTTCTGAAGACTGATCCCAAGAATAAAATTAAAATCTCTCTTAAATTAGCAGAACTGTGCAGCAGGAAGGAATATTAATGGCAGTTTGAAAATTATTGGAAAGAATCCTGAAAGAAATGGCAGTTACGATTTTAGGAAAAAGTCTATTAGCACACGGTGCTCACTAAGGTATAAGATACATGAGTAGCTTAATAAAAGCACTGGCAGGGTAAAATGAAGTGCTGCATGTACATTTATGTGAAATCTCCATGTTGTTCACGCTTTAAAAAAAAGTGAGTGACTGAGAACAGCAATGAGAGTCGAGCAATAGTTTTACCAGTTGCTGTTTACGAAATGGCAGGAACGATGCAGTGTTCAGCAACGTTACCCAAACCGATCACTCTCCAGTGTACTGTGGAATTGAAATCCTCTCATCTTCCTGTGCATGTAGTACTGCTTGATTTCTAATCATTCCATGATAAAATAAGCATTCAAAAAGTTACAAAATGCCAACTAGCTGGTTGCCAATCTATTTTGCAATACCGATTTGACTGTGGAAGGCAGTAAGAGCTTAGTGTGGCCTGACCAACCTGGTCAACACCGTATCTGACCCAAAGTGGGACCAGAGTCCTCCTGAAGTCCCTTTCCAGCCTGAGTTTTCCTGTGGTGCTGTGGGTACTCGCATTAACAGTAGCGTAAGACAGCTTTGTTCACATCCTCTGGAGATGCTGAGCAAGGAAAGCAAACTGATAACAGCCTCCTGTCTGGGTATGCTGTAGCATGCCTTTTTTCCCAAAGCCTTATTTCAGGCAAGTCCCAAACAGTGTCGCCTTTCACTTCTGAGAAGAGTGAACACAGAAGTAACACACCATAGCTTAAGTGACACACACTGAGGCAGGCTAACTAATTTTGTGCTGTGTATTGGGCATAAAATGCAGAGTTTTAGTATTTTTCCTGGTCAGCCATATACCATAAGGGAAATGGCTTGCATTTTCTTTTGTGTCAGTACCAGAGTCGGTGATTATGTGTTTGTATTAATCAGCAAGAAATAAAATCAAGTGAAAATTCCCCAAGTTAAGATGGTTTTACTCTCAACAGTGTTGCCAGTCCAAGGCTGTATATCAGGACCTGGTTGTGCAGAAATTCTCCACTGATACCTGCCTTTGAAATGCTGAATGAGCCTTTCATTTTGAGAGCTAAATAACTTACTCATTCGAAACAAAGGTCACATAAAAGGTAGTGCATTAAGGTAGGTTTCCTTTTGTAGCATCTCCTATTAGATGACCTCAAAAATCCAAAAGGAAATAATCCTGTCTGAAAATTTTTAGTAAAACTTATTCCTAAACTTTAGTTAATAGCAATTCTGTATAAGTGGAAAAACATGGTTTATTGTGCACCAAGCCAGTGCACCAAGTGTGCCATCCTTACTTTAAATTAATATCTGATAAAGTCTTGAGAAGTGGTTCTTAAATTAGACTTGCCTTGTGTATTAATTAGGATTTGCTCTCAACTGTTCTCATAATGCTTGTGATGAAACAAACAATTCCTGTGGGCCAGATGGTTCCTTTTGTCAGGTTAACTAAAATACCATGCCTGCTATATAGGAACAGTTATGCAAATAATTAATTTGTCACTTCTTTGACTAAGCTAAGAAAAGTAAACAAAAAGCCACCTACCAAAGCTCTGCCCAAAACTTTGAAAATGGTTTATGGAGCTGTTGGATTAAATTCAAATCCTTATGCTCTTGTTGATTTGTACCTTACTGTTGAGACTACTCTGGCTTCAGTGACATCGTTTTTGGAGCAGACTAACATTCCAAAGTGCAGGAAGAGTGAAGTACGAATGTAATTGCAGGTGGAGCATTGGCATTCGCCAGCCTTACTGTAGCCAGCAGTGGTTTTAGCTTTTGTTTGTTTGCTTGGAGACCAATATAATATCAGTGTGCCTTCCTTCTCTGTTGCTAGCAGAGAACTCGGCAGTCCACAGCGGGAGAGCCTTTGACTGGAAACATTTTTAAAAGCAAATACAGGGAGATGAATTTCCTCTCCGAGGGTGATATGCACAGTGTTAGTCCAGAGCAACAGATACTTCCGCATGGTCGGCTTTACCAAAGTTGATCTGACCCTGCAGAGGTGGTGCTGTGTCTCTCTGGAAGATGATTCTCTAAAAAAGACAAATGATGCGTTATAATTTACTTTCAGTTTTATCCTTCTGGAAGCCTTAAGTACCATAGTTTATTATTGATATTTCAAGGGAGAAGCTGGGATGCTAATGCAGAAGAATATGATGGGAGTTTGGAATTTCTTTTATCTCTACAAAGATTAAAAAAACCCCAAATTTAGTCCTGTCTCCATTAAGACAATTAGCTTGTGCTTACTTAAGTTGTAGTTTCAACCTTTGAAATGCTTAAGGGCATTGTTCTATTCATCAGATTTCTTTCAAGGCAAATGGATATGTCTTTTGTAATTTTTCAGGAAATAGGTTAATTTCTATAATCCCAGCTTTTTATCATCATTATGGTGGCATTAAAAACACAAGCCAAACTTGTCTGGAAATGACTGTTCCAGCACATTTGCCTTGCGTTTATGTTGAAACCGCCTCCTTCCTTTCTCTCAATTGCTGGGTGAATACTGTACTCATCTTGTGAAATGTAACCCACAGAGAAAGGTGTTTCATTTCTCTGCCGCAATGGAAAACTTTCTTAGGAGTTTGAGATGGCAGACTTTTGAGGCACTTCATTAACCCGCAGGTTAATCATGCATCCCAGTGCTTTGGTAGAGGCATTACCTTGCCAATTCTGTTTCCTACAAATTATTTCTAGTAGTCTTCTGAGTGAGGTACCTCTCTCCTGATTTCCACTCCTACATGCCGAGAACAAGATCTTTACACACTGTGTGGATCTTCAGTACAGAGAACAAAAGCAGTGCTTTTAGGTAACACCTGCATAACAAAGCTGGGAGTTGTGTTAACCCTCCCACGTTGTCAGGGTGAAATACAGCCTAGGTGTGGCATGGGAGGTTGGAGGACAAGTGATCTGGGCCATTGTATGAGTAGTCTTTTCACTTTTTGATTAAGTTTCTTTGTAGTCCCAAGATTGAGAAGAAAGTAGCATAAAGCAGTCAAGAACTTGAGGAAGCCTGAAATACTGCTTATGGAAACCAGGGCTGTCGTTTCAGGGTGTTGGTGTGCGCTCAGGAATGACATTTGTTAACTGAGGTCTGATACACAACCATCTGTTAGCGGAAAAACCTCCTTAACTGCGGGCAGCTTGATAACTCCCTGCACCAGAGACTGGCCCAAGGTGGTACATTTCATGAGCTCCACTCCCCTTTTTACGTCTAATGAATAATGTAAGCGGTGTTTTTTATTGCTGCTTACTGTTCAATGAATGGCAGAATGATGTGTGACCTGAATAAATATTTAAGTGTATTAGAGTCTGTGAAATTTTCCCTTTGCTATAAAAAGCATTTAAGAATATGTTAGGCAATTCAGAAAGGTAAAAGCAGTGAACTGGAATTGTCCCAGAATATATGACAGGAAACATATTTGTAGTTTACTCAGCCTCTTCTTTAATGTAAAGGCTAAGCAAGTTTCTGATGAATAATGATATCTTCATATGTTTTAAATTGCAGCTAACTTTGTTAAATGTCAGGTAGGCCACATAAAACAATACTGAAAGCAGCAAAATAACGTGTGCGATTATGTATGGTGATCTGGATGCACAAGATTAAAGCAAGCTGCAATAGATTTAACATGACAGACCATAAATTTATTCAGGCAAGAAAAGGATGGGGAATGGGCACTTTTCAAAACAGGAAACCAGGGATAAAACTATATCATTGTGAAAGTAAAGTAATGACCAGCTATCTTACCCTAACTAGGAATCTTGTTCAGGCTGGGATATTTCTTAGAGTGATTCAATCCATGGTAAGCCTAAATCTGCATTTATCTTAGACCCAGTGAGCTTTGATGCTGGTACTTGTTTGGCTTTGACACTTACGCCAGAAGAAATGTTTGCCTCTGTGTTTTATAGATTGTGCAAGACACTTCAGATAAATTGACCTAAAGGCTGCTGCTGTGGGTCTGTCTCCAGATGGTTGATGTATCGGCTTCCAAAGTCCTCTTTCCCCATGCTCATTCTTTATACAGGAAGGCAGAAAGTGGAAGACGACTATACTAAACATTTTCCTTATATTGCTTTACCTGATTATTTTTTCCAGTGCCTCACATTCAGTTTGTTAAACCCTCTTATTTTCTGAATACTACTCAAAATAGCAGAAATTCTTAGCTCTGAATGGGTTTTTTGCCGCGTGAAATTCTTAATGTTGTTTTTACTCTTTGTCTTAGTGCCTGTTTTTTGTATAGATTTTACGGGTTTGAGATGCACAGTGAAAGCACAGCTGCTAATTCGTTCTGGCAATTTGGCTGGAAATTGCCAGGTACTGAGCACTCCCAGACGTTTTAATGGAAAGTTTCAGCTGGACTGTCTCAAGGGTGTGCTTATTTTGTTTGAACTGGCTCAGTCGTTTCTCATCATTTCAGAAGCTCTTGGCCTGTTACGTTTTCAAGCCTAGATTCAAAAACATATCTATGTCTTGTTAGTATTTTTACTAATAAGTACTAAGTAAATTGACAGTGTCTAAAGTACAATAAGATTATGTGCAATTGATGGTATTTTTAAGAAGTGGGAAAATCAAGTTGAGATTTATTTTGTTATTATCCTAAATTTCAATTTGTGGTTTTGTCTCCTGATTCATTGTGGGGGGAAAATATTATTAGCTTGATAGTAACCATAAGGAAGAGATCCAGTGATCTGTCTTCTGCAGTTGTTCTCAATTAACAGTGCTCGGAACTGTCAGGTTGTCTGTCTGGAAAACCAAAAGCCAGTGTGTGAATCCCTGTCTGATCAGGGTGGCCAGAAGTCATCCTGGCACTCGGTAGTTAGGTTGGAAGGTTGCCTTGTCCCACAAGAAAATTGTATTTCAGTTTCTTTTTTGTGAAGGAGCACTTGTAGTATGAAGTGCGTCAGCGAGCCTGCTTACCCTGGGCATCTGAGCCTGACCACCTTATATCATCGTGGAGGCAGGGCATAATTGGGAGTCCATATATGGATGATCATCTCTTCCAATCAAGGCTTTAGAGCCGAAAGTATCTGCCAATTTAGGGATGAAGAGCAAATGTACAGGGTGCCTGGTCTTCAAGAACATCTCCTGCCAGTGACCAGCTGTCACAGTCACTCCCTGCCATTGAAGACACACGTGCGGCAAAGAGCACAGTGCTTCTGACTCTAGCCCGGCTTCATATTAGTGGTCAGAGCATCTTTTAAGCATTTAGCAACCAAATAAACGGGGTTTGTCAAAAAGTTTTGCAACTCAGAGTTTGTCACAAAGAGCAACTGCATAAATCGAAGGCTTTATAAAACACAATGAGTTACTTTAATATTTGTTCCTATCTCTTAAAAATATGCGCATGAAGGTATGTATGCAAAGATATGCAAATTTTTATGCCTTTTGGTATTTATGGAAGAAGGTATCCAACTTTGGAGTGGGATCCAGGATACTGTGTATGCGTGCCATAGATTGCACAGAGTGTGTGTGTGTGGGGGGGAACTGCAAAGGGGTTTCAGAACAAGCAACACTGAAAACAAAGTAATCTGAGGTTAGGTAACGAGCAGACTGAACAGTGTATTAGTCCATTTCCACATCCGTGGAAGGTATCTCTGTCCATGTGAGATGCTCAGTTCATACCACTGTCTGGAAGGCAGATAAAGATGGGCTTGAGCCATGGCGTAGGGGCTCAGACAGCAAAGGCAGCTGTCTCAGCAGCTTGAACAAGCCCTTGGCAGTACACCCTTGAGTGGTTTGTGTGTCTGTAGGAAATGGTGCACCACAGTTAGAAACCTGTGGTCAAAGTCAACCAGTATTTCATTAAACTCACTGGTTGAATTTCTTGAGTGAAATCTTGATGCCACTGAAATCAATAGCAAAACTTCCACTGACTTGTACTCAGAGCAAGAGTTCGTCTCTCGTTTTTGGTAGGTACAGAGAAACTTAAACTACAAAGGCCAAGGTTGTCAAAGCTACCAGAAGGATTTAAAGTGTCCTGAAAACGTGAATTGTGGGTGTTCCTTTCCCTTGGGCAGCTCTTGCAGTCTGAATTCTATGTTAATGGAAAACTGTGATGAAATATTAAAGGCCCTCAGAGTCAGGACATGTGAAATTCACTGTATGTGGATTGCTGAATTGGCTGTTCAGCAAGGGCCGGCCCTCGTCTGTCAGTGCACGAAGGTACAATTCCAGGGCATGAGATTTGCAGCATGCCCTGGAGTGGTATTTTCCTTGCAAAAAGAAAATTTGAGTTGCAGAATTACCAGACAGAGACAAAAAATGTGAAGGAGAAATACACACAGGTACCCCTGGGGCTGCTGACACTGAGTCAGGCTGCCAAAGAACAGAGCTGAATAAGAGACAAATAAACTGTGTAGAATAATGTTCTTTTTTTGCTCGTGAATGCATTTTGATCGTTCCAAAAGAAAAACAGGTAACGTTGTCAGATAATAAATTATCATATTAGAATGATAACACAACTTGTTTTAAATATTTGTCACGTGAACATGCCAGTAGTAACTGCTGAAAATAGCTTTTTTCCCCCCTCCCTTCACTATAATCCATGTCTTGATGTTACTGGGCAACACTTCTTCTTTTGAAGCAACACAAGTTTTGTTTAAGAATTTGGTGAGCATATAGGATAGGACCAAGTTCACCTGTGAACTGTAAGAAGTGTACCTGCGTGAGATTATAAAGTACTTTAATGCTGCCTATGTTCTTTAGGTTGATAGGGCAGGGACTTAATTTCACTACTTCACAAAAAAATTACTCCCATTGTGACAGAAAGCAGCAGGGGACCCCAAGAAAGGAATGCGACATCTGACCAACTTATCCCTCATTGCAAGGTTCGTAAAAATGTTGTTGTCTTATTACAACAGAGAAAAGACAATGTTTGAAAATGTTTAGATGTTTTATAAATAATCTAAATCAGTCCTTGTTCTGAGCTGCTCTCAGGGATGTAGGTGTTGTTTGGTAAGTTGTTTTTTTTTCAAACAGAGACACTTTTTATTAAGGAGAGAGGAGTGAAAGATTCCCTACAGTCTCCCAGCGAGTTAGCCTGTCTGCACAAGTGTTTAGTGCTTGGATATTAGAAACAGGTGTTACTCTAACTCTAAAATGGCTCCAGCTTTTCTTTCTTGAACAGCAGTGAACATCATGATCAATATGGTCCACTATCGCTCGTCCCAATCTTGAGCAATGTCTTCCAGCTCGAGTCTGACTAGGACATCACTTCCCTGTTGTGATCTGGTCGGCTCATCTGTCAAGGGTATGGTATTTTGTTAGCCATTCATTTGCTGAATCAAAAACTGACTTTGTGTTTCTTCCTCTGCCCTCTCTACTCCCAGTTTCAAAACTGAAAAAAGCTCAATTTCTACTGCTAAACTTTTGAGAGAATTAACATGAAGAGAGTTCTGGAACTGGGAAAATTTACTAAAAAACTATTTCCATTCTGTTCTTCCATTTGTGCCAGAGGATCTCTGTGGTCTTGAGTTGTGGATCCCAAGGCATGCATTCAGAAAAAATGCCTGTCCTTTATATATTGTTCTGCAACACAGAACAGTAATGACAAATGTATAGTTTCACTTTCCTCAGCCAGTTCATTGAGATCAAGAAGCTAAGCAATATGTGTTTGTAAATCCCATCCATGTCTTTGCATAAGGGAAGGGTTTTACTAT
The DNA here is from genome assembly GCA_013398295.1 of Chionis minor. NCBI lineage: Eukaryota > Metazoa > Chordata > Aves > Charadriiformes > Chionidae > Chionis > Chionis minor. The sequence goes on along the minus strand of VZSF01004236.1, from coordinate 638,291 downwards.
TCTCTACTTTTGTTCATAGAAGAAAATTGAGAAATAATCCTATTGGAAGTACCTAAATGATAGAAAATTGGTTTTATTTTTTTGTGTGCTTGAACTGTATTTTTTGCTCTTTATATATTTAGTGTGCTAACGATAAAGTTCTCTTCATTAAGTAATACCAGTTATCAGGAAACTGAAACTGCCTTAGTGGTTACCTTGTTCCCTGACTAATTGAAGTAAATATTCCCGCAGACACTAAAAAAACCCTTAAGTAAAACATTTGTGTCAAAAGTCCCTGAATACCGCAAATCCATACACCTGATCCAATGAAAATAGGTATGAGTTGGGCCTTTACATACTGATGGTTCTGTAGTTAGAAAATGAAAGTAATAACAATCTAAACAAAGAAATCTCATAGTAGACTTTTGGAAGCTGTGTGTTGTGTTAAATGGAACTAGTTAGAATTACCAAAGCTGATAAAATTGCGAGATCTGAAGTGTTGTTCCTAACAGACCTTGTACTTCTTTCACGTCTTAAATGTTGCCAGCCTGGCAGAGTGTGGTAGATCAACTTTAATCTCTGGAGTGGGCCCACAGCTTGTATCCTTTCAATCTGTAATACGTATCTTGAAAATAGGTTTAAAAAAATATAATTAACATGGAGGCCAGCTACTGAACAAGGACATTTTATCCCTCCAAAGAGGAAGGATTAAGGATAAGTGCACAGAAGTACTACCAACGCTTACATTGATTTTTGGACTTATTGTTTTCCTCTTTGTTTTCAGGTATCGGTAACGCAAGACCTGCAATTAAGAGAGCAAAGAGAAGGAGAGAATAAGTTAATGAGAGTGGAGGTTAAATTAACATAACCAGCGTCACTGAGTGGAGTCACCTGAAAATTCACAGCTGCTAGAAAACTTCCTACTGCCAGAGGGAAACTATTGTTTCAACAATCAGCTTCTGGCTGATACTCCCTATTTTGGGTAAGTGAATATTTTATTTGGTCATGGTTGTGCGGTTGGCTCACTCAGCTTGCTGAAAGCTACGTGCCACGTCCAGATGGGAGAACTCAACAGATGCAGCAAAAGGTAAATGCTTCTATTCAAGTAACAAGGGCATGATGGTTTTAAAATATCGAGGTCTATACCCACTTTGGCAATTCTTAACAGTGGTGTTGCTGATGATTTACTTCTTACATCAGCAAAATGAGGGGGATTTCTGTTATGCAGGCTGTCCTAACAGTGCTCAAAAAGAAGAGGGGGGATGTCTAGAACTTCTACTAGAAGACTAGAATCGTATTTAAAGGTGTGTTATCAGATCTTTACGTCATTAATATGTCATTTATATAGGTTTTATGTTAACTTGGGGAATTAGAGAGTTTTGTTATGTGGAGAACTACACAATGCAGAATGGCACGGCACATTCTTAGAAGATTTCACAAGAGCAACAATTTGGTTTGACAGCAGTTGTGTTTCTCTACCAGAAAAACTCTGCTTTTCTTGAATACGTCCAACATACTGCACGGCATTTATTTTTCTGCCAAATTAATTTTGCAGCTTCCCTTTTCACCCTGCCATCACTAACTTTATTTTATCTGGGGTTGAGCCTCAAGCTGGCCCAGCTGGGCTTGCTGGGCCCTGGCAAGCCATGCCAGGTAGTCAGGCTGTCCCTGTGTGTCTTTCCCCAAGCCAGGGCAGTTCCTGCTCCACACCACAATTCCAAATCTGTTTTCTGGGTTGTGTTTTCCAGCATGTGTGGCATATCCATTAAACCTACATGGCAGATCTGCTCATGTAAAAATGGCAGAACAGTCCTCTTTAAAGCTTAGGGACAGAACATTCAATTTAACATGACAGAGTGCCACCAAAGCCACAGCTGTGCTTCATTTGGTATCTGGTGTGCGCTCTGAAGAGGTACAAAAACAGCCTTCCAAAGCTGAAGGAAGAATGCTGTGCACGTTATCAGTATCTTGTTTAAGTTTCTGGTCATATGTTCTTCTTGGATCTGTAAGTAGATCATAGGTAAAATACTCTGATCTCCATACTTGTATGGAGACCTACCTGTGATTCTGTTTGTGTAATGGTAATTACAGCTAATGTCATTTTTTAAATGTGCTTTCAAAATTCTAGGGAGATTTAATTATTACTATTTTGTTCTTAGGAGGTTGGGTTTTTTTCTGCATAACTTCCTGTGAAATACTGTTTAGCTTTTTGCTACTCAGTCAAAGAGACATTCTCAAGGGAAGGTGGCATGTTTTTTCTGAGGCCAGCTCTATTTGAAAAAGGAAAAAAAAAAAGACTCTATTTGCTTTTAAATGGATTTAAAGATGGGTTTGGGAGGAATTTGGGTCTTTATTTCTTTTGTAACTATAACAAACTTCTGCTGAGTGCATGTCCCCATGATTTTCCTCAGCAGTGTTTACTATGGTACAAGAATTCAAAAGAATATAATTTAGTTAGATCTGTATGGAACAATGTTTTGTTGACAGTTATATTGTTTCAGCAATCTCTATAACACATTGTTCAAAGTAATCCAAGGTGGAAACTCTGTCTTTTAGTTGTCTCTTGGTGATGTTTATTATTGGATACTCGGCCTCTTAATCAAGATGGGTATTCAAGAGAAAAGCTCAGTGATGTTCCCACCAAAACCCTTTTCCTGCATACTGAATTACAATAATCTGAACAGAAATACTGGTTTTACAGTTTATTATAATGTTTTAGTTACAAGTGACTCTTTAAAATATTTTAGATATTTAGAAGAAATTGAAAACGATTTATAACCTTGCAGAGCCAATTCAGTAGACAAACAGATAGGTTGTTTTGTTTGAACATCCAGCAGCAGAATTGGATTATTTAATTATCATCAGTTTTAATTCAGCTGAGTTTTGCCTCTGCTCAGAGTGACTGCTGTGGATAGGGGCATTCTTCTACATAGCACACTGGAGAGTTCACTTCCTACGAACAAGAGCATTTTTACCTAACATGTTACCTTATATGGCCAACACTCAGCAACATGCTGGATGTTTCTTGCTATCTTCCTCTGACACATGATAATTTTTGGGAGGCCTTACTGAATAACGAGTAGGGCCCTCTGAATTGTACTGACTGGGTGGTGGTGACCCAGCTCATGTCTTCTGGTCTCTGTATGCCAGATGTTACGTTAGATTTGGGAAAAAAACATTTATTTATGAAATAGTTACAGATTACAAAAAACCCCGTAGGAACAAATTGATGAAAGAAAAATCCATCAGTGGCTGTTGAAGAAGAGCCACCTCCTCTCAGCAAGAAGGACCCTGGGCTTACGAGCTTTTCAAGTCCAGCAGAGGTTTGGGGAAATGTCGTGGTTTGGGCCAGACAAGCCACTGAAACGAACAACAGATGCTCTCCTCCATCTCCCCCTCCAAGGAGAGGAGGGGGAGAGAGAGTGTTACGAGTTTAGAAGGAACTAAACTACTTTAATGAAATATTAATAAAATAATAAAAAGAAAATCAGGAATGCATGGATCGGGATCAAATGCAGATGAATAGACAGAGTCCTCGGATGCTGGCCATTGAAGGAGAAAGAGCTGACCCTTTGATCCCTCAGCTCCTATACTGAGCATGAGGCAGATGGGATGGAATACCCTGTTGGTCAGTTTTGGGTCACCTGTCCTGTCTGCTCCTCCCCACAGGTGTCACCCCTCTACGCTTTTCTGCTTCCAGCCCTCCAACAGGGCAAATAACAAAGTTAGTTGGCCTTGGCTGTTATAGCAATAAGTATAAGCAAGAGCCTCTCTGCACACCATAAACATTGGTCTTACCACTCTGAGAGCCAACATTGTCTCTGCAATACACTGTTAATTTCAAAGAGTTCAGTTAGTTAGAAAAGGTTTAGCTGCAAAGTAAAATTACTGAACAGAAAATTGGTTCTGTTTTGCCTCAAACCAGGACAAGGAACAGAGGAAGCATCACTTCAGGCTTGTGCCAACTTCTTCTGCTTTTTCCTGGGCAATTGCTATATGCCACTGCTAAAGACAAGATGCTTAACTGAACTGATGGACTTTGGTTTTTCTTGGTGCAGGTGGCTCATATATCCATCTTAGTGTCAATTGGTTTATAAGACTTCAGAGATACCAGATTTGGAACAACACTGTTAATCTAATCAAGATATTGGACATCTTTTTTAAGGACAGTACTATGCTTTCTCCACACCCACTTCTCCCCTGCTCTGTCTTTCCACTGCCACCTGCATTATTCCTCATTGCTGAATAAGGAAGTAGGAAAGTAAATGTAAATGCACTTAATCAGTGTTATAATGACACTGTATTTACTGTTCTAGAGCATGTCAAAGTGCATTAACAAGATCTTTCGGTTTACAGAATTTATGCATAGGGCTAACAAAATAGTTTAAAACTGGGAAAATTCTGTTGAACAGAATCTTTTGATGAGTTTTCACTTTCTCTGGCGATTTTTTTTTTATTTTTTTAAAGCAGAAATGAGAGTTCTTAATATACTACCTAGTGAGTTTGGGCAGCAGTTGCAGTAACGGCAGGGATATGAGCAGAGGCAGTCCACCAGAGTCTACAGGCAGAAAACATTCTTTTCATTATTTCTGCTGTCTCCCTTCTCAGCTTTTTACTCCCTCTCGTTAATGGGAGATAGAGCTGAAACACACAAGGGAAATAAAAAGGACAATGATAGAAATAACAGACAATTCTTGATTATATCGGGGCACTGAAGATACAGCAGTGTGTTTGATTCATTGTGGTGTCTTGTAGTAAACACGGAAAGAAAATACCACTCTTGGTGAGTTTTTTTCCCCCTATCTATCTTAATTTAAAACTTGTATGAAAGGTAATGAGCAGCAAGAAAATTCTGCTGTCTGCAATGTTATCCCCATATTTTAACATTCTAGGTGATGGAATCAGGAAGCTGATTATATTGTTCTTTGCTTGTGGTACTCCTTTGGCCGTTATAAACGTTTTCATTTGGTAAAGAAACTGTTCCTTGGGTTTTTTTTTCACAGATAAGAGTGCTCTCTCTTTCGCTCTCTCTTTCGCTCTCTCATGCTCCTAAGCATGCTCTCCCCCTCATCACACATGAAATCTCTTATTAACAACTACTGATGTTTAGTATATGCAAGAAATTCAGTGAGACCTAATTTACATGCCCCATGACAGCTCATCACATCCTGTAAATGACCACACCTCAGCGACTTGCAAGGGGTTTCAGTGGCAACTAGTGGGAGTGGTTGTGTCAGCAAGATCCTGGTTATGGATATGGTCACTGAGGCAGAAAAAGGTTGAAAGACGCAAGATGACCAATAGGTTAATAGTCAACAAGTAATTTACTGTCTGGTTTTATTTGCCTGTTATCCACTAATACCACCATTTATTTTTAAGCACTACCCTATAAACACAGAATTTTTTCTAAATTCAGTTTAGCACCTTTTTAAGTTTGCGATTTGTCCTTGTTACTGGTAAGCTAAAGAAACATCTTCTGGTGTGTCAAGTGATGAGGTAATACACAATCAAAGCAGAATACAGTACATTTGAACTACTTCATATTTTAAGATTTCTAATAGAGTATCATCTGAGAAACGGAAGTTCTGCTACTTCTAACCTATTTTTGTCTGTCTTTGCATCTGAAATCAATGTTTACATGCATTGGCTCTCCACTGAACCCCTCCACCAGTTTTCTAATTTGTTTCGGGATATATTGTACTGTTACATCATTATTTGTTGACTTGTGACTTTTAAAATATAGAAGAGACTGATTTTATAAGATGCTAAGTGCCCCCATGAACTACCTCCAAGTGGCACTATGGCACAATGACACAGACTTGGATGAGTTATTTAACCTACAGCTGGTTTTTTTTCTGGGCTTCTCTCCAAAATGACCTATTCTTGGTGGTGGTAACCAGATCAGAGCCTCTCTGTGGATGTATATCTGCGTTAATACGGAGTTGGTATCCTTATAATTTGTGGTTAGACACAGTATGAGAGCGTGTTGTCATCGAAAAACCAATCATCTTTTCAACCAGTATTTGCAGAGTTGATTACTATTATCTGTAACTATTCAGAGCAATTGAAAAACATGTGAATGAGCATAGATTGGGCACTCAGACTGCATGAACAATACCCTGCCGTGGCTCCATACACTAGCCATATGGCTCTAATTAAGGCGTCTTAGTATTTGTGTTTGCACACTAGGGAAAAAAAACAGTTACATCTTGGATGATAATATCATTCTCCTCTTCACTGTGCCACTTCATGCTATAATTAAGGATAAATACACATCTTAACTGTGCGCTTCCACTTTCAATATCTATGGATTTCTTGTCAGTATGAGCTCAAATCCAGCATCTAATGTTTGAGTTGGGGATAATTGCAACAGTAAGGTAAGGCACTTTACGGTGCACCAACAGTGCAATTCCAAACCAGACCCCTGTCGTCAGCCAGCTTCTGCCAGGAAGCTCCCTTGGTCTGGCTTTGTTTACTGTCAGATAAAAATATTTTAATGAAAACTAAGTAAGCATTAGCACATAATATTATCAAATAATGGTTGTTTTTTCCTTTGACTTTTCTGGACAGATTAATCAGTGTATTCTGGCTGCTGAATTTTGGAGAAGTATAAAACCTCCTAATCATATTTAAAATGGCTTTATTAGTGTTTGAAACATCCAGAGCTGCAAAAAGAACTTGAGGTTTTAACTCCATTTCCCTGTCTTTTGTCTTTACGTTCCCTTGTCTTTTTTCCATCTTTCCATGTTATCCTACTAATTCATCCTCTGTGTTTGCCTCAGACTTAATACAGATGTTCTGCATGTCTTCCCTGCAGCTCACTCCTTTCATCCACAGCTATCCTATTTTCACTACCAGTCTTGTTTTCCCAGCCTTACTTTTTATTTCCTTTCTTCACGACTGAGATGTAAAGGAACAAGTCACTCTTGAAAATAAATATTTTTGACTAATAGATCTGTTCTAGTCCTCCTGTTGTGAGGTTGCAGTGTAGTCTCTTTGCAGGGGTCAGTGTGTACAGATGTCAGCTTTACAGAATTCTCTGTTCAAAATAGCTGCTGGTTTCCTTTGAGTGATAATTGCCTGCACTGAACTTACCTAAGCTGATCATGCTCTGTATTAATTAAATAATTGTGGCAATTAACACACAGCTCTCATGAATAACTTCATTGGTTACAACGTAAGCATTTTAATAAATATATGATTAAGAATAACGTTAGCTACTTTTGAAAGGTCTCACTTACATAGTGAAGGCCCTTCAGACGAAGACAAGACAAGGTTAAGGTCTCCAAAGAACATTAGTTTTGGTCATCTTTAGTCCCTATATCTTTCAGAAGATACTGTTTCAAAGTACCATTATGTGGTAACCAAAGGTAGATTTTTAAAATGTTTTTCAAACCAAAGCTTTTGAGGAAAGTCGCCTGTTTAGCATGCTTTTAACAAAGTATATTCAGTCATCCTACTTGATAAGAAAGAGACATGAGAAGCAGTTTATCTAACAAACCAACACAGCTTTGATTTAAAAACTTTAAAGCTCAGCCTGCTTAAAACATGTATTTTAAGAAATGTAAATAGCTTGTTCAGGTCACTGGGCCCTTTTTAGAGCCAATGTCCTTAGGTCACTGGACCCTCATTTTTACTGATTTTGAAATATTTCTGATTAGCTGTTTTCTTGACTGACTGGTAATGACAACCATTGGCTACTGCTTATTGCATTTATGAGTAAAGTGAAATATTTTCAAGTTTACTACTCAGTTAATACATAGAATTCTCTGAAATAGGTGCACATAATTGTGAAAGACTGTACTGCTTTTAAAAGGAGGTAGTGTTTAAAAACATAATTTCACAATGACTTGCTCATGATCCTTAAATTTTCTGTCATGTATTTTCACATGAATGGTATGTTTACTGTTACACTAATGAAAATATCCTGTCTTTGCATGGAGTTCTGTGTTACTTTCTTCCCTAGAGCTTCACAGGCTTACCTTAATATTCAATACTCACATTAACTAGAGATTGCTGAACACAGCTCTGACATGGAGATGCTTCTGAAGAAAATCATAGAATCATAGAATTGCCAAGGTTGGAAGGGACCTTTAAGATCATCAAGTCCAACCATTAACCTAACACTGCCAAAACCACCACTAACCCATGTCCCTCAGCACCACGTCTACACGTCCTTTAAATACCTCCAGGGATGGCGATTCCACCACTTCCCTGGGCGGCCTGTTCCAATGCTTGACAGCCCTTTCCGTGAAGAAATTTTTCCTAATATCCAATCTAAACCTCCCCCAGCACAACTTGAGGCCGCTTCCTCTTGTCCTATTGGTTGTTACTTGGGAGAAGAGACCGACCCCCCTGGCTACCCCCTCCTCTCAGGCAGCTGTAGAGCGCGAGAAGGTCTCCCCTCAGCCTCCTCTTCTCCAGGCTGAACAACCCCAGTTCCCTCAGCCGCTCCTCAGGAGACTTGTGCTCCAGATCACTTACCAGCTCTGTTGCTCCTCACTTCACTCGACATGCTCCGGAATGTCAATGTCTGATACAATAATTGTTAGTGAATACTTGAAAATAGTATTTGAAGTCAGGAACTAAGGAAATTTTATCCACCTGAAACTGCTGGGGAAACTTACACAAGGAAAAAAAAAAAAACCAGTAATTTGCAGTAAATATTGAAACTGAAATTTTGCTAGGACTAAAATATAAAACCATATGCTAAAACTGTAATAAGCCCCCATTTGAGTCAATCACTAAACTTTATTTTCCACAACAGTCACTTTTTCTTAAATGCTTTTGACTAGGATAAGTTCTGAGACAATGTCCAGCTTTGGTAGGAGAGGAAGGGTCGGGATCCAAGTCCCAGGACTGGGATGTTCCCCCGCGTGACTCGCAGACAGGTCGCACAGCAGCTCAGATGCTCTTAGGATATTGCTTTCAGCAATGCTCTGCTGCGGGCGATGGAAATTATTCAGGGCCAGTGAGATCTGCAGGTGTTTGCCGTCTTCTCCCGCAGTTTAACAAGGGCTTAGTCCAGACTTGAACACCAGCCCTGATTCTGCCTCAAGCTCGAAGCTATGCTAGGTGAAACTTTTTGCTTTCTTAAATCATCTTTTCTTGATGGTAGTATTTGAAGAAACCAAGCTGTGTTCTCACTTGAGCCATGGCTTCTTACATTAAATTTGAAGAGTTTGCCTTCCCTGTAGCGTTTTTGCTCACTTTTGTTCAAATCGGGGAGTTCTTCCTTCTCTACCAGTGGCAGAGGATCTTTTCAATCAAAGTGTCAGCGTAGTGTCCTTATAACTAAAACTGAATTAGACAAATCTTCTATTTAAGCAGGTAAATGCACGACTGTAGGTTCTGCATTTTTCTTTGCACAAAATGTCCCGAAATGTTAAAATGCCATTATGGAACCAGCTTTCAAAGCATTGTTACTGCTGCTACTGGTGGTGAATTATTACTACTAAGAAAATCAATACTGGCATGTGATTTTCCAGCATGCAGGTGTCTGGCTGATCCACGGCTTAAATAAAGACATAGGTCTAACCTAAAGTCAGCGATAGCAAGAAATATCAGCTGATGTATTTGAGGACCACAAAAGAAAATTAGATTCCTTTGAAACTTGGGGCAACATTGCCACATATATAACTGCTTATGTGGATTCAGGGTTTTTTCTTCCTTTTCTTCCATTCCCCAAAATGCTAGTGTGAGTAAATAAATGCCTTTCCCATGTTTATACCTGGTATAACCCTTTGCCTTGAAGAACTTGCCTCTTGTTGCACTCGGAAAAAATATCTCAGACCCTAACTGATAACTGAGGATCACTGAGCAAGAGAAGGAAAAATGCAGTATGGAGGTAAAGATTTTTGTTTGGTCCTGGGTCATGAGACTCTTCCATTTTTTTATGTTAGAGGGGACATAAAAAAAGTGATCAAAAGATCGGATAAGATCTTTGAAAGAAGAACTCAGAGCTCTTTGTTTCATCCTTCCTTTCTTGCCCTCCTGGTGCTGTATCCACAGCAGAAGGGCTGGGCTGTGACCGGTGGCTTGGCTCCTTCCCCTGGAGCCCTGCCCCTCCTTTAAAAGGCAAAGTGGGAACAGGTTGTGAGTTTATCCAAACTCCTTTTGTTTTAGTCCACTTCAAGGGAGACCACTAATGTAGGTGAGTCTCTGTTCTGAACAGGAATGGCTCCAGGGGACAGGGCTGCATCCCTCTGCCGAATGACAGGGGCCGGAGGCAGAGGGGAGGCTGGAGAGGGAAGGGGACTGGGAGAAAAGGGAACAAGCCGGACTGAAACTGAGCCTACCAACCAAGCCCGCATCAAGCCTATGGCTGAGACGAGCAGTAGGGAGGCCACTACTGGCGTTTTGTTAGACGGGGACTGGTTTCCAGACTTCTGGGGTTGATGAAGCCGTCGGGGTATATTTTGTAGCAGTGGGACTGCATGTGAAGCGATGTTAAGCTGTTATGGGAGACCTTTTCTGTCTGCTAGTTCTTTCTGCTGCAGAACAATTGCTATGGAGATAAGCAAGGGAGTTCCCTACAAGCAGCAGTGGTAGAAACTCCTCTTTCTATCAGGCTTTCTGTAGCACAAAAAGAATAAAAAGAGCTTTATGAACGGGGAAGAGTCTGTTCAGTTAGTGTGTTCCTCTTGTCATGACTGAAGTCGCCCAGAATGAAAATAGAAATTATCAGTGATTTTAAACGTGGTTATAATTTCAAGGTGGTGATGTGTCCTGCTCAAGACTGTAAATAATGCTAGTAACGGGGGGGTTTGTAACAACTGTTAGTAATGCTTCACTCCTGACATGCTGGGTGAAAAGAGGAGAGCACTGCAATGCAGTCTTGCATCTGATTTTTTTCCTTGGATTATTCCCTGTGAAAAAGAATTTTTTTTGTGAAATGATGATGATAAGAATGTTAATGAGAGGTTGATTAATCTATGACACATGATAGCTCCTATTTAGATAAGTTGCCTCAGTCAGAAACTGAAAATCCATAAATTTTCACTACAGGAAGAAATGCTTATCATGCAACCAACAGAAACCAGCAAAACCTCCCAAACAGAAACAAACAAACAAAAAGGTTACTTCACACTTTAAAGGATTCAGAATGTGGCAGACAATGTGAAAAAGGTAAATACTCTGTAGCAGAAATCTGAATACTTACTAAGGAAGTGAAGGTGCAGGCTACATGTGCTGTAAAGTCATCTGCAGATTATAAAAGTAGTTAATTTCTAATTCAATTTGTTATAACTTTCTTGACTGTGAGTTAAATTTGGTATCTATGAAGCTCCTGGTGAATAGATGTCCTTGCTATCCCACATCTCTTGAACACCTGTTAAAATATGTATTTCAATATATTTTCAGAGTGTGGAAACAAAGTTTCCAGTCACGACTGTCTCCCTCACCTGGGGAATTAGAACAAGTCAAAACCGCCCTCCTGCCCCGAAATGGTCAGAGGGATAATTCTGAATAATAAATTAATTTGTGACAATGTTAAAAAATAGCAACCTGTAAATAGAACAAGGTGTGAAATTTGTCATAGAAAATGCATTACTTCTGACTGAGCTGGCCTTTGGGAGTAGACTTCAGCAGTATAATATCCTGCTGGCACGTTTCAAACAGGAGAAACCAACGTTAATGGAAAAGAAAAGCCTGGAAGCTCCTGACAGGGCCCTGCTTCCACTTAATTGCCCTGATGAGCCTTCGCTGGGCCCAGGAGGCCCGTTTAAGCAGGGACAGGGCCTCTGCTCCTGTTTGGGGGGTGCTGGAGGAGGGCTGCCCTTGCTCTCCCCAGCCCCGGCCTGCCTCCTGGGGGAGGGGGGGATCAGTTTGCCCCTGTGCATCATGTTTCCTGCAATATAAGGTAAGGGGAAGCCTTAAAAGGGAGAATAGGGTTTGGGGTTTTTTTTTCTGGTTTTGGATCTATGTATGTATTCCGTTTTTGTGCTGGCAGGATTGTTGTGGTATAGCAGTAGAAAGATATTTTTGTTGGGAGAGAAAAGCAGGCCTAGAAATAAGGTGAAATCCTGGCTCTGCGTGGGCGAGTTGTGCGAATCCTGGTTGAAGGTAGCGAGGCTGCTGCTTCTGCCCTTGTGACCCTTAGGTAGTAGTACAGGTTTCTGTCTGCTCTGCTCCGGGGGGCAGCACAGCTCCGTAGGGACCTTCTGGTTCCTTTCACCCAGTGTGTGGGCTTGGATGGGGAAACGGTGTTTCCTGGCCTGTTTGGCCCACGCACCATCCCTCTTGTGCCTAAACAGCCTAGTAGCCATTTGCCGAATTAACTTGTCATTCTTTGCAGGTGTAAAAGCGTTAACTCTGCTCCTGACAGCCTGCTTTGAGGACTCCCTGCCCTCAGATTGTTGGCTACCACGTTGCTTGCGTTCCTCTATAACATGCTGCCGCTTTTATTGGGACGTGGGGGGAGGTTTGGGTACCGTCTTGCAAGACAACAATTCTGTAGACTCCTTCAGTCCTGCTGTTTCTTGACTCAAATGGCTTAGTTAACTGGCTGAGAACTAGTAAAAGTGATTACCCTTAAACACAGCAGCGTGGAGGCCTGCATTAGAAAGCCTCTCTTCTATCTGACTTTTATCTGCTCCTTTGTCCGTTGGTGCTTTTCTCTTTTTTGTCTCCTGGGACTGTGTAAATGATATTGAACTACTTTTTTTTCTGTGACTGAGATTTTGCATTCATTTGAGCTGGTTATTTCTATGGCAATTTATCCATAAAATTACACTATGGGCATGCCTGGGTTTCTGAAATATTGTCCAAACCAGTCATTTATTTAGGATGGGGAATGTTGTCCTTGTATTTTTAAGAACTGTGCTACTATAATAAGGAGAAGTAAATTTGGTTGTTTTTATTGTTTTATGCAGAGCAGTGAATAAACATTAAAGGACTAAGTAGAAGCAGAATAGGAAGGAGGAACTGAATATAGAGGAGATTGCTTTAATTAAAATCTGTGAGAGCCTCTGATTTCTTTGACATTTTAAATTGCATTAAGCTGCAATGTAATTTAATTTTGAAGTCATTTAAGTAGTCCATTTTTGAGTATTGACTGATTATCTTTTGCTCCATATACAAAATTTGAATAACAATTTATCTTATTGTTGGAAAAGTGAGTACTGCAACATGGTTTTTACTTTTCAAAAATATTTTCAATCAGTAATCAAGCCAACATCAGTTATTGTGAACTAATGGAATAAAACTCTAACAGCAGCAGTAGGTTAATAGAAGTACTGTTAAACCTTGTACCAAAAATAACAGTCTTATATGAGGTGTTACAATACATCAGGAAGGTGTTCAACAGTCCCAAATTAACTCTAAATTTTCTCGCTCTTGTAATTTAATTTGGATTTCTCAGGCTGCTTTGCACCTAGATAACTACGTGTGATATTTCTGAAATCCAGCTCTGTTGGGATAGTTTTCAGCCTCCATTCACTGACTTCAATGAAACTTGTCTTGCTCAATTCTTTTGAGCACCGGCTTGGATGTCTCCTCCTAGCAGAAAGTTCGCTACTCATCCTTCTGTAACTGTGTTGTAATAGTTTGGCCTGAGTTAAAAAATGATGTTTGGACTTTTAATTTCATCAGCCAGCATTTATCATGTGTCTGTCATTGTGGCAGAAGCCATGCTCTTCTGTTGAGGGGGTCTCAGGGCTGGGTGATGCCAGGCAGCTGGTGGTGACGGAGGTGTCCTTTGGAAGGAAAGGGGGAGCACCTGGGCAAGAAGGAGGAGCCTTGGGGAGTGTGCTCAGGCCACCTGATTTCGTCCCCTCTGCCCATTGCCTGGGCTCTCCAAAGTTGGGTGGAACCTCCTCCTCCTTTGCTGGGGGGCGTGCCTTGGGATGTGAGGCTGGTCAAACGTTTCTGGGAGAGCGTGCCACACCTCTGGGCATGGATCAGAGATCATTAGGGTGCAATTTTATACATACGCACGTACATAAGGGAGCAAACTAGCTCAATACAAACATAGGAGTATAGCAGGAGCTTTCAGGAAAACGCAGTATTTTAACATAACTAATTTGCCATCTTTATAACTGAGATTTGGAGCTCTGGAACCCATATTTTTATGTAGGAAGTACTGGCTGTTCTTTCACTTCCAAGACTTATCTATCTGAATAAGAATTATCCTGGCAACTTCTCCATTTCTGGAGTAGAAAAACATTGTAAAAGCAAGCTAGTTTTGAGGCTCTTAATTATTCAGATCAGGTGCTGAAGCATTACAGCAGCTACCTGTTATTATTTGTGTGCCAGCTGTGTGTTTTTCTGTCTGACTTAGCGTTACCTGCTGTGATTTCAAAGTTAAATTGTGAAGCTTCCTGATTTGTACCTCTTGTAAATATTCACCTTTTGTCCCCTTTCACACTGAAAGATTTTAAGTTTCATTCACACTAAGATTTCCCATAACTTAAATGTTTGCTTAGCTCTATTATGGCTGTCACCCCTTTACTGTGTGCTTCGTGCATTATCTACCGTATCTACTTTATTAAAATAAAATTCTTTTATAGCTGGAGGTGTTGCTCAGTAAATATGGTTAACTCATGTTTTTTCATGGAATACCAAAGTAATTGTATCTGCAGTAGAGCCTATCAAATATTCTAAATTCTTACTGTGCGATGTCTTAGGGAATTTCCTGTTTATTTGGAGCTAATTAGGTCCTTGAATTAATTGCACGTTCAGGGTATTTTTGTGTATTCTAGAAATGAAAAAAACAGAAAGCACTTAGTATTTTGAACATACTCATCTTAATGGATAATTCCTGATCTATAAAAATGTAAGAGGAAATTGTTTTATGCCTTAAAAAAGCCATGTGGTACCTAGCTGTGGAAATAATTTCAAAAGCTTTCAACCGATCATTTTAGTATACACAACAGCTTGAGCTGATGCAAAGTATGTTTAGTTTCATGAGGCTACTGCGCTTGCAAAATATGAGCAATTTTTTGTCCCGCTTGGAAGAAAAATAGATCCAATGCATACATTTTCTCCTAAGCTGTGGTTTTGGGTTTTTTTTACAAGATTCAATAACGAAAGAATATTCCTGAAGGTGCTTATAGAAGAATCTGTACTGTAGCAGTTCTGTAAGATCTGCAACACCTTAATTTTCATGTCATTTTCTTTTTGATAGAAACAGTGGCTATGTATTGTGCTTTTGAAAGGAATATCTGTAGTGTTGCACCATCGGGCATCTCATGTATTCTGACTTTTGATTCATGCGATGGGACATTGGAGCAAAATGCTCACGTGGAGAAGGATCCTGGAAAGATCACGTTTAAGATCCCTTAATCCTTTAAATTAATTTCTGGGTTGAAATAGCTTGAAACCAAACAAATGGCAATAGATTGCTTGGGAGTTGTGGTTCATGCAGCTGTAGCTCTTGTTGCTTCAAAGCGGGCAGACTGAGGGACTGTTTATGTAAAAGGAGAGAGCCCCTGGGAATACCTGCTGGCACTTCCTGTAGAGAGGTGAGCTGGTCCTGTGTGAGGAAAAAGCCTTTTTCAGCAGAGGTAGTTTATGTTGATGTAGATGTATGCACGATGTAGCTCAGGAGTCGGGGCATGTGGTGCTTGGCAAGATGCAACACATGCTGAGGAGGGGTACGGATACAGGCAGGCTGGTGACCATCGTCACTTGGGCACGTGAGCAGCCCCATCCTCGTCTTTTGGGAGCCTTAGTTTGTAGCTGAGTTTCCAGAATTGCAGCGTCTTGTGCCACACTTGTGTCTCTTCTGGCATCTCTCAAGGGGTTAGTTTTAAAAGTGGTAATAGGACTTGTTCAGGTGATACCCTGCTCTGCTGCCATCAGTCACTGTCCTAACTACCTTGTAGTCACTGGTCTGTCTGTCCAGACTCCGCGAGTTGTGTGACTTACGCTGTACTTTCTCTTTCCAGGATGTAATTTACCATCTGGAAGAAAGAATCATTTACCCTGTATTTATGATCCTGCCACTGTTTCCCCTCAGCCGTCCCTTTAGAGCTCTTACTGTCGCCAGCAGAAAGTGGAGGTTGTTGCCTGCGTTTCTCTGCCCTGAAGCATCGCTAGTCTGCTCTTTCAAGTGGTGCGCTGAGGTGTCCCTCAGCTTCTTTCTGCTGGTACCTTTGTGATGCCCAGTGTCCAGGGCCTCCGCCTTCCTCTTGAGCAGACTCCCTTAGTACTTCCTCGCCACTCTCCAGTCCTGATGTTTTAGAGTGGGGTACTCACACTTCCTGGGGCAGCATCATGGCACTGGCAGCTCTGCTGGTCTCTGGCTTTTGAGCCACCCTGCCTGGGGTCCTGTCAAGCTGTGTCACTGCACTCCGTGGTGCTTGACCTTGCTACCTGCCTGCTCCCTTACTCTGTTTTTGAGGTTCTTACTGTCCCCTCCACCACTTCGGTTCCTGAAGCTGTTATTAGAACTGTGGTGTGGTCACAGTCTCTAACTTAAATTTTGCAGGTAGATGGAGCTATTACTTGTGCGCATCCAGAAATCATGAATCATTTGTGCCTTCAGATCTCTCCTTATGTTTGTTATTGTTTACTTTATTGATTCATGCTTTTTGTTCTTTGCTCTGCCTTATTTTAACATAGAACTGAGAAAATTGTATCTAAGGAAGAAGGAATCTAATCCAATGCTTACTTGAATCAAACTCAGGGATTTTTTTTGTTTCAGAAAAACATGTCCATCTTTTTTTTTAGCGTCTAGTTAAAGTTTTGCCTAAGGCAGAGTGAGGCATTGGGAGGGTGGGAAACCTTGAAAAGGTGAGATTTTTCTGCCATTCCAATTCCACCAGGTTAAAATGAGTTTCTGTCAGCGTAAGACATCTAGTACAGAGATGCTTTGATAAACACTAGGGCTTTGGATGCTTAAATGAGCCTTTAATCGTTTGAGGTTCATTTTTTCCTCTAGTTGTAGCTGTTCTATAAGAACATATGCTTGTACTCTAGATGCTTTTAAATTCAGCAGTTTTCCTTTATCTGAACTACTTTATTTGTGTATTTTCCTGTTTTCCTTTTATGAGTCACAGTATCCAATTCTCTAAAGCATTATCTTGGTCTTTTATCTCCCTGTAAAGTGCTAGGTGATACCTTATATGCAGGATGTTTTATTAAATTGAATTTGTTTGCTTTGTATTACAGCGCAGATACTTTAGTCTCTGTAAATCTTATCTTAGGCAGGGCTGACCATCCTTCCTTCCTATCCCTTCTCTCCCCTGTCTTTTTAATCCAGATGTCTCTTGGCTGAGAGACGTTGCTCTTACACAGCTGTGTAAGCAGAGAGCAGACATCCTTGACTTTGTGGTATTTCCCCAGTGAACACACTTGTGGCTTTTTGTAGCTTTCATCAGAGATACTTTACAGAGTGGAAAATTCTTAAGCTTAGGTTAGAGATAGTGGTGGAGGCAGCAGCAGCTCAGAGCAAAGCAGTATAAATAAAAAGAAATGAGATCTTCCTGAGAAGAATGGAGGGGCCAGAAAGATCAGTAATTGTAAACCTCTATCCTGGAAGGGGCCTTCGAAGAAACGGCCAATGCAACCTTCCTGTGGCAGGCAGAATATGAAAGTGGGTGGTTTGTTTACCAATAAAACATTTTTTTTTTTCTTCAAAAAGTTAACCTTGCTGACTTTTTTCATATTATTCTTCCAGAATGGAACAAGATAGGCCAAATCCTTCTTCACTCTTCTGTTCTTAGGCCTTCTCGTTCTCAGCAGCATTAGATGTAAGATGCCTTAAAATTTCTTCACTATTTTTAGGAACTCATTGAGCTTTAAAATAAAAGAAACCCAGCTTGATCCTCATGCTGAGTTTGTGGGTCTAAAATGTTCTCTATTTGGGAAGAGAACAATTGTGCTAGGGAATTTTATATAAGTATAAAGATTGCCTGATATATATAAGTATAGAGATTGCCCTGCCTAATTACAATGGCCTTCAAAGGAAACCAGGGTTTTCCATTTAATTTTCGAGTAACATTGTTTCTCAATCTCATGGTTATTACAATATGTCCTACAAAGCAATTGCAGAACCAGCTTATGGTCTTTATTTCACAATTTACAATTTCTTCATATTTTTAGGAAGAATACAGCTTTCGGTTATAAAATAAGAAGTATCAGAGCTAAATAAAATAGCAGAAAATCAAACTCCACTCACCTGTTTAAAATACCCAAAGAAGTAAAGGAAGTGGACATTACAATTATTGCCAGAAGAAAAATGGCATGGGGTTTTATTTCAGTATCCTACAAAAAAAGTGCTAGTAGTTTTTAATAAAAAGAGCATTGTGGGTTGTGGTTTTTTTTTTTTATAGGCCAATTTTCTTTTTGTGGTTGGAGCTCTGATGGACTCAGGTAGCAGAGGTGTTGAAAATGTTCATCTGCTCTTTTCTCTTAAGTGGACAGTAACACAACTGAAAAATATTTTCACATGTGTAGTCCTTCTGCTGTCTAAATATCAACTGCCTGATCAAACATTTTGCATTCCCATCTTTTTGTGTCCCTTTTTAAAAACAGCTCTATTTCACTCGTTAAATTTCAAAAACACTTTTGAAATGGAAATCAATCCCTAACTTAATTTAAATCTAAAATTGCTTGCATATCAGAACAGCCTGGTCTCCTTCAGGCATTTTATTATGAAGTACCAATTAGGGGCATAATTTAACTTGTGAAATATACAAAACACATGGAATTCACATGTGCTATATAAAGAAAAACATGTGTGAAAACCATAAGATTTATGCATTTCAGAGGCTAAATTGCCTGTCATCGTACTCCAGGGGCCCTGTGCACTTCTCATTCCTGTTGGCTTCTCAAGAATACAAAAAGGAACTAAAAATGTAAACATCATTTGTATTAAAAAGGGAAAATGAATCTATTGGGCATTTGTTCATCCTCTTATGCTGGAAAGATCTTCGCATAATTGTACCTAGGAGATAAATAGGTGCAGATGTTCAAAGTAAAAAAGTAGCCTTTTGGGTTCCAGACCAAACTTAAGCTGTTAATAGCTGATGCCCCAAACACAAGATGCACAGGAAATTTTGGGTCATGGTAATTTTACTGAGATTTGTCCTCTCTCCCTGAAGCCATGGCTTTTGTTTATTAAACTTGTTTGTGTGTCACAGTGAGGTAAAAAGAGGCTATTGGATTTTCTCTGCCTTCATGTGATCTTGGCCATCCTGGGAATTTAGGGAGGGAGATGAGTGCTCAAAACTGCCCACTTTCTTCAATTTGAGTTGAAAAGCTGATGTTTCTGAATGAGTCTTGTGAGCCTGAATGAGACTTGTATTTCTGTAGAGGCTTTTGTAATGTATTTAAGCATCGTGTAGTACTTCAATGGGTACTAAACTCTGAATAACAAATACCTTTTTTTGGTAACACTAATCTCTGTCATGGTGCACTGTTCATACAGGTGAGTTGTTATTCCATCTATATAATTCCATGCAAGCTACTACCTATTACTTCATCTCTACCCTCTAATTTATATTACCTTTAAGAACACAGATTTAATTACAACAATTTTACTCTGAAGATTCAATATATACTTGCCCAGAGAACAAAAGATAATAGAATAAAAATCAGTTAAGCAAAATCTAAATTAAATTCAAGCTATATTGAAACAGAATGTAGTTCAAATAATGATCACAAAGAAGAGAGGGTAAGTACTTTGCTTACTGGATTGGAGGAGAAATAAATACAATCAGTGACAGTCAAACAGCTATTGTATGTACAGTAAGATTTTTGGCTAGATTAACATTTTAATTATTCTGTGAAGAAGAAAATCTATCAGATGAAGTTGCCTGCCTGAAGCAAAACGGAGTCTCGCGCAGAATGGCAGAAGGGACGTTCCCACAGCCCCTTGCAGGGCACTGGCAGCTCCAGCCCTGATGTGGGAAATGCTGGAGGTCGGCTGTGTCTGGCCTGGGAGTGACCCAGCTTGAGCATGGTGAAATCATGAAAGCGGCAGTTTTGCATCAGCAAAGGCCTGAGAACAAGCGGGAGGGAAGAGCCTAGTGGAGGCTTTGCCTGATGGAGCAGGGGTTCAGATCCTGCTTGTCTGCTTGAAGGACTTGGTAATTAAATTAAGGTTCCCATTCGCCTTCTAAACTGATGGTCTTTAAGGATTAAGGTGAAAGTTGCTACTTAATACTTCAATATGATATCTTTTTGGTGCAGTGTCTTCCCAGCAGTGTAAGGCACAGATTCTTGGTGTCAAGATGTGTTTTTATTTAGCAGCGGCTGCAGCCCTCAAATAGTCTTGTCCCGTACGCGCAATAGGAGAGCTCCTTGTCCTGCCTCCGGGCCAAGCCTGGCAGCTGGACTTGCCTGGCACCTCTGCTGCTTCACCAGCCCAGCCCTTTGAAGCTGCTTGCGGGGTGGTCATGGTTTCCCCCTGCTAGCAGCAGGACGAGGTGGGGCAGCTGCCTCTGGTGGGAGGACGTCCCCTGCCACTGAGTCTTCCCGCCTCATTGCAGCCCTTTCCTAGGGGGAGACGCACGCAGATCCTCGTGCCTTGGAGGGTAATGCAAACTGCTGTGCTGCAAATGAGACACGTCTTCGCATCTCAAGGCTTTAAGGATGGGAGGGAGGTCTTGCTACTGTGGTATAGGAAAAAAAGGGGGGAAAAATCATCCCAATTTCAGAGTGAAAAGGCAACACTCTAGCGCAAAGGCGGAATGTTTCTGGTCTATGGATCACAAGGCTTGTGGGTATCACTGTCATTGCATCAGCACTCACTTCAGGTTTGGTTACTTACTGTTTTAAGAACACCCGTAACAAGACTGAGGAGTGGTTCTGTCTGGCAGTGACTGGTAGCAGGTGCCTGGGGAAACAGAATAAATGAGTAGGAATGATGCTTCAGAAAACTACCGGTTTCTTGGAATGGATCAGGGATGTCTTCAGGCAGATGTGATAGCACCTTTGCACTTGAGGCTGAACGGATTTTTTAAAAATCTATTCATTTAACTGATGTCTTACTGACCTCATTTAAATGTTAGCATCTGCAGCCACCATGGCATGGAGTTCCCCAGTTCCGTCACTCTTGTGAAACCTTTCTCTTTCCTTGGTTTGACTCTACCCTTAGGTAACTTCATTTGGTGTTGCCTATTTCTTGTATATAATGTGAGACAGTCAATAGTCATTCCTTATTCACCTTTCTGCATCACTCTTGAGTTGGCAGGCCTGGTTACAGTGCAGCTTTGTCATGATTCTTCCAGATGACAGCCTTAACCTGCCTAATTGTTCCTTGCACAGAAGTACTGCCAATCGCCCACTCTACCTTTCACTTTCCTAAATATACAGTGCATTTACTTTCAGAAAGGAAGGCGGGATCTGTGCACAGTACTTGAAGGAGGGTTGAGCTAAGTGGTGACATGCTGATTTGATTTGTTTTCTATTCCTCTTCTGCCTCACAAGCCCCACTCTTCTTTATTATTATTATTTTCGCCAACAGTGAGAGTTTAGCTGATGTTTGCAGCCTTTTGAGCGTGCACACTAGTGACTTAGTGGATCATGTACCCAGTTAGGGTGACTTTTTTTTGCCTTAAATCAGAGCATGACACGTGGAATAGGGTATTGCAGATCTGTGATACTTACAGAACAGAAATGAGGCTAATGGAATTGTTTGGGTTTGTTATAAACGCCAAACTTGCTGAAGGTCACCAGAGCTTTCAAAATTCAGGGGTGAGGGGTCACATCTCAGACTTCCTTTCCTTCGGGATAAGGATTCATGGGTATCTTCTGGAAAGCCGATACTTCAGAAAAAGGGATTGAAAGGAGTCATTCCAAAACTCTTACAATTGCACTCCAGAAGGTGGCTGGAGTTTGATAGCTGTCGAAGACTTAATTGCCAGGGCTATTAGTGATTAGGATAGAAGCTGGTTTATGCTGGAAAGTTAATGAGCTTCTTGTAAATAAACATGCTAAAGTGTGAGCAAGGATGAAGTTTTCCTGCAGGAGGTTGTCTTTACTAGAGGGAACCTTCCTTTACAACTCGGATTTTATCTGTCTATTGCATGGGTGATTGGAGACAAAGAAGACAATAGAAAAAGCTGTCAGAGCCCAGGATGATTTGGGAGGAGTCTTGCTGAAAGTGGAAACTACATTCCCTGGTAATTATCAATTTATGAACCTGCTAAGCCAGTCTTCATACAGATATTTTACTTCAGCTTATAATGTGGTATGATACTCAAATATAGTCTACTTCAAATTTACCAGAAGTAGTCACTGAAACCAAGAGATGATGTGAAGACATAACGAGTTTTTCTTCCCTTACATTGCCATTTTATTATCATCATTACCCTTTTGATATAGTCAATAGCAACAGATACAGTTTGATTTTTATTGTACAGCTGCAATATGATTTTAAAAAAGTTCCTATTTTATAACACCTAACCTGGAGTGCAACAAAACTTATTTCATTTATTCAAAACAAACAAACAAACAAAAACCCCCAAAACTTTCTGCCTTCTAATAGTACTCTTTTGCGATTAATTTTCACACTTTGCAAAGATACCAGTGGGAAGGATTCATGCAGTTAATTCACTCCTGCCCATCTGCTGGTTGCTGTTTTGGCTAATGCATAAAAAATTTACTTGTGTATGATTCCTTTTAGGCTGCTATTTATTAATGGATTAAGAATGGTCTTTTGAAGTGAGCAGCATGTAGGCAGCAAACCATTTTGTTCAATTTAAATGAAAAAGAATGAAAGAAGTACTGTTAGCCTATTTCTCTGAACATGTTTGGATTCAAACATTCAGTTTGAGGTATTGCTGTACTTTTTTTTTTTTTAATAGCATGTCCTAGAAACAAAACAAACAAATTTTGAGGGTTTTCTTTTACCTTTTTACATGAAGGTTCTCTTTTTTGAAGACAAAACTAGCTGAGGGATAGGTGATGCTTCTTGTGCGCAGCCTCGTGGCTGTGCTGCGTGGGCACGGTCTCTGCAGCTCTCTGCTGTAGCAGCAGTGCTGCTGTGGGAGCCTGTTCTGCTCCTGTGCCCAGAGAGCAGGGGTGGCGCTGCCCGAAGCCGTACCGATGTGCAGCCAAAACAGCTGCCTCTCTCTGGTCCCTGCTGGTAGGGAGGTCTCTGCGCCAATTCCGAAACAGGTGTTCCTGGAAGGAAACCTGGGGGGTTTCCTGGTGCTGGAAATCCTCTGAAGGCGCTTACCTGACAGAGGTGTGTCCTAGGCTTCTATCTGCTCCTGTGGTGCCAAGGGAAGATGGCGCTAGAGCTTGCCTGGTGGTTTTGGCGAAGATTTGTGAGGTTTCTGTCCCTGCAGCGTGTGAAAGGTAGCAGCATATGTAGGTCCTGACTAGGTAGGTTTGAAGGCAACTGTTCCTTACCCTTCAACATAGCATGGGCGTTTTCACTGCGTGTTGTGAGACAAGTAATGTGTCAGAGCACCAGTAGTGTCCCTGGCTTATTTGCTTGGCACACTTTTGGTATAAATTCAGTAGGTCCAAATAAATAATTAGAGTAGAAGTAGTAAACACTGATGTATGTACTGAGGCCAGGAACTGCCATCTGGTTTTCTGTAAGGGTCACCATTCCCAAAGGATATTTAATACTGTTCCTGTTTCCTACTAGGTGATTGTGGTGACTGGAAGCACGTCAAAGAAATGAGAATAGAAACAGCAACGGCATGAGGAAAACCAGTTCAGCAGAGCTTGGTTTAGCCTCAAGTTTTCTGTTAACAAGCTATATTGCATACTTGGCAGAGGTACTCATAGTGCAATGAAAAGCATTAACAAACAAATCAGTGGAAGTAGAACAATAAAAATAGATTTCATATGGGTGGAAGCTTCCTTTTCGTGATGAAATGCTACATGATTCTTGTTCGTTCTTGTGGATTCTTGTGCACTGGGTTGAAGAAAGCATGAGAAACCTATGGGAAGGACTGAGGGGAGGCTGTCCTCCCCTTAGGCCTGTATTTGCTTCAGTGCCTAAACCGATCCTTTTGGGAAGAGCAGGGTGAGGAGGGGCAACTTCTGTAACGCACTTCACTTTCTGGATGTGTCTCCTGGCTGCGTGGCATAGCAACTGTTTGACAGCATAACTCTTATTACAGCTATGCATTGTTAAAAAAAGAGTTAATTATTTCTGCTTGGTACATTACATGATAATCTGCTGTCGTAATAATTTTTTTTCCTGGAGATTTCTTGAGGCTTTCCATTTCTTTTTGCTAGGAAGTAGATAATTTCTAGTGATGAAATTGCAGGTCCTTAGTGCGTTCCTTCTTAAAAAGGGCAGGTCCAAATGCTACAGCTGGTATAATTTTGTGGCAAAGAACCATTAATTTGTTTTAGCTATATAAAATTAGAGAGGAAAACAGCATGTTTAGCCTGTCATGTAAAGAAAGAATTGATTGATTAGATTTAATCACTAAAGAAAAAGTCAATGCTATGAGTGCAACCCCACCCCCTCCACCCCAACCCTAAACAAGATCATTTGGACTGAAAATACAGAACGATTTGATTGATACTCATTGCTATTTTCACTACAATGCTCCATCAGTATAATTAAAGCAAAAATGAAGATTGAAGATGGAAATTTTCATCACCCTTTAGAAATATAAAGCAAAGGATGTAGAGCCAGTATCTAAAAACTATGCAGTGGAAAGAATAGACATGATAGACTCTGAACAGACTGGTCACTTAACAGGGTTTATCTTGATTCCTGTTCTGACTCACAATGCCAGAAAAATATTTTAATTTACCTGGAAAGCTTCATTTAAAATGTTTAATTTTTCTTTACTGAAACTGCTTTCTGCTCCCAGGTGGAAAACTCATTCCATGGTCATCAAAAGATGGTTATGGACAGAATGGCATTGCTGACTGTGGTTGACTTTGTGGGTGTGCAATGTTGATGACCACGTGAGGGATGAGCTGTGGGCTGCTGGAGCAGCTGTGGCTCGAGGAGTACCTCTGTGTTTGCATCGCCTTGTTTTCTGTGAGCAAAGAAGCCTGTGCCCATCTTTGTGCAAATCTGCAGTCCTGGTCACAGCTGAAGCATTCAACCCGCAAGTAAAGCTGTTGCATAGGTGATGGTTTGCCACTAGCTGTCAGAACAGATATAAGAGCATTTACACCAGCACTTCAAAGCTCCGATAAGAGCTCTCTTTCCAATTCAGACACGAGGCGCATGGGCTTCTTATATTTGCTCAGTATTCCCAATTCACCATTAGACTGTGGCTGCTCTGTGCAATCTGTTTTGATCTGTTCCCATCTGCTCCAATCTGATGTTTTTTTTCTGAAAAATGAAGCTGGCGGTGTGTGATTGTTGCAAAGGCAATCAATTACTGAAGCTGTAAAAGTGTTCTGCCTGGTAGAGACAGAGTGTGCTCTTACCAGACTACTGCATTTCTTCCACTCCTAAGCATCGTGCAGGTAAACTGCACCACGGGCTATTGGCACAGGCTTAAACTGGCAGAAGTAAAGGCAGCTCCAGCAGATCTGCCATTGTACAGAAGGACAAATCAGAGGCTCCCTGCTGTATTTCATGTTTCGTGAGGGGACTTTGTTAGTAAGAACAGCTACTTGTGGTGCGCGAGTGGCTAGAAAACTGTATTTGGGGAATAGTTTTAAGTGGCCAACTGTGAAGGAGAACTGGTATACTGACTGGAGTTCCTCAGCAGTCTGTCCTGGGTTTCGTACTGCTCAGTACTATTTTTTTTTTTTTTTTGTGTGTGGATGACTTGAATGATGGCATAGAGGATATACTTAAATTAGCACATAATACCAAACTCGGAGGGAATAAATTCAAAATGAAATGGATGAATTACAGAAAGCACACACACACACACACACACACACACACACATACCCCCTCCATGCAATTTTACTGGTACAGCAGATTGAACAATTGAACAGGTAGAAGTGCAAGAACAGCAGATGCAGGATACAAAATAGCCCTTCAGAAGAGAACACAGGGAGTTAGGATGCTTGGTTTGCTTGAACCTCAACGCCAGCAACGTCAAGCTTTTGAGAAGAACAATAACATTGCTAGGATTTATGAGGGAGATTAATTTTTCTGCAAGAATGGAGGAGTTACCCCCCCCCAATCTTCTTGTTATGCTGCCGGGTGCAGCCTGGAGTGTTACAGCTAGTTCTAGGCTCCAGTCTTGCAACAGTTTGCACACCAGGCAAAAGTAGTCTGGAGAAAAGCCGAGTGTGATCTGAGACAGATGAAATGTGATCTTGGAGGGCATGAAAGAACTATGTTTGCATGGGCTTATAAAAATGAAATTAAAGGGGGAGGTTTGGAGATGCCATCAGCTCTCAGATGCAAGAAAGATCTGCTCTGCTCCCCTTGTCTAGGGACAAGAATTAATGCACTGGACTTACTGCAAGAAAGACTTGGCCAGACACAAGGGGAGATGTCATAGTGATAAGCTGGGTTTTGATTGGTTGGTTGGTTTGTTGTGTTCGTTGTGTGTTGGCGGTTTTTTTGGTGGTGTGGTGGGGGTTTTTTTTGTTTGTTTTGTTTTTGTTTTTTAAAAAAAGGCTTTTGGCTCCTGGACCATGCTTTGGACACTGGGCCACTAATCACAGAACCATCACAGAACAGCCCAGGTTGGAAAGGACCTTGAAAGATCATCTGCTTCAGTCTTCCATGGGAAAGGGAGATGAGAGGCTAGATGAGAACATCTAGCCCCCTGTCCAGTCCTGTCTTGAAAACTGCCAGTGGTGCTGTCTCCACCATGTCCCTGGGAAGGTTGTTCCAGTGAATAATTGTTCTGGCTGTTTGTTCTTACACTGTGATGAAAAACCTGATGTAGGTCTGTAATGTTGGAGACCTGTGACTTGTCTAACCCTGCGTCTGAAATAGCAAAGCCGTGAATGTCTTCATGTATAAAAAGAAGATAGTATTTTTCTGGTTTTGGGGGAAAAAGAAATCGGATTTTTATAAAATATGCATTGTGTGGTAGGGACTTAGAATTGCTTGCCTTTTGCTGCTGCCGCCTTAGAGAACAAACTTTCCTACCAGCTAATGTATGACAAAGCCTTTACATGGCGTCGGGAAGGGAAGTTGTCCACAGGTTACTGCATGAAGCCTCAGATTTAACTTTGGTAGACCCTGGACATTTCTATCTACTTTAGCAGCAGTTTAGACCTTCACCGGGTATATTTGGGAATACCAATACCTACTCCCAGATGATGTAAGTAAACACTGCTTGCTTATACCTTTCAAATCTGGATATTAATAAATACTGTGTTTCCCTGGATTAAAATTATACATCGTTACTCTGACATAGCAATTACAGCATGTATGATGTATGTGAATCTTCATTTATTATTGTCTAACTTTAGGCTTTGTAAAAATTAATGTTTTGGAAAGCTGCTTACATAAACCATTCTTTTAATGAAGCTGGCCCAATGAGAAGCTAGTGGTGAAAAGCAATTAAATGACACTGCTAGGCAGAGATGACAAAGATGGATCAAACTGTTTTGATAAGCATACTGATTAATTGTGCCACTTAGCTATAAACTTGTTGAAGTTTAGATGTTGCTCTTGTGGGACAGGTGCCTTAACTTTCAAGGAGTGATTAAGTGCTGCAGCATGGAGGCTGCTATGTGAATCATAATCTTCAGACCATCGTGCTCCTAAATTAGTAATTTACTAAGTTATGAATATGGGAAATATTTTGCCATGATTATGAATAATTACTGCAAAACTGTATTGGCAACGTCCACCCAGTAATTCATCCTTATTGCTTTGTGACAGAATGTTTCAGGCTGCCTCTGGGAGGGAATTTGAAGAGTGGAGTCAGAATGACAAAACCCCCAACCGTAAGGAGGTCCTGTGGATTGATGGCTTTGCAAACAAACCGTTGGTTAATTGGATAGGGGGTGCGTGTGGAAGCTGGAGGCCTTTTTGTATAGGAAGAGATGTATGTCACGCTGAGGGCTCTGAAGGCTGCAACTTGAGCACTTACCACTTCACAGGAAGATGGGAGAGTGGATGTGTCTGTGCTTTGAATGTTAAGTTGCCCACAGGTTGCTTCTAACCAGTGTCAAATAGAACTGGCTGTGCATATGTACCTTCTCCGTTTTGCCTCACCTACTACATCATCAACGTCTAATATTCAGGTTCACAAATTCCATTAACAACTTGTGAAGAGTTAGGCTGGTTTTCTGTTTTTAACTGAGCAAAACCTTGGGTACTTGCTGTGTCATTTACAACAGTTTTGGCAGGGTGTGCCTTTGAAGGCAAAAGAGGGGAGGGGCAGGTTGGAGATGGAAATGGGGGATCTGTGTAAGAAGGAATTGGGGCATCTCTGCATAGTTTCAAGAAATGTGTCTTGAGGGCAGGTCTGCTCTGGGCAGCAGAGCCAGCCAGGCGGGGAGCAGGGTGAAAGCAGCCTGCGGAGTGCTGGTGCAGCTCTCCCCGGGGGCTAGCGAGGCTGCGGGTGCTGCAGCAGCTCGACTGCGCTGTGCCGGAGCCAGGGGCTGCTTGGAGCTGTGGGGCAGTGTGCTCCCTGTTCTCATGGAGACCTTGACTGCTTCACCTTCGCTTTTGTTGCTGGGGTTTTCTTATGTCCGCATGGTATGAGCCAGACTAGCACTTTATTAAAAAGTAATAAGTTTTGGAGCGTGGTGTCAGACCTGGCTCAAGCAGAGGACTGAGTCCTGCGCGCCCGTCTCCCTTTGTGCTTTCCTTGCTTTCCAGGCACGGCACACCCAGGCCTTACCTCGACTACACTGCGCGCAGGTCAGTGCCTGGGTGTTGACTACTTTCTTCTCCTTTTTACTCTTTAGTCTCCCATTTGTCACAAACTACTTCTTACCCTTGTGCACAGGTAGGTCGCAGAGGCTTTCTCAGCGTGTTGGTGTCAGCAGAACTCCCTCTCAGAGGTGCGCTGGGGAGGACTTTGTGCCAGCGCTGTTCTGCGCCACGGGCAGCCTCTTGCCGCCGGTGTGATTAAGAATGCTAACCTGACCCCCATAAAAGCACAGAAATGAAGTAGCTCCCATTTTAAGAATCCGCTCGTAGAAGTGAGAGAGGAAATATTAATGTACATTGCTGCCATTTTCCCTGACCTCAAAAATAGTACAGGTGGGATTGTTCCAGAGGATTCCCAAACATCCCAAAATACAATATAAAATCAATTAAAAGGCATACAAATCTGATGCTTGTCTGATTCTTAAGAAGAATTCTTAAATTGAGTTGACTTTGTTTTCTTAGAATAATAACTGAAGAAAAATAAGAAATTTAAAATTGTTGTGTTTTTTCTCTGTGTGAAGTTCACAGAAATAGTTAACAGTGCTTGGATGATTCCCTAGGTCTTTGTGAGCAATGCTTGGAAAAATATTTTTAAAACGTCGTAACTAGTGAAGGCTGGGTTTACAGATACGATTTGAATCATGGTCTGTGTTTTTTCTAAGACATACCCTTTTTTCTCTGACAAGACCTTGCTTGCTTATTTTACTTTCTTAATCCCTCTCAGCTTCCAATATTTGTGTTTTGCTCGTTCTAACATATTGGGCTCCTTTTGCAACAGCTGCATTGAAGGGTTTTTTTAAGCCTTCTGCTCTCTTTTTCAGAACTGCTTATCTTGTTTCCCTCTCTTATGTATTGAATTAGAGAAACTATGAATTCCTCTCAGACTAGAAAGAAATATCCAAGAGTTAGCAGGCACCAGACGGTGGCACTGGTCTTTCACATCTGACAAGTCTGGATCATGCAGTGAAATGTAAGAAGTTTTACGCAAGTTGTACTGCACACCATCCTAATTTTTTTTTCCCTTTCAAGCTGCATAGTTGGAATGGGGAAGGTGACATATTTTTATGCTTATCTTTAGAGAGTGCCTAGAGAAGGTGAGATGTTTATCTAAGGGAGTAGAAAGGATAAGCCTTGGCAATATCTGAGCACCGCTAGTACTGTTATTTTTTGTATTTGAATCATACCATTACATTTCATTACATTTCAACTGGAATGTAGAGTAGTTTGGATGCAAGCTGAGCTGTGCTAGCTTATACTAGATGAGGCTGTAGTTGTGAGTTGTAAAATCAGGTGTGTACCTTACGTTTTCAGTCTTTACTGAACCTTACTGCATGTGTAGTTTTTAATAGCTACTTTTTTGCTGAATGTAGCAGATACTAGCTCTATAGTGACGTTATAGTTACTTGCTTTATATTCCCAAAATCTTTACTTTGGTATTTTCAGAGAATACTTAACAGTATTCTATTTCTATGCTTTAGGGAGGAATAGCTGGAAGAATCTGTATTTGAAAGAGAGAATGGAATCTTGGATTCCATATGAAATATTTTGTTAGAGGAATACTGAAGACGGAAAAATGCACTTCTTGCCTCTGGAGATTAATCCTTGCAGCCTGTGCTGTGATTCTTCCCTCTTTGGGCACAAACTGTGCCAGGGAAGAGTTGAGCACCTTCAGATGTGAAGGTGGTGGGTGCAAAATGAGAATGTAGGTAAAGGCTGATGACGAACAACAAACACAGAAACGGCAAAGATCTTCAGCAGAGTTGCACTGTGTGAACTGAGCTGATCTGTCAGCTACAGTGACAGTCCTGAAGCTCACACAGCAGCTGCAACGTACGCTGTAACCAGGGTGAAAACAGGACAACAGAAAATTTGGTGGCCATCCATGCTCCCCCATAATTTGCAGAACAAACGTTCCTGCCAGGAAATGTCCCAGCACCACCAGAGAGGCAGGACATGGGACCTGTAGCCTTGGGTTTCATCCACAAAGGCAAGCGGGCTCTGAACCCCTAAGGCGTGTTTCTCCATGATGCTGGCAACACACCTGGTCTTCAGGCAACTAAAATCCTGATGACTTGAGCAAAAGCAAGGTCAATTGAAGAGCTTTAGACATCATGCCCTGTTTGAGTTCAGTAGAAGTTAACTGCCTTCCAAAGCCACTCATAAGCATTGCTACAGGGTTTTGTTCTCTTACATTATGTCTTGAATAAAGCAATGGGGAATGTTTTAAAAGTCGCCATGGTTTCTACACTGTAATACATTCCTTGGTTACTGAAAGAACAAAAAAACCAAACTGAAATGCAGTTGACTTCACATAGCGTGCAGTCTTTCTTCACATGTCTTTGGGAGATTTAGGCTTCCTATCTATGCAAGGTTTAGTCAATATCTGATCTGTTGCGGCGCTAGTGCATAGTTCAGCTTTATAATAAGTCTTTGGCATTCACTCTGAAATCAGTTTGAGATTTCTCATTGAATTACTGGGCTGAGGTTTTGCCTTTTTTCTTTGTGTTAAGTCAAGCTACTTTTTTCTAGGCTGAAAAAGCCAGAAAAGCTCCCATTTGTCCCGTAAGACACAATTGTTACTTATGTATTGATGATTAGAAGAGAAACCAGCCAAAACTAAATTGATGAAATGACTGTTGAGTATGTTATTCTTCTGTTGGAAAGTTTTCTGTTGAGTGCATGCTAGGAAAGGTTAGTGACTTTTTTTTTTTTAACTGGAATATGTTTTGAAGTTTCAGTCTTAAGAAAGTATAGATCATGGATCAAAATACAGCCTGAAAGTTGCAACATGAAATTACAGGATGTCTCTGTAAACAGTGTGTACTTTTCAACTGACAGAATTTAATAGCAGCTATTATACATTTTTCTGCTTTCTTAGCAGCACCTGGCATTCTGTAGAGTCAGGCCTTTATCAGACACTTAAAAAATAGTTTTTCTGCTTTTACCATATTCTCACAACTTACTGTTCTTTTGTCCCGTAATGTGACCTCAGCTATGAGCAGTTGGCAGAAAGAATAGTTGTTCTTGATTGTATTTGCAACATTATATGGCCTGTTTGCAAGCTGAGGTCCTGACAGATGACACTGGTTTCCAGTATAAATGATATTAATACTGAATTGAACTGTTTGGCCTGAAGTAAAATGTAATGACTTAGATTTTTTTTTTTTAATTGTTTGGTTTTTGTTTTGTTTGTTTTTCTTGCAGGGAAGTGCAGCCATCCTAAGCTGATCATGTGCTAGTATCTGCCTTTCTGATTTCAGTTAAAGTACTTTTATAATCAGAGACTTCTAAGATCTGTGGTTACTGTTCTTAGTATTAGTTGACGTCATTAAACTGCTTTGTCAATGCACAAGATATGGCATCTTACTGCTCTTGTGTTGAGTGGCTTACCTAGGGATCAAAGTGAGTATAAACAAAACCAAGAAACTTACCCTGTGGCTTATTACTGTTGCAATAAGATTATCTTTTAGAGTTACTGCTTTCATTCCTCACTGTTGATTCAGACTTTTTAGCAGTTACTTTTGAGAAACTTTTCCCTGTGGTGTAGGGAGGAACAAGCATAACATTGTTTTTTCAAAAGGGGGGAAAAAGCTAGAACGTCACTTACCTGTCTAACCTGGAAGAACTAATCTCTTTCTCAGCACTGATAAGATGAGGAGATAAGTAGTAGCCCACACTGACGCAATTTGTTCTTGGTAAACTCACTGACTTCTCTCTAAGTAGAAAAATAGGACTTGTGTTACAGAGGAAGCAGGAGCGGTAACTTCAGTAAAGCTTTTGACATTCCACGTAAGATTATCTAAAACTAGCAGTGGTAACCTGGAAATACTCATGAAATAACTACAGCCAAATACAGCTTTAGCTGCAGACCGGTAAAAGTTTTGGTGTATGACCTGGCTGGCAAGTCTATAGAGTGGTAGAACAGCTGGACTGAGAGAGTGACTGACGAGAGGAACTGCCCAGAGAAATGAAAACAGAAGGTGGTGGAGCGGTTTGTTGGGGAGAGGATGCCCAAAAATAGATTTTAGAAGTGCAACAGTCTCGTTTGTTCCACATACCTGTAGTGGTCAGAACAAAAAGCAAAAAGGCTAGATTTCAACGAGAAAGACGCAAGGTGTAGAGGATGAGAACTTCCTAGCGGTAAGGCAGCAGCAGGACAGGAGTGCCTGGGAAGGTGTGGACGCTCCACCAGAAATCTTTGGGCTAGATAAAAGCCTCATCAGTAAGGACATCCCTTCTAACATCCCTTCTAACTCCATTTTGGTAATGGGAAACACAGAGGCTATATACTGCCTTCTAGGGAAATCACTAGTATAGCAGAAAGCAAAGATTTAGGAGTCTTTCTCATTTGTTTATAGGGAAATTCTGTAGTTACTTAAATAATATGGAGTAAGATGGCTGTGAAAGGGTAATCGAAACAGCCTACAATTTAGTCTCTATCTTGAAAAGAAAATGTTTTATGAACCTGCTCTGCTTTAAACAAATCCCTGAAGTAAATGAATGTTTTGAAGTGGTCTCTACTTAAAACCAGGAGATCACAAAATAATTCTGTCAGAGCATTCTGTCATTACTTGTGTGGTTGTGGGTTTTTCTTTTTTTTTTTTTTACAAGAACAAAGCAATTTGGAGTTAAAAGGATTCCTTAAATAAAGATATTTTTCTACTTTTTATTCTTGAAAGCAAGATATTAGTTATACTCCCTGAAAGGCGCTTGTGGTTCTATTTGCTCTCTTAGCTACCCTCAATATTACCAGCATGCTGTCCCTTTGTCAAAATTTAGTCGGAGGAAAGGCACGTCGTGCTTGAGCTTATCACCTGTCCTATTTTAGAAACACTTGCACATACGGTGACTCATGCGAGTTCTGGGCATGATCGGTTTTGCGTCAGGTTGTAAGCAAGTAGATAAGAAAGCCAGCATTTTTTACACAATTACTGATTTTTGGCTGCCCAGTTTATGTAGTGAATTACTCAACTGAAAGGTCAGTAGTAAAAATAGCAGTTTTAATGCCTACAGTCTGAACAACCTCAGCTCTTGCATTTTCAGTGCTGAATGCTTGTTTATCCCAGGCAGGTACGCTTCATTACTTTATGTATAGTTTAAAAATGGCAAGCCAAGTCAGTGTATCATTCTGATTTGGACTGAGAGAAAATGCTGGAAGGCTGATAAGGAGGAAGGGGAGAGTATTTCTATCTCTTCCGATAGTGACAAATACAATTGTTAATATTACCACTGTGGGCACTGTGGCCTGAAACGTGTTGAGAGAAGATGTCAGGGAAATGGGCCATACTTTGACCTCATATGGAACAACCTGGGTATAATCAGTAGTTGTTTAAGCTTTTGAGCAGAGGCAGCGCAGCATTTCTGTTTGCTCTGGTGCTTGTGCTTTAACTGCTTTTTTTTGGGTCTCAAATGTTAAACTTGGGCTCAGCTATTTTGTGAATTGTTGCCTAAAAGTACCGCAGCTGGGGCCTGTTGTCGATACCAGGAGTGTAGGTGGCATCGCTTGCAGGTAATGAAGGTGAGGAGTTACCCCAGCAGCCTTGCACACACCCTGGGGATGATGGCTCTGGTCTATGGGAGCTCTTCTCTGCAGGGCCAGTGGGTTGATCAGTGAGTTTTGGCCACATTGACAGTTGCAAGAAGTGTTAGCTGGGAGTATTGTGATCAGCGTATACTCGGAGTAAAAAGCTGTAGCTCTGTCATGTAACAAGGTGGCAAGTGGGTATGGGATGATGTGTTTTGGTTTCCAGGTGGGAAGCTTCAGTTTGTGTCCTACCTGGTTTAACTCCCCCATCTATAACGCGTGGCAAACGGGTTGTGCTGTCTGCCAGACATGACCACGTTAAGTCCAATGGTTTACGAGCACTTGATGCAATTTTAAGATTCTAAGAATATGTATCCAAAAAGATATCATATGAAAATCAATAGTTCTTTTCTATGTCATCTTGTTTATGAGCTAGAAGTAGAAAGAGGGTTCACTGGAGCAGGGCTAAGATCAATAGCTCTGAATTTTAATTGGACCTTCCTTTACTACTAGCCTAGTGCTCTCTGCTTTTAACCCTGTAAGAATAAAATGCAAGAGCCTTTGGCAGCTAGTGACTTTTCCATCCTTCAGCCCTGTTGCAGCTGCTTGTGGACTGTCTTAAACAGAAAGTGGAAAGAAGGGAATTGAAGAGGAACTTGATTCTTAATACTGTCGTATAACTTTGTTGAAAATAACTTTTCCACTATTTTGATTTCCTATTTAATCTGTGCTAATAATTTCCTCTTTTTACTGCAATTTTACCTTTGCAAGTCATTCTTCTTTCCAGTCTAAATGAGTTTTCCTATAGTTTTTTCCCCTATCTTACACATGTATGTTTGGCATCACTTTAATTTACAATATAACTCCTGCGTATACAGTGAGTTAATAAAATCATCTTCTCCATAGACTCTCTATGGAATGTGGAGATGCTCTCATAAAAATTTACGTCTGTATTTCCTCAAAAAGAAAGTCTTTGCTTTCCTCATGTTCATTTATCCTTCTCTTACTCTGTGATTGCAAGCTGCAGTGGCCAAAATAAGTTAGTTTATGCTTCTTTTTCCAGCCACCCATATCACAATGCTCCTCTGAATAACACTCCTTGTCCTTTTGGTTTCATCTCCTATAAACCCCACAGAACCAGGTAAATCTGTCTTTCCTCCAGTCTCGCATGGGATCAAAGGGTTCAACACCATGTTGGATGGGGCTTTGAGCAGCCTGGTCTAGTGGAAGGTGTTGGAACTAGATGATCCTTAAGGTCCCTTCCAACTCTAACCATGCTGTCGTTGTACTGTGGTTGCTCCTTCACAATCTGTGTCTCACGTCCAATACAATTTAATTTGTACATTGCCCTACACCTCCCAAATCATCTTGGTGAATCATTTCTGTCCACTCGTGGCGTGTGGGTGTTGGTGGGGCACCCTTAACAGCATAGAAAACTTCTCTAGGACCACTTACTCTGTTCTGCTAAAGGTCCCAACCTCCCCATTTGCTGTGCTTAGATTTTTTTCATCTATGAACTGATGGTAGGAGATACGTTTATTCTGCACACCTGGAACTAGATCTAATCTTATGACCATTCCCAAAAGTTGCTATGAGAGGAGCAACGTGGAGTTATCTGCTTGCTCTGTATCGTACAGGTTTCCACTAAAGAGGAAGTTTTACACACTGACGTGATTTTTATGAAGAAGGTTGGTGCCAGGTTGCATTTTTACAGTGTCTGCTAAATAACACACAGGTCGCTGCTTCTTCAAGGATGTCTGGCTATGAAGTGGCAATGGGGTTTATCAGAATGTGATTTTGCACTTTGTTTTAGGGGGTAGGTTGGTAGGTGGTGCTGTTCCTGCTGGTTTTGATGACTTAAGAAGAAATGGTAAACACTGTGATGTTCTTTAATTTTTAAAATTCCACACTACTTTACAGACTTGAGTGGTATTTTTCCCACTGTATGAGAGACTCCTCTGAAAAGGAGAGGATCTGTTTTTACCTAATGAGGACAGGTTCTAGTCAAAGACTGTGTTTTACAACTACATGAAATTCCTCTCTTGTTTTCATTGAAAACCCAACTGGTGAAATGTTTTGCTGTTCTTATAAAAGGCACAATACAGAAATTACACCCTGGGAGGAAAGGAGGGCTGTCACGGCTCCTGTCTTGTGTCCTGCTTCAGTGGGTGCTGTAAGATATGTAGAAGCTTGACGGTAAAACAGATACGTTTGGGGACTTAAAAAATGTAGCACAACCCATTGTGGCAGCTTTGCAAGTCATGATCAAAACAATCTGTAACACTGTTGTTGAGGTTTTTTTACAGCTCAGGTTGTCTCTTTTCCTCAGCCGTGCCTGTCATCACATTTTCCTTTCTTTGACAGAAACTGGGGCATATTAGCATATTTGTATCAGTTAAGCTGCTTTGCCAAATGAGTTGGAGCCTGGGCAAAGCTCTGTTGCAGGATGCTTAAATTCAGCTACTTGGGCTTCTTTATGAGAATGTACGTGGCAAAAAAATGCAGCCAAATTAAACAGAGATATGCCCATTCAGTGCTTTTGGACTTGTAATTAAACTGTCTTGAGCAAACAGAACCATCCTTAGGCTGTGGCAACTGCAGGAAGCTATGACTCATCTTACTACATTTTGGTTCCCCCCCCCCCCCCCCCCCGCCCCGCCCCCGCTCTCCT